>OX375878.1:107472486-107842486 GCA_947359465.1 Metellina segmentata
CTATTAATTTTCAGGTAAAGAAATTTAAACTTGTACTCATTTTGATAGTGTCATATATACATTTCAAACGTCCTATTAGAACAATGTGAGTCTCGTCATGAAAATCATCAGCGTTAACTGCCCAAAAAAAGTCAGTTAATGAGTTTTTTCTCCAATTGAACGAAATAATTTATATAGTTTGATGATAAGTAAACAACATCAAAAGATGTTAAAATTAATAGAAAATTTTTCCATTGAATTTTATGTTCAGAAGACGAAATTTTAAATATGAAATCGTTATTATTGTAAAAAAAATTCGAGGAATAACCTCTATATTCATATTTAATTGCTTTATATAAACTAAAACAATGTAAATTTAAATACGTTATTGGTAAGTTATATACTTAAGGTTAGTTATATTAAAGTGCTATATAATAATGAACTTTACATGTATACATAAATTAGTCTCGAAAATTCCAATTTTTCAGTTCCTTTTAATTTATATTTTAAGTTCCACCATTTCTTTACATTATTTTAGTTACTCTTTTATTACACACTTATCACAAATTAAACAAAAATAGCAAATTGTTAGATTGCAAAGTATATTTTATTGCATAATATATGCAAAACCTAAAACAATTGTCAAATCCACGTATAAATACAGCTAAAGATCATTCAGACTGATACGTATTCGTTTAAAGTTCAGCATAAACATAAAAGCAGCTTCTAAAACCAAAACCTTCCAAAATTGATTTTTTTCAACTTTCCTCCTCAGTAAAGCTTCTTAACCGGAAAAAATATTTTTGTATTTTAAATTCCTGTTTACATACCGTGCAGTAAAGAACCTTGTGCCTTGTTATCTGTTCAACAAACAGAGCATCATACCTTGGTGGAAAATTATAGTGTCACAAGAACTTGGAATGCCTGCATAAGCCATCACGCTCTTCTGCTGACATGAAGTGTATGATTTTGTTCAAGATACCGTGTTTTGGATTCGACGTCCTTTTACAAGCCTAGCCATCCGTTTCAGATATGTGCATATATTACTCACGCGCGCAAAACACACAGCACGATATGTACATAATCTTGTATTGTTGTTCTGCATTATTTGTTGCTCTAATTGTGTGAGACTATGAAAAGACACACTTTGATCATTGAGAAACGATGCTTTGAACACTTCACAGACTGGCAAATGTTAATATAGGCATTATAATAGGTGAGACGTTAATGTGGTTAGAGATAAGCAGTGACAGCCGTACATTTAGATGTTATTTTCGAATCGATAATTTAGTAGTTTTGCGTGAGAGTTGACAAAATTGTTGTGATATCTTAAGCAACCACAACAGATATTCTCAGTTTAGAGCAGAAACTCAACTGGCGAAACAAAAATTTTACTGTACGATTGTTTAAAGACCAATTACATTATATTACCAAGGACCAATTGCATTACGTTACCAAAGACAATTGCAATTACATTTAATCAATTACATTTTAGGTCCAAAAATAAAAACTGCAAGAACTTTGATAGGGTTGTTTTCTAATAATTTTACAATGGCACCTTAAAAAAAACCCATTTAGTATCCGAAAAAATGCCAGTTAATGAGTTTCTGCTCTAATCCGACGATTTCTTTAGTATCGATCATATATTGGTTTGATGCAAAAGTTCGCCCCGGTTGTTCATTTTGACAAAAATTGAAGAACAGATTTTATTTACTAAAGATTATATTCAATCAATATAGTATACGTTGTTTAGTTCGTTGTTCTTTCTCCATCTTTCCGGTAGCTGCATCATCCCGCGCTCAAATAAGTTCTGAAGTCTGGCTAAATAACTAATCCAGGTGACGAAACTTTCCGAACCCCTTACAGCACGCGGAACCGTCAACGCCCCCCTCACCCTGCACAACACTTATCTTTTGCGTCTGCGAAGCATTCTTGCTTTTTTAGAAATAAAACAGCATAATAAGTCGAAAATGCTCCTTATTTTCTGCTATTTTTAACGCTAAACTAAATTTAAAAAACACGAAGTAACACAATAGTATAAATTTTTTTCCCACGTACTTGCTGAAATTCCTTTCTTCAAACAACATCAAAACTTTACACGAGTGAAGTAGATAACACTTTGGTTTTGAGATAAATGCCATCTAGTACCAAAAACAGATGAACTTTTGCATCGCCCGATAGTTTGGGACTTTTTTAATGTTCCCACAATTTCTCAGATCATACAAGTCAGTTAATCATTGTTTCAACAAACGTTTTAAAAAACTTTTTATTTCTCATCTTTTCATGAAAAAGTTTACATTTTATTTTTTTAATAACACACACAATCGGGTGAATTATAACTATATTCTATAGTTATAATAACAAATATAGTTATATGGAATATAGTTCGTTACAAAAGACAGTGGAGTGTAATAGAACAGTTGCATTTATCGTTAATATAATCAGGATATATGGTACAAATGTGTAATAAAGAAATAAACGAATCTACGAGTTTCATATATTGATATAAGTACAGTATGTATGACTTCAATCTTGTTCGGGAAGGTTACTTTTTTGATATGTGACATTTCTTGCGAAGGTATGAAATTATTCTAGAATCATTTACAGAAATATCACGCGTATGTGGAATATAACGTTTAATAATTTATTTAAAGTTACTGTTGGTTTAGAGAAGAAATTCATCAAATGATAATTTTATCTCACTGTATAACTTTATACTGTACATTGTTTTAAAGGTCAACTATTAGTTTTTAGGTCAACAAAATTAAATTAATATTTAATAATTTTGATAGTGTTATATATCTGAAACACGATGTTAATAATTGTTTTGGTAGTGTTATATATCTGAAACACGATGTTTATAACCTACGAAAATAAGCTATTCGTGTCTACGAAAAACTGTCAGTTAATGAGTAATGTTTTAATAAGCTTCGACAGTGAAACACCCCACGAGAGTCATTATCAGAATTTGGGTCTATTTTTATACTTTAAAGGAGCCATTTCTATCATTTTCCGACTTTAATTTTAATAACTAATTTGTTTTTAAAATTTTTAATTTGCTTTAAATTTCACCAAGTGTATTATTCTAAACTTTGAATAAATTCTAAATGCTAAAACGTTCTGTGAAACGAATGTTCTCCATGTCTTAATTCAATCAACATCGGTAGCAATAGGCGTTATATCTACGCTTAATATTTTACACGTTGTGTTTAAAACATTCTGCTTATTTATTAGTTAAACAAGTGTTTTATGACGTAATTTGAATTGATGATTTTAATTTTATGTTAATAAAATCTCATGATTCCTATATCCTGGTATTATGAAATGCAGGTAAAGAAAAGTCATCTTGAATATTAAATTCGTTTTCAATAATATTAATGTTATTACAAATTAAAAGCATTATTTGATTTTAGGTTTAAATGTAAGTATTCAAGTCTCAAAAGTATTAGGTAACTTATAAATGGGGAATGTACGTGCCTTTTCCTTTGCGGAAATTAGTTATTTTAAATGGAAAACTTCACATAGACGATGAGTATCACCTTAGATTATCGCATTTTCAAAACCCTTATATTATTTAGGCCATAAAGGCTTTTTTAATATAAAAATTGCATAGTGATAAAAAATTGCTAGAAACTTGAAAAATATATCTCAATCTGCACTGATTTCACAAAATTAATATATACTTACAATAGGTTTTCAATTTCAAAATTTACGTTTTATGGCTTTTAACAGATAGGTGTAGAATAATATTGGCGTATTTGAAATCTATAAAAAGTGTAAAAAAGCGAGGAAAAGAAAGCCAGTTTAAATGAAATGAGAATTGTTAGAATAGATCTCCTAGTATTTGTAAACGGCGAAAATTCTCGCGACGCCCGATGTTGAGAGTAGGGCGGAATCCGATTTCGAACCGGAGACTGTTCGGAGGCACCGAGTGCCGGAATGAATTCGGTCATCCCCGGCACGAGTGAATCGTCTGCGGTGAGGTACCGTCCAATCACCGGCGGACAGGATTGTCGTTTTTTCAATGCTCAGACAGTCGCTTGCGGCTGGTTTCCAAATGGTTCCTTACTTTGTTTTTTGAAAATTTAATGTTTCCCTTAAAGGTAAGGACATTGATTAGATTCGCTTTTAGAGGATTACTTTTCTGTATTTTAACCGCATAGGTTTAAGAAAGTTTATCTTAATGTATAAACCTTTACGTAATTCTAAACACACCTTTAATTTTTTTTCACCCTCTCAAAAAACAGTGTACGAATATTCTAAGTGTAAAAGCCAAAATTAATGTATCTATTAATTTTCTATCGCATTTTTCGATACTTTGTTTTAAAAAAAATAACGTTTTATTAATAAGACGAATTTGTCAGAGTTCTAAGAATTTATACGTATGCCTTTGAATTTGAACTTGATATGTATAGCACTAGTTCATAGGTTGTGTAACAATCAACTATTACTGTATGCATGTTCAAATGTGACATGAATCATTTGGACTGTAGCATACTTTAATTCTTTAGTACCAGTCAAATTGTATCTCGTAGTAAAAATTATTCATAGTGCGATAAACCAAACCTATGGGATACACGGAAACTATTTACTCTTTACATTGGAGTTCAACTATGCAAGTAGAAAGAGTTGCTATTTTTGAATACTTTAAAAATATTGATTCGGTTTAATAAAATGCCAGCTGAAATTTTTAAAAACACAAATTTAAATTTTTAATATTGCTTTATAATTTCTTTCAATTGACAGAACACTGTTCACAAAACAACTTACCATTATGCGTCATACACATATGTTTTCAGATATAATTGCGAACGAGAATTCATTTTCATTACTTTAAAATGTACAACATTTATTATGTATATTTTAGAGTGGCACATTAGTTTTACAAACCAATATACTGCTTACTTTCGCATTGCTCGTTTGATTTTAAGCACCATAAAAGTATTTGAATATTCAAGTAACGTAATTTTAATAAGCGACACACAAGAGCATTTGAAAAGTAATCTGATATTTATTCTTGAATCATTAAATCATTAATTGACTTGTAGCGCCTCAAGAAATTTTTGCAAGCTCACTCTCAACTATATTTATATTTTATTTAGTTATACATAGATTCATGCAGAGGAGGGCTATAGGAGCTATCCCTCTGTCTTTTTAGGTCAATATTGCTTTTTTAAACAAGAAATATATTTCAACATTATTTTAGTGTTATAACAATACTTACCACAAACTTGTTTCAAAAACTCCTACGTGTACAACAGTTATATAAAGCTTTCTATCAGCGGATATTAAAACTCTTATCTCACAGCTGGTTTACAGCTTTTCTTTAATCGTACCTGAAGCATTTTGATTTTTAGACTTAATTAGACTCTGACATTAAAACGAAAGATGACCGTATTAAATAAAGCTTTTAGTTTACACGAAATCTTTGTAATAATAAGCACTGTTCCTAAGGCACAGATCAAATTAGCTCCTTGCAATCAGCTTCTTAGCCTAAACTCTTTTCTTAGCTCATTGTGAAATATTTTTTATTCGAAAAATGATTTCAAAGTTTTGTCTTATGCTTATAAACTAAGGTTGATAGTACAGAAAATTTGAGAATAATTTCCCAACTAATAATATCCCGTGCCTGAATGAGTTTCGTGACTCAGTAGGTCTGCTCACTGCGCTGTCAACTCTGCAAGTTCCAGGTTTGATTCCTATAACTTAACCCTCTGGGTATCTCCCTCTTTTGTTTCAATAAAACGTTTCCTTGTATGTGTATGTCCATTTATTTATGATGTCTTGTGTTTTACGTAGCTTCGATTAATAAAACCCTTATCGCCATAAGACCCAACCAACCGGTAAAGTTCGTAGAAAACACTGATTATCAAGATGCATTTTTAAGCAGATACATTGCTTAAAAATTTATTAAAAAAAGTGTTTTGTATCTATTGCGAACTGACATGTTGTGTTTATACATTATTTAGCTCCTTTTGTAAAATCATTCACTTGCATTAACTACAAATGCAGATAAAGTTTAAATAACATGGAAAATATATTTTTTAGCTTCATAGTATTGGTAACTAAGAGATAATCTTCCCAAGAATGTGTGTTGAAACTCTTCATGTGTTTGAGTAATTAAACCAAAGTATAAGTAAAATAATAATATATCAAATATGACTGATATAACTGCTAATTTAAGTGCGCATTGTTTTTACTTGGATGTATGTGGAATTATATACCTATTAGTTTGAATTTAATAACTCGTGGTGGTTTGGACTTAAAATATTATAATTTTCTCTGATGTTATTTCAATATTTATTTTCAGCACTCAGTACGGAAAATTAATTTATAGATCAATTTATTACTTTTGAATAATCTAAGTTAGTTATTTTTGAGGTGCAAGATGAGGTTAAATCTAATGTTGATTCTACTATATTGCATTAAGGGGACAGAAGAATATCAAAATCAACAAAATCTATCGAAAAATCGATTTAAAAAAAAAACTTTTAGCGTTAATAGCTTTGATATCAAATTCTGGAGAACAAAAATAATTTTTCAGTTGCAATCCTTTTTGACGAAGTTATTATGTACCAACATTCAAAGATACAGTAGATAAGTATCAGTACGCTCCAAAAACGCATTTTTAACAGATTGCAATTTATTGGTTCTGATTTCAAAATGTTCCATGCGCACATCTGGTTTTAATTAATTTACTTGAACTGTTTTTTATATCTAAGTGAGAGTTCGAAATTGATGCTGCAAATTTTGAAATTATGATTTGAAATGCTGCTTAACCAATGATTTTCGTTTGAAAATTTAAGGTGTTTGAGTACATTATTTTTTGCTTTACAATTGAGCGATACACTTACCAAAAGGAATTAACTTGACTAATATGTATATGAACTATCATTAAAATTAATATTTTGACTATACATAGAAAATTAATCTTCACGGGATTTATCAATTTTTGTTCAATTTAACAAATTATTTTACCACATTTTATGAAAAACTTTCGATTAAATTTCATCTCTCGACTTTTTAGTAAAATAGCAATCTGCAAATTTCACGACAATAGGATAAGTTCAAACGTTTCTTAAAAGTTCACTGCCTTCTTAAGCGGTAACAAAACAATAGTTTTCATGTTCTCTAAAAAACAGTCTGATTTTCAATAAATCTATCATCTGAATACATTATAATGTAATTTGTCGTACCATTAATAAAATTACTTCTACATTGGTATTAACAAAACCCTGAATACTATATCAAATTGACTAAGCAAATAGGCAAAAAACTAGTATACAAATATATTCCTGAGATATGAGGTGATATGATAAAATTTCGGATTTGAATCATCCGAAATTTTAAGGGATTACCTAAACTGCACAGTACGAAATTGAACTGATTATTTCATTTCATTTGTTTAAGTAAATTTTACTGTTATTTTACCCCTTTAGTCAAGTTCAATAAAATATTAAAATTTTAAATTAGTCTGTATGAACAAGTACCTCATAACTAACCTATACAGGGTGGTCCCGAATTCATGGTACAAACTTTAATGGTAGGTACAGGACATTGTAACAATGATTTATTGTATAGGAATGTATAGTCGCAAGTGACGCGGTGAGGCGTAAACAGGGGAAATAAAAGGAAAGAGAAATGGAGTGATCGGTTGGTATCATTGCCGGTAGAGGGCAGTAGATGTCTAGCCGCTGTTGAACATGATGCATCGCAGTAGGGAAAAGCGCCATTCACAATTGTGCTGCCGTAGACGATGGGTGACTTTACGTATGCAGAAAAAGCAGACATGCATTACATGTACGGCCGTGCAAATGGTAACGGCAGAGCTGCGTTACGAATGTATCGCGCGGAGTATCCTGATCGACGAATGCCGGATCATAGAATTTTTCAACGGTTACATCGTCAACTTTGTGAAACAGGTGCGTTCGACGTCAACAGACATGGCGCTGGTCGAGTAAGAGCTGTACGCACTCCAAGGCTGGAAGAAAGCATCTTGAACATTGTGGCTGATAGACCCGAGTCAAGCACAAGAACTGTTGCGCGTGACGTAGGTGTGAGTCATCAGACTGTATGCAGAGTGTTAAACGAAAATCGCTTACACCCCTTCCATTTTCAGAAAGTACAAGCATTGAATCCGGCAGATTATCCTCGCCGCGTGAACTTCTGCCTGTGGGTGATGCAGCAATGTGCGTTGCAGCCGGATTTCGTAGATTATGTGCTATTTACAGATGAAGCGACATTTTCACGCGAGGGTGTCTTTAATGCGCACAATTCCCATGTGTGGGCAACCGATAATCCACATGCAACGCGTCGACAACGTTCAACGACAACGTTCAACGACGTTTCAGTATTAATGTGTGGGCTGGTATTGTGAACGACTTTTTGATTGGCCCATACTTACTACCCACGCGGCTCACTGGCGGAAGCTATCTTATTTTTCTGAAAGAAGTGTTACCACAACTGCTGCATGATGTTCCGATCGCCATTCGTAACCGCATGTGGTTTCAGCACGATGGGGCGCCAGCACACTTCAGCATTGATGTACGGAATTACCTGAATGCCACGTTTGGTACTCGATGGATTGGGCGTGGTGGACCAGTCCCTTGGCCACCCCGATCTCCCGATTTATCGAGCCTCGATTACTTTTTATGGGGACATCTAAAGCATCTTGTTTATGAGACTCCAGTTGACTCAGATGAGGATCTCGTCGCTCGCTTATCTGTAGCTGCTGCAGGTGTGCGTGAAATACCAGGCATCTTTGAACGTGTACGCCAATCGCTCCACCGACGCTGTCAAGCATGTATCGATACTGGTGGACGCAATTTTGAACAATTACTGTAAACATGACACTTGTCAACAACGCTTTCAATAAAATCTTTGTTTTTCCTTTCGGCCGTTATTTCCCCTGTTTTCGCCTCACCGCGTCACTTGCGACTATACATTCCTATACAATAAATCATTGTTACAATGTCCTGTACCTACCATTAAAGTTTGTACCATGAATTCGGGACCACCCTGTATAATTATAATCACAGCCTTTTCAATGATCTAATTTATTATGAAACCAATGGAAACTAATTTATAATTGAATGTTTATCGTGATTGGCTCTTTATGGCGCTAAGGCTATACGCGTAAATTAAGTGAAAAGGTTAAGTTATAAGAATAGAACTTGACCGTTTACAGCTCTCATTTGCTATCGCAGGGCCATCGGGCCTCAATGACCCACCGTGATAGCATAATTGATAGGGTTGTACTTTGATAGGGGTTGTAGTGTGCTGTGATAGGGGTAGTACTGTGATAGGGTTGTAGATGACTCATGTTCGATTCCTCCTTGGATGTATTTCTTTAACGTGTCAGTAGTGCTGCTCTATTGTGACGTTAATTAAAATACCTACCTCTTATGTATCAGTAAAACATTTTTTTGTGTGTTCGGTCCATTACCAGAAGTTTCAGTTTTGTGTTTGTCGCAGCATTGGCAACTATGGTCCTTGCGTCATAATAAACAAACCAACCAGACTACTAGCACATTGGGCAAACTTACTAGGCCCGACGGCCCAAAAAGAAGAAAATAGAAGCAGAAATGTGAAATGCAATTACCATCGAGATAATATTAAAATGTTATCAATTTACGAAATTAAACATATACTAATACATCATATAATAGCTTTAAAAGTTTATAAAACTCTACCAATGCGTCATGCCTGTGCTACGAACTATTCAATAACTATTAAAGTTCATTTACTTCTGAATTAATAAGTCTGAATTAATTAGATGCAACACACACAAGCAATGCATCAAAGTGTCGACAAGACCCTGTTTTTATTCACATTAGCATTCACGTGCAGTTTTGCGATCCCAAAATCTGATTGAGACGAATTTTATTATTATTTTTTTTAATTTGACTTAATAACCAAATCCAAAATGTTCCCACCACGTCCACATGATCGATGCATTGAAAGATTCAAATCAGAAATTAAAGATTCAAACAAACTCATTTCAATTAACATAGGGATTGAGTCACTGCCGATTCTAATCAAGATGAATCGATAACCCGGTAACGAAGCTTCCCGATTCATCAAAAGTGTCAAGGCGCACACCTTTGTCGAAAAAAGCACGAATCCCGAAGTGTTTGCTCCGTTTTGGTTTCGGGGGAAAGTGCCGAAGTAAACTTCCCGGCATTCCCATGATCTCTCGCATGATAGATGAATTAAAGATTCAAATCGAAGTCAGTGAACTTGAATCATCATTAGGACGTCGGCGCGCAATCGCAACTCAAAGAAACAGCTGTTAGGAGTCAATCATTATTTGCAGAGGAACATGATGAATAGCGAGAAATGGGGAAGGTACATTTCAGCGTGCCTCTCCGTCGTGAGGAACATTAGCGTATCCTTGCCGACTTCGTCGCGATCCCTCTCTGAATTCGTTGGATTTACCTCAAAGAAAAGGGTTACCATGCCAGCAAGAGATCCTACTTAGGAAAGGTTTTGGCGATAGAAATTCCAAAGACACATTCAAGTTTGCAAGCCAATTGGCGTTTTTAATGCTTCAAATATACATAGATTATTTCTCTGAGTTGAGAGGGAAGGAGCGTTGTGGCTCAGATAGTATACCCTCTGCACTAGCAACCTGCAAGTCAAATGCAGGTTCGATACCTCCATGGGTGTGTTCCTCTCTTTGAAATTGGCACAGCTTGTACCCTTTTGGATATTGTCCATCCCAATCAACTACCTACCTCTTCTGTGAAAGTAAAACTTTCCCTGTGTGTGAATGTCCATATTTGATATTGTATGTTACGTACTTGGCACAGCATGGCTAAATATGACCCTTAAAACCCATGTAACCAACCGAGTTGAGAGAAGTAGCTGTTGCCTCCCCCTTCTTGTGCGCGGCAAAGGTTCAATTCCTGTAACTTATCCTGTGGGGACCGCTGCAGTCCATTTGAAAGACCCACGGATCAGAATCGGAAAGGGGTTGCGAATTCAAAACTCGACCCAACTAAAGATCGTCGAGTACGAGGAGGAACGTCTTTTGGGGCTTCAAATGTTCTCCCGTTGGCGTGGCGTGGAAGTTTAGAGAGTGGGATGCCAGCTGAAGTATTGACTCCGCTACCTGACCTTGTTCAAAATTACGAGGTGTCCTCTTGCTCTTCGGGATCGATCCCGAACTGTCAGCAACAATCCCTTTCTTTGCTACAGCCCAATTTTAATCCGAGTAACACATAAGTACGTATTTCTCTCTTATGAGTTAGTAAAATTTTCCTTGCGTGGGTATGTCCATTTGCTTGGAATTGACTGTCGTGTTTTACACTTTTGGGCGACGGTTTGTATGCTAAGCTTCTTCTTACAAACCACTTCAATGCAGTACATTTATGTGAACCTAGGTTTGAGTCCCAGTTTCAGAGGGGGCCACAACCCGTTCTGTTGATTCAGAGTGATAAAAATTCTCTACCGAATATGGCAGAGAAATCAATTCCATGGGACCGAATCCTTTTAAAAAAGTGACAAACTGAATCTCTTGATTAGGAGTTCGAAGCTAAGCTCGTATGGGCCGAAATTGGGTTGCTGCTTGAATTTCTCCATCAAGACATGTTCTCGTCGGTGGATGCTATGTGGCAAGATCTCTCATGGTGCCCCTGGGTAACGCGGAGAAGGGCCACGCTGTTCACTGTCTGATACTGCAAGAAAAATATTGTTTATTGTAGTTCAGGAGAAATGTAAAGACACCGTTACACATTTTTTAAAGAACAAATATATACATAAGATAATATGTACGTAAAAAATGCAATACCTTTGTGCATCTTGGCCACCTCCCAAATATGAGCAATAAATATGCATAATCGGATCATATGGACAGTGAAATAAGCAAAGAGCAAAGTAGTTTTCAGAGAGTGTACAGATGACGGTGTTATTTCAGTACAGTTCCATTTTTTTTTTTTTGGGGGGGGGGGGTTGTCCTCTATGACCTTTGCGCCATAAAATCCGACCCGACCAACCATTTTTAGTGAAAGCTAATGATATTTTTGGAACTCCGTTTTCATGAACCCAAATAATAGACAAAAAATAATCCAAGATCCATTATTTTGTAACAAAATTATTTTTGTAATTTAATTCTTTAAAATCTGGTTCCTTGCAGTGGAATTGTTATTAAAATTAAGATAGTCATTAAATAACGACTTTATACGTATGTGTACTATAGTCATGATAATTCCAACGTATTATATTTCTATCCTTAACATCTTTAGAATTGGACGGGTTGACATTTATATCATATTATTTCCTTGCAACTGTTTTCATTCAAGTATTTTATTTAAGCTAGTAGTTAATTTAAACTTGTCGTTTTTTAATAATTATTGAACTACTAATCAGAAAACTATAAGTATAGTTTACATTTTAACTATCAGACAATCTTTCTTTCCTTCTTTTACTACTCAATTTCGATCACTCTGGATGGAGTTTTACCATACTTAAAATAACGCCTTTCATACGTTGTACTATTAACGTAAGAACAAGCGTGCCTGACACAATATATCTGTGGAGGAAACGATCAGGATGTCTTGTACCATACATCTAAATTCAACTTGCAAAAATAACTTCTAAATTCAGAAGAATGTAATACGAATTTGTATTTTCCTTTAATAAAATAGGTATTATTTGTTGAGATAGTGACATTTTAAGGGCATGTGAAGCGAATGAGAAAACACACACACAAAGCCTTACAAAGTTGATGTCATTGAAAACAAATCAAAAAATTACTTACGATGTTTAATTTTCGTTGTACGTTATTTAACCGAAATTCTGATTTATTTTGAAAAATCAATAGGGTAAAAGTTTTTAATTGAAAAAGTTGAACAGTAAAGATTTTCATCTTTTCACTAATTTTTTCTGATTGTATGTGCCAGAAATGTTTTTTTAAATCAAATTAGATGTTCCTATTCCAAGTTTCTGTGCTTTTTAATGTTAAAAAGTGTTAAAAACATTTATTCCAAAATGTGAATAGTTTGATTTAGTTTATTAATTAAGCATTAGGCATTTTTTTGCTTAGAAAGGAATCAAAATTATTCTCAAACCAGTCTAAAATCATTTTAAATGACTACATGGATTTCTACTTTCCTTTTTTAGCCTTATTTTTTTATTAATTTGAGAAGTACTCCATATGTTAATAAATTATCCTAGCAGCTATATCAAAAGTTAACTCAAATTCATGATTTCTCGTTTTATTTAAGCTCCTACAAACTATTTTTAAATAAATAATTATTTAATATTATACTTAAGTATTTCGTTAAATTTATTTGAAATAGACAAATAGATGAAAAAAATCAGTCATTTTAGCATTAATTACTCCAAATAGAAGTTTTTAAATAATGATCATTCAACAACTGAAGTTGTAACTCATTAAGCAATTTAGACATAATAAGTATCAGCTATAACTATTTCATGTTATCAAGCATTTCGTTGATTTTTTTAAAACAGATAAATTGGTTTAGTGAAAATTAAAAAAAATATGATTAACTACAAGCGCAGAAATTGTTAAACAATGATTATGCCATAGTTGTAGAAAGTCTAAACTAATGAAGCAAGGGAGATATATCACCAAGTTTAACTATTTAACGTTCTTTATTTTTTCGTTCATTGTCACAGCAGTTAAATTATTGAATTGATACAGTGAAATAAAATAAATGTATTATGATTCCAACATGTCAGTGTTTAAACAATGATGTAAATTGATGATATCGAATACATGCCACAGTAATGTATAATGATGTTATCAAATTGTACGCCACAATTACAGGAAATCAGCTAAGGAACAAGAGAGACACTTCACGAAGTTTAAAAATTTATTATTCTTTAGTTTCTGTTGATTTTTAAAAGAGATAAATTTGGTTTAAAGAAATTTAAAAATAAAGTTTGATTAATTACTCCAAGGGGCATGGTTGCATGGATATTTTTAACACTGATTATGCCACGACTGTAGGAAGCAATTAAAAAAAGCACCAAGTATAAATATTTAACGTTATTTAGTATTCTGCTGAATTTCAAAACAGATAAATTGACTTAATTTTCATTAAAATAAGTAATGATTAATTTCTCCAAGCATGCTTTTTAAACATTGATTATGCCATAATTGCAGGAAGCCACTAATGAAGCAAGGGAGACAAGCTATTTAACGTTCTAAAATATTCCGCTGAATTTCAGAACATAAATTGGTTAAATAAAAATTTTTAAAACTGATGATTTATTTGTCTAAGGCACTAGTTTTTAAACAATTACTATACCATAATTACAGGAAGTCAACTAATGAAGCTAGTTAGACATTGACACTTATACTTAATTCAAGCCAAGACATATTTAATTCCCTTAAGTATTGCGTTGATTTTATTCAAAAGCGATGAATTAGTTAGATGGAATCATAAAAAAAGTTGCATGATTAATATACTCGAAGCACGGGTATTTTTTGTTATTATTATGCCACAACAGGCGGTCTGAAACTGATTAAACAAGGGAGAGATATCGCCAAGTATAACGCCCCTATCGTACTTGGAGGGATTTAAGCGCCGAAAAACAAAATAAAAAGCTCACTATTTGTCATCGCTACCGTAAAGATTAAAGAAAAAAGAAACCGAACAAAGGGCCCGATCCAAGTCTCATACATACCCCTTCAGAAATCCTCTCCTAATGCAATCCGCTCTTAAAAAGTCGTGGGGCCGGGCCGTCTTTATTAGAGGGCCCCGTGAGGACTCAAAATCGGTAAATAAATAATGAATGGTTTAGGTGAAGAACTCCGCTAACCTCTTGACATGCTGTAATAACACAGCGGCTACGTCAATTTTCAAGTTTTAAGTCGTGATCTCCGAAATTCATTACATGCGCCGAGGCGACCATTTTCTTATTGTGCCGGTTCTGATTCAAGTGTGATGTAATTATATCGAGGGAACGGTTTGGGGGTCCTTAGAAAATCAACATTTCAAGGCGTCTCTCTGGTGGTTTGTAACTACAACATGCTTTTGTGATGGGACCCGTCATTACGCCTTGAGTGATTGTGGTGTTAAGGTAAGTGAGTTTCCTTTTTTTGGCTCTCTGTTGGTAGTATTTATTTCATAATGCATATAAAAGACGCCGGTTGTATTTAAAAAAACCCTTTTTTCGGAAGAAAAATTAAGGTATTCCTTCGCTGTTGCCGACTACATCCTTGACCGATTTTCCTCTCGGAATTGCATTGCCGTAATTTGTACCTTTTAAAGAGTAATTATAGGGGATATTATTGTTTTCCGTTTCCAGATGAAAAGCGGTGAACGTTTATTCAATTTTTTTAATCCGGCATAAGTCCGTTTCTCGAAAACAGGCATTTATTTCAGGTATTGCAAATAAATTAGTGAAGGGTAAAGAAGAAAGAAAAGCTTGGGAGGAGGCATAAAAAGGGTTTTGATCACGAAGAAATCAATCAATGCTGCAGTTGAAAGTGTTCGGTGTCGAGAAAATATGAGAGTGGGCAGGTATAATCTCTGCACAAAATCTCGAAACACTTGTCGTTTTCCCTAGAACTATTATGAGTTAAGCAAATTCTTTGAAATTAAAATATAAGCAATGCAAATAATCCTCTTGATATGATAATGTGACGTGCAGAAGGTGTATTTTAAGTGGCTTACAAGTTGTCTTAGTTAATACGTAGTTGACAGTTAAGAAAAGGCGCAATATGATGCCGGATTGTGTGTGTGTGTGTGTGTGCGTCTGGGGGGGGGACATCTCTAAAAAACTAGTTTCTAGAGTAAGATTAAAGGGAAAAGTGGTCCCTAACTGTCAAGACCTAGAAAGGTTTTTCCAGAAGGAAATGTTTGTAGAGGCCAATGATGTTGAGCGTGTTGTGTTGTGCATGCTGTGTGTGTGTTTTGTTGTGCATTATGTGTGTGTTGTGTTGTGTGAGCTGTGTTCTGTGTGTGATAATAAGTGAAAGCTTCCAGAAATCTAGACTACAGTACAGAAATTTTAACTTTTCTTGCTCCCGAACTCTCGCCAGCCTTCGAGGACACATCTCCTTTAGATGTGTACGGGCTTCACGGACCCGAGATACCCAAGTGATTTTTTTTCCCCATGGAGTTACTATCTTTACTAAACAGGGGGTCAAGCTCCCAAGATACATCTGAGAACCCTTACATTTAGAAAAAACAATTATGACGTCACAGTTTATAGATATTTAAGTTTTTATTGATGTTATGTATAATTTTCAAACACTCACTTTAGTTTCGGTTTTTGTTTTATCGTCTGCTAGGTTTAGTTTTTTCGCATTTGTTATAAAAATAAAAATTGGAAAGCTTATAATTACTTTGTTATACAGTGTAGAAGTATGTATATAACTCAACTCGTTCGATAACATTCTGGGTTTATCTTGTAGAATTTCTACACGCGAACGTTTTAATTTCTACAAAGGGCGTTCCATAAAAACTGAGAGTAAATTTTTTACGTAGTGGCAGCACCTAGAAACTAAAAAATAAAAGTGCAGGCGATTTTTTCAAACTGTTAACTGTACAATTCTAAATATTCTAAACGAAGCAGACGATTTTATTTTCTTATTTTCGTGCTTGTTTAAAGAACTGTTTTTATTTGCCCTACAGAAATGGAGGTGAGCAATACAAAGTTAAAAAACGAAATGCGTTCTGCCGTACAATTTTGCTATTGTTTGGGCAAAACAGCTCCAGAAACAGTTAAGTTAATGAAAGAAGCTTACAGAGACAAATGTTTTGGTGAGTCTACGATTTTTAGATGGCATGGTGATTTCAAAAAAGGACGTTTGTCTGCAGAACTGGCTCCTAAGCCTCGCCGACCAGAAAGTGTTGTGAATGATCGAAATGTTAACACTGTGTGGGCAATCTTGCAAGAAAATCGGCGAATGACATGTGAGGAGATAGCGGCATCAACTAACATTTCGAAAACGTCGATAGTTTGCATTCTAAGCAACAATTTACAGCTTCGTCATGTTTGTTCCAGATGGGTCCCCCATCACCTTACTAAAGAAGAAATGCAAACAAGAATTCACCAATGTTGTGAGTGGAAACAGATGCTTCAAAATTAACTGAATTTCCTAAAGACTGTAATAACAGGTGTAGAAACTTGGGTGAATCATTTTGATCCCCTTACCAAGTCCGCAACAAGTGTATGGAAACACACTGATTCTCCGCCTCCGAAAAAAATCCGACAAACCAAATCTGCTGGAAAGGTCATGATGATTATTTTCTTTGATCATAAAGGTATAATCTATCAGCATGCTGTGCCTCCAAAAACTAATATAAATGCTGAATACTATATTTCAGTTTTGAAAATTTTGCAACACATACCGGGAAGCGTATTTAGAAACACTGGCGCTTCCAGCACAAACGGAAATACGTCATATACATAGATGCGCAGACGCGCCCGCGCAAGCAAACCCACGTTCCGGCATACGACGCCACGCCGTTGACGAGTCATTTACTAATTTCACCGTGAACTGGTCTCGTGTACTTTTTATTTAATTCCAACTATTAGAATCTTTTCTTGGTGAAAAATACAATCTACTTAACAATTGCAACATGTCCATGCACACATGTTAAAGAAATTACCATTTTATAGGGGTTTTGTGTTTACTTACACTGCCGTGTCAACATTATTCAGGCAGATGATTTTGACATGCTTTCATGTAACTTTCATTTAATTCTTTGTAATAAACTCCAAGTTATACAAAAGAAAGAACACAATAAAAAAAAGTTATTAAAGCCAAAAAATTTTGGAAAAAAACAAAAAATAAAAGTTCTGGGTCTCATAAGTGTGTTCACCTTCATCAATGCATTTACACTGAGTACTTGTTTCATGTACTTTTTAATTAATTCTAACTTTATAAAATGTTTTCTGGGTGAAAAAGTGAAAGCATTTATGATTTCCAACCTGTCAATCCAAAGGGAATCAAGAAATGATCACTTTTTAGAGTTTTATGTTTGATTCTAATATGCTCTGTTACCATTGTCAAGGCAGGTGATTTTGACATGTTTCCATGAAATTTTCATTTAATTATATTAATAATCTCTTTCCAATACATAGAAAACAAAGAACATAATAAAACCAAGTTATTCATGCAAAAAATTGGGTAAAAAACAATAAATAAAAATTCTGGGTGTGAAAGTGTCTGTGCATCTTTGTCGAAGCATTTCACCGTGAACTTGTTTCATGCACTTTTTTAATAATTCAAAACATTAAATGTTTTTCTTGATCAAAAACACAAACTATTCGATAATTGCAAAGTATAAATATTAAAGGAATGAGGAAAGTAGTCGTTTTTAGAGGTTTTGTGTGTATTTTAAATTGGATGTGTTAACATTATGAAGTCGCCTGCTTTTGACATGTTACCTTAAAACTTTATACTAATTCTATGTAATAAACTATTTACAAAATATATAGAAAAGAAAGAACATAATAAAATCAACTTATTGATGCAAAAATATATTGGAAAAAGCAATTAATAAAAATACTAGGTCTTAATGTGTGTGTTCAGCTTTGTCGATGCATTTCACCGTGAACTTGTTTCATGTACTTTTTACATAATTCCAACTTTCTAACAGTTTTGTTTGTGAAAAACAGAAAGTATTTATCATTTGCAACCTATCCAAGCAAAAGAAATTAAGAAATTGGCACTTTTTGAATATTTTGTGTGTCTTTCTAACATGCTGTGTTAACATAATGAAGACAGCTCATTTTGAGATGTTTACATGAACCTTTGTGTTAATTCTAATTAATAAACTATTTCCAAGGTATATAAAACAAAGTATACAATAAAAGAGACTTACTGATGCAAAAATATTATGGATAAAAACATTTATAAAAATTTGGGGTATGAATGTGTCTGTTCAACTTTGTCGAAGCAGTTCACTGTGTAGTTTTTTCATGCAACTTTTGGTTATTTCCTACAATTAAACTTATTTCTTGGTACATAATTCAAAGTAAACACAGATACAAATTTATAACTGCTAAAAAAAACATGAATGAAGCTTTTTTTTTTTTTAATTGGCTCTGAAAGTACTTTGTTGATCTAGCTCACCATGAACATTTTGACACTCATCCTTTAGTGAAATTCAAGTGTTAATGTTTTTTCTTTGTAAAAAGGTGAAACTATTAATAAAAACAAACTTTTCCATCCCAAAAGTAAAAAGAAGTAAGCATTTTTAGAGAAGTTGTGTGTGAAAATGAGTATGCAGCTTTGTGAAAGGGTTTCACCGTGAACTTTTCCCACTCCTCTTTTAGTAAATTTGAATTACTAATGGTGTTTCTTGGTGAAAAAGTGAAAGTAATAATTAATTCGAACTTCTTAATATCAAAATTAAAAAGAAGTAAGCATTTTTTAAAAAGACAACCTATCCAAGCAAGCAAGTTCAACTTTGTCGAAGCAGTTCACTGTGTAGTTTTTTCATGCAACTTTTGGTTATTTCCTACAATTAAACTTATTTCTTGGTACATAATTCAAAGTAAACACAGATACAAATTTATAACTGCTAAAAAAAACATGAATGAAGCTTTTTTTTTAAATTGGCTCTGAAAGTACTTTGTTGATCTAGCTCACCATGAACATTTTGACACTCATCCTTTAGTGAAATTCAAGTGTTAATGTTTTTTCTTTGTAAAAAAGTGAAACTATTAATAAAAACAAACTTTTCCATCCCAAAAGTAAAAAGAAGTAAGCATTTTTAGAGAAGTTGTGTGTGAAAATGAGTATGCAGCTTTGTGAAAGGGTTTCACCGTGAACTTTTCCCACTCCTCTTTTAGTAAATTTGAATTACTAATGGTTTTTCTTGGTGAAAAAGTGAAAGTAATAATTAATTCGAACTTCTTAATATCAAAATTAAAAAGAAGTAAGCATTTTTTAAAAAGATGTGTGCAGCTTTTTCCAAGTATTTCACCGTGGACTTTTCATTCATCTTTTAGTAAATTAGAATTATTAATGTTTTTCTTGGTGAAAAAGTGAAAGCAATAAATAATACTAACTTTTTACTGCCAAAAGTAAAAAGAAATAAGTGATTTTAAACATTTTGGCTCTATTAGTACTTTGTCGACAGAACTCGCCCTGAACTTCTTCACACTCATCTTTAAGTTAATTCCAACTGAAAATGTTTTTTTTTTTTTTTTTTTTGTGTGAAAAAGAGAAACGAATAATTTATGCATACTTTTTAATGCCCAAGTAAACAAGAAGTAAGATTTATGAAAAAAGTTGTGTGTACATGTGTAACCCAACTTCTCTCTTCAAATTTCAGATACACGTGTTTGTTTATATGGAGTTATGCTACACACACAGTTGTTCACCATTATGGCTTTATTTAATACATTTTTCATTTGCTAAAAGAAATGTAAACCCAACAATTATTAATTTTTAGATAAAACGACCATTACACAAACACATCTCTCAATATCAATACGAGCGAGGGTCGTGTTTACTGTTTAGGCTCGCTGTGTTTGCGTGCGCGGACGCGTCTGCGCATCTATGTAATGACGTATTTCCGTTTTGTGCTGCAAGCACCAGGGTTTCTAAATACGCTACCGGGAAAGCGACATGAACTGGTAGGGAATTGGACATTACATCACGATAATGCTCACCCGCATGTCGCTACTTCTGTTCAGCAATATCTTAGTAAATGCAATATTAAAATCATGCCACATCCCCCTCGCAGTCCATATCTCGCACCATGCGATTTCTGGCTGTTTCCGACGTTGAAGGAGAAGCTCCGTGGTAGAAAATTTAGTACAATATCTAAAGTTATTTCAGCAGTGCAGGGGTATTTAAAGCAGCTTCCAGAAAAAGGCTTCTCTACTTGTTTTGGAAAAGTGGGTTGAACGATGGGACCGTTGCATATCATCTGAGGGAAGGTATTTTGAAAAAAAATGATGTATTTTTTTTCTGTACTAGGGGGCTCCGCCCCCTGCTCGCTTACGCTCGCCAACCCCCGGGGATTGCTGCGCAATCCCATTTGGTTTGCTTCGCAAACCAACACTCCTTTCACAGATGTCATTTGGTTTGCTTCGCAAACCAACATTCCTTTCACAGAGTGAAACTATCTGAATAATTCGTATTATGCTGATTTCACTTTCCGGTACATGACGTCACAGCGAGGGCTACGCAATCCCGTTTGGTTTGCTTTCTCAAACCAATACTTCTTTCGCAATTGATTTCACTTTTTTTTGCTTTAACACTTAATGCACCCTAAACTAATAGCCGCATCAGTAAAAAATCTTCTGTATCTTGTTCCCTGTACAATTTTAAGTAAACAGTGTTAATATCAATACATTGTACTTTGTCGGTAAACTGTCTTGAAAACAGAGGGAAAAAAGCGAGCCTTTTTCCTCGCCAAATAAAAAGAAATCGTTTTTATGGCAATTGTTGCTACGATAAATTTGATATCTGGCAAACCCGATAGTATAAAATGCAACCCACTGCTGTTTGCCGAACCAGCTATGCGAACTGAAAAATACGAAATTTGTGTCACCAACTTTTGATTGCATCGAATTTATTTATGAACCAATTTTAAAAATAATTGTACCGTAAGAAAGAGTACATTGTGAGGTATACTGCAATATTTTTAAAATTAAAAACTAACAGTAATACTATATAGATATGACCATTTTAGTTTTGTATCGGAAGTTACGATCTGAAAGTTCCGAAAATTGTATGACCTACTTTTAATTGCATCGATTTTGTTTATTAACCAATTTGAAAAATAATTGTACCATAAGAAAGAGTGTAATGTAGTGTATTCAGTGATGTTCTCAAATTTAAAAAATAATGGTTTTTGCCGTAGACATAACGGTTTTAACAAAACGTAGCGAAAATATCCGAAGATTCCGAATTTTGTATCACGAACTTTTGATCGCATCCAATTTAATTATTAACCGATTTCAAAAATAATAGTACCGTAAGAAAGAGTATATTCTGAGGTATACTGCGATATTTTAAAAATTAAAAACTAATAGTAATTAGATATAGATACGGCAGTTTTAAAAAAAAGTAACAAAAATGTCCCGATTTTTCCCGAATTTCAAAAAAATATTATCAAGAACCACATTTAAATTTCAAAAAAAACTCGACGAGCTGCAAAAATTTACGTTGAGAGGTACTCTTAAAAAAAAACTCACGACTAAAGACTGAAATTTTGAATGTGTTTTGCTCACTCGCGGAAGAAATTTCACTTCTTCAACTTTAACACTTAATAAAACCTAAACTAATAGCCGCATCGGAAAAAAATCTTAATAATTATCCAGGGAATACGATGAAGAACAAAGCATGTTAATTTCATATTTTTCCGATCAGTACTTTCTCGGGAAACCGTCTAAGAATGGAGCTAAACAACAAAAATTTCAATTCTTCGGCGGCGGCGGCGGCGGCGGCGGTAACTTTTTTTTAATATAGAGAGAAATATACTTCGTGATTTTTTATGATTTTACACTCAGTTTTTATGGAACGCCCTTTGTAAAAGTTTGAATTGAGCAATTTACTTTCAATTTAGCTGCATATTCCTTATATTTTTTATTTCAAACATTAACTATGCATTATGAACAATAATTCCAAATTTAAGCGTGCCTGTAGACCGAAGAAACGGAAATTTCAGGGAAATAGATTTACCACAACTAAAATACAAGAGAATGTGATTAGTGCTTCAGAAAAAAAGCTAGCAAAAGTAGTCAACAAAACTGAAGATGTGAATAGTCATTTTGATGGGTATCGTTTTATAGATTTTTTTCTGGATTAAATCAATGAACGTTTGTCTTGCAAGAAATGTGCAAGGGCAATTGCAATGCAGGAAGTTTTGTTTGTGGGATTATCTTCAAAGTTAGAAATCAACTGTGTGAAGTGTGAAAATGTGCCAGCCTTCAGAACTAGCCTTATGCTTGGTAAGCATAAAAGTGTTGCTGAAGTAAATAGAAGAACTGTGTATGCCATGAGTTGTATTGGTCAAGGTTTGGAAGCACTTACAACTTTCTGTGGTGTTATGCATTTGCCACAACCTTTGTCACGCAAGTCCTATGATGTTATTATTCGACGCCTTGCGCTTCCTTCCAAAAATGTTGCAACCAACTCCATGAAAATAGTTGCCATCGAGAAACGCAACACAACTGGAAGCGACTCAATTGTCTTAAGTGGTGATGGTAGCTGAAAGACACGTGGCCATACTGTGTGAAGTGTGAAAATGTGCCAGCCTTCAGAACTAGCCTTATGCTTGGTAAGCATAAAAGTGTTGCTGAAGTAAATAGAAGAACTGTGTATGCCATGAGTTGTATTGGTCAAGGTTTGGAAGCACTTACAACTTTCTGTGGTGTTATGCATTTGCCACAACCTTTGTCACGCAAGTCCTATGATGTTATTATTCGACGCCTTGCGCTTCCTTCCAAAAATGTTGCAACCAACTCCATGAAAATAGTTGCCATCGAGAAACGCAACACAACTGGAAGCGACTCAATTGTCTTAAGTGGTGATGGTAGCTGAAAGACACGTGGCCATACTTCAAATATTGGTGTGTACAATTATTGGGGATTTATCGGGCAAGATCCTCGACGCTGAAGTTATGTCGAAATATTGTAAAGGTTGCGAAAGTTGGAAAGGGGAACGAAGAGGCAAGGAATACAAATTATGGATAGAATTACATGATTCTAATTGTACAAAAAACCATTCAGGGTCTTCCGGTAAAATGGAAGTTGATGGTATGATCCGCATGTTTTTCGTTCTAAGGAAGATCGAAAAGTGATGTATGGTGCATATATTGATGATGGAGACAGCAAGACCTCAGCCATATCCGAATCCGATCCATATGGAAAAGAAGTGAAAGTTTAAAATATAGAATGTGTCGGACAGAAAAGAATGGGCAACCAGCTGCAAAAATTGAAGGCAAATAAGGCAAAGAAGAAACTATCTGATAGGAAAGGACTTGGCGGACAAGGGTGGTTGACAGATCGACACATCAACCAGCTGACAATCTACTATGGAAATGCGATGGGGGGTAATAAGGACTCTGACAGACATGAGGAGGGCCATATGGGTAATTTTTCATCACACAAGACCGTTCAATGAAAATCCTGCACACGACTTTTGTCTGAAAGGTGAGAAATCGTGGTGTAAATATCAACAAACCGTTGCACCGTCAAAGTATTTAAACAGAAACATTCTTTGCCAGTTGTAGTGATGGATTGTATCAAGCAATTGTTTCAGAATGTGTCCAATTCAAAATTACATTGTAGATGCTTAGGAGTGAAAACTCAGAACAAAAACGAATCTGTAGATTCTCTAATTTGGAAAATGTGCCCCAAGATATCTGGATGTGGACGGAGAATTGCTGAAATAGCTGTAAATGAGGCTATTGTTGCATTCAATGATGGAAAACAATGGTGGTTAAGCAATATAACAGATCTTTACTGTCTTCTCAGTCGTCAAACAGCAAAAGGGGCTCATGCTTGACGACTCAAGACTGCAAATATCAGATGTATGTCAAATTCATTAGAGGCTCGGAGAGCCAAACTACTTGAAACATTGGCCAGAAATGAACGGGAAAGAATGAAGGAACGTGCTACTTATGAGGCTGGAGCTTTTAGTTTTTTTCCTCAAAAGGTAATTTAGTATTTTACTTTAATTTTAAATGAATAAATTTGTATTTTTCAATGTTCGACGGCTAATTTCTCAAAGCTATGTTTTTTAACGTTCCGTGCGTAACGTTTCAAAAACTAATCCACAGATCTTGAATATTTTATTGTTTGATTATCACACAAGAGTACAATTAAATTGTACACAAATTTTGAAAAATCTTAAAAATTATTTGTTTTAGACCTTTAAAAAAATTTGCCGAGAAAAATGATATTTTTTAAATATTTTCAAACTTTCTTTATTCTTATAAATTTTAAAAACTTATAGTATATTATAATTGTTTAGATCATAAAAATTGTTAAATGAAGGTTTTAGGTTCATTTGATCTTTAGTTATCCTGCACACAACATAGTAGCAATATTTAGTAGCAATATTCGTGTCGGCCGAAGATTTATATTTCTTTCCCTCCCCCCTCGTTCAGTTGAAATATTTTTTTAAAGTTCATAATGAATCTTTATACTTGATGTGTGCCTAAAATCGAATCAATGTAAAAATTAAATCATTGTTCGTTTACTTGAAAATAAGCTCAAAAGCGTTGATTTCGATAATTTTAATGGTTCTCACTCCCTTTACTCCACTTTGTTTTTCAATCCCACTTTCTTCTTTCTTGACATATTCTTCATTGTTGTCATGTGCTAGACGCAGCTTGGTCAAAAACGGCCTCTGCGTCATAAAACCCCAAAACAACTAACGAACTACTTTCCCAGAAATTTTAATATACAATCTATAACAAAAAAATTGAAGCACCAAGAAGGAGTTGTGACGGGCTCGATCAACTTGGAACGGCGCTGACTGGGGACGTAAAGTCTTTGGTGACGACCAACTGCGTCCTGATGACAACCGCAGACTTGTCTTTAGACGTTCAAGGCAGCGTGGAGGTCTTGCCCTTATTATTACTCGCCACACCTGCCCACAACAGGGTGTTATGGTTTGGGGTGAGATCTTTGATAGCCGGACCCCTTTGGTAGTCATTTCTGGCACACTTACAGCACAGCGGTACGTAGGTGACATTCTACGACCGGTTGTGTTACCTTTCCTTTGCGACAACCTGAACTTACTTTTCAACAAGGTAATGCCCAGCCGCAAATGGCACGTGTTGCTATGAATTGTCTTCAAGCCTTCCCAACACTTCCTTGGCCAGCTATGTCTCCTGATCTCTCTCCCATAGCGAACATTTGGGAGGTTATGGGAAGACGATTGCTTCCATTCCTCCTGGAATGTTGACCATTTAGTCCGACAATTGAAGACAATTTGGCAAGAAATTCCGCAGGACACCTACTTTTTCAGTCTATGCCACGCCGGGTGACACTTTGCATCCAGGCCAGAGGTGGTCCAGTGCCTTATTGACTTCCTCCCTTTGTAACGGTCAAACTCTGAAATAAATCATGCAATTGTTCTGAAATTATAATCGTTTGTTTTCCTATGTATGTTCTTCACCATCCACCCATTTTTAACGCAATCAGACAACTCCTTCTTGGTGAGTCTATTTTTTTGTTTTCGAGTATACTTAAGCAGAGATACATGAATGCAATCTTAATCAAAATGGTAATCAAATATTCCAAAACTTCAAGCTAAGACTGATCATGATGAAAACAGGTGAAAAATGGTCAACAAAGCTGTTTCGTTGGAGCAAAATGTCTATCATTAGGACATAAACGAGAGGAAAACATAAGTCATCCTGGAAAAGTGTTGCCACCACTCGATTTTTTTAATTCAGCCCTTACAGACCACATGCAATGTGAAAGGTTTAGTTAAAATAGATTTTTTATAGAAATGGCAATTTATTAAAAATAAATACATATTTATTAAACTTACAATCACAGAAATCAGCGAAATAAAATTTAAGTCGGCAGGAAAACAAAGATCTAAATGTATCGATTCATGATTCTCATCTATCTCGTGATCTCGCATAATTGCTGCAAGTAAAATAGAATAAAATTTTTAAATACAAAATTAATTCCGATCGAAAGAAAATGAGAAAATATTACTGCATGGGTCAGCGAACATTAGAAGTGTAATGATTAAAGTAAGTGTAATGAGCAAAGAGCAGCTCACGCTACACTTTAAAGCACATTTTTCAATTACGAGATTTAGTTTTGAATGGGAACCAAGTACACCTGTTTAGAATGAGTGATGGCATTACTTGCGCATTGAGTGCATCGTTCAATAAAACCAAGTCATTTTATTTAAACATTGAAAATAAATGCTTTTTAATAAGTTGAATCGTTTTGTAAAGGAAACCTGTCAAAACTATAGCATACTTTGAATAAATTCGATTAGCTACCATTCTTGGTTCAAAACGTTTCGTGCTGAATGTTTTATTTCTTTTTATTCGCGTCTGTTAAACCTAAAAGTGTGTGGAAAGTTAGTCGAAATGTACACATGCTGTCCAGAAAATGCACGTGCTTGGCAATTTTAGACACGGAATAATTATTTTCGCCCTTGCTTTAGTGCAAAATTGAATGTTTTACTATCTTTATATCATCTGTCGCAAATATTTTTAAATAATTTATTGTTGAAAAAAAAATAATAAAAAACTATAATTTTTAAATTTGTGAATATAATTATCGTGAAAATAAATACTTTTTCAGCAATACTTGTAAAACTATCCAAGTTATCGCAATGCTCAGCATACAATACATTCCAGCTTAAAAAATATACGAACGTATGGTTGACTTAAGTATAGTTACTAAGATGTATTAGCATAAAGCTTGCATAAATACGCAAGCAAATGAAATTCAAATAATGTGTATTACACTAAATTAAAATCTGTCATGAAATACGTAACATTTTATGAAAACATAAAAACAAAAATAGACATGATACGGAAATACAGTTACGCAATGAAATTCAGTAGTTAAGTTACTATACTCAAAGCATATAGAATTTCATGGAAATATATCTAGCCTCTAGAAAGAAGTGCGGTCAGACACACACCATCAAGTGGACAAACAGACGAACACGATAGACGTAAAATACTGCTTTTGCATAAAAATGAACCAAAATGGATATGTAACTTGAAATGGGACGTAAGTATTCAATGTATAAATAAAATGAATTTTTCATTTACATATATTATCATTGATGAACCGATTTACATAGGCCTCCCGTAACGAAAAATGACAGCGACATACCCAGCAACCACTGAGAAACATGGCGATTATTTTCTAACACTAACATTTCAAAGCACTTTGACCCAACGCCGGTGAGAACGTTATAATAAAACAACTTTTACCTATTAATTTTTGTTTTGAAGCAGTGGTAGGAACCCTAGAGCTGCAGTCGACGCAGGTTTGATTCCTTCCTAAGTGTATTTCTCTCTACTGTGGCAGATAGGTAGTTGAATTAACGTTCCACTGGAGCAACAAAACTAGCTATTGGCAATATTCCGGGATCAATCCCAAAGGGAAGAAAATACATCTTCATTTTGAACCATAGTTAGATGACGAGGTCAACACCTGAGCTGCCACCCAACTCTAAATTTCCTTAGGATTCCAACATGATGACATTCAAGGCTATATCAAATATCACGCGCACCATCCACTACAACCGTCAGTGGTTGGATCGAATTTCGAGCTCACAACCCTTTGGTTGCTAACTTGCTTTTCTACTAACCAGACTATTCGTCCCCCTCATTTCATTCCATGAGCATGTATGTCCATCTACTTGACATTTGTCTTGTTTTTGGCGCAGCTTGATCAAGTACGGTCCTTGCGTCATAAAACTCAACCAAAACCCAACCTGATTTTGTTTTTATAGGGTTGGTTTTGGGGTTTAATACCAAGTCCCAGATTTGGACATTGTTTTGATCGGGAGAAATGCATCTGGGAAAGCTGTTTTC
Organism: Metellina segmentata; assembly: GCA_947359465.1. Classification (NCBI taxonomy): domain Eukaryota; kingdom Metazoa; phylum Arthropoda; class Arachnida; order Araneae; family Tetragnathidae; genus Metellina; species Metellina segmentata. The sequence continues at coordinate 107,500,944 of OX375878.1, forward strand.
GAAAACATTTTTCATACCTTGCTAGTCACACTCAGTCTAACTGGATGCAATCTAGCCTAACAGCAATGAATATTTCAAAAATTGGACGTCTGTGGATCAGCTCATTATGACTTATGGAAAACGAGTAAACTATCAGAAGAATAACTGAATTTTTTAAACTTCTATTTGCACCACAATTTATTCAAAATTACTATGTACTTATAAATATATCATTAGCTGAAGCGCTAAGAGTTTAAATGCCTGATTACCATGCCTTTGGGATTTTTTTTACCGGTCGGGAGCAAGATTTAATATAAGAGTCAGCATGGGTAGAAAAATTTCACGGTTAAATCACTGTCCGAATTTCGACAAGTCATGCGACATCTTAGCTCGGCGAGGAAGTCTCTGCCGTAATTTGGACTGGATTTTACCTTCGAGGAAACACGTTTTTTTTTTTTTTTTTCGTTTTTTTTTTTCTACCTCAGAATGACGCGAAAGGGAACCCTCAGTTTTCCCAGTCATTTTTAATGTTTGCAATTACTGCCAAAGTAATCGTTACATAGCATTCAGTACAAGCTGTTTTGCTGACATTCTAGACCACCTGAGTTGAAAATGAGAATGCGTTACGCTCTTAATTTTATGTCATTTAGCTAAGAAAAGTGTGATACATGATGTAGCATATAATTTATTCATTTTCCTTGTACAGACAAATTAGCCTTCGTGTGGCAAAAAAAAAATGACAATAGAGCGACAAACCAAATAATTGTTTTTTTTTTAATATTTAGATACGGCGGGTAGGTTGCGTAATTTAGTGTGTAGGGAATTTAGAGGTTTTAAATAATTAATTTGACTGAGAAACAATTAAATTTAACATTTATTACAGTTAAAAAATGAACTGAAAAAAATCTATCAGCGCGCTAACAGAGGTGGTTACGAATCTACGAAACTGAAATCGCAAGAACAGCTTGAGGTTTTTAAAGCGCGAAGATGCATGCAGAAGCAGCATGCGCACGTCAGAAGTCTCTTGAAGTGAAAGTAGTCTCTACTTTGCATAACACCACAAATGCATATTTTATTCAGCATGCGAATATTTCGTTTTGACGTATTCGTGCAGAGATGCAGGTAGTTGAACTAACGTCACACTGAGCAACAAACACAACTAGCTAATGGCGATGGTCTTTGATCAATTCCGGAAAAATTAGGTAGGTAAGTAATTAACGTCGCACTGAAGCAATACAAGGTCTTTCGGCGAATCAATTCTAGAACAACACAACGTAATTTTGAACAACGGTTAGATGACGAGGTCTAAACGACCTGGCACCCCACTCTCCAGATTTCCACGTAATAACAACTAGAGAACATTTGTAACTACGACATTTTTAACGTTCTCCAGCCCCAGTATACACGACGATCTTTGGCTAGATCGAGTTTAACGACTCCCAACGCTCTGTTTGCTAATCCGTTGCTTTTCCGATTGGGCTGCCGTTTAACTATTGTATTTTGCAAGGAAAGCCCTTTGAAATATAGCTGATCGGTTGGATTTATGGCGTAAGGGTCATATTTGGCCAAGCTGCGCCAAACCCAAGGCATTAAGTAATGGACAAGTTAAAGTTTTACTGACACAAATAAGAAATTCGTTCATGGTTATTTTACAAGAATCGAACCCTTTAAAATATGAATTAAATAACACTGCACCATGGCGAAGTTGTAAAATTAATATTTCTAATGACGATTTTTTATTTATAATTCCGCATGTTTACCATTATTTTGTAGCACTGTCAAAGCATACAGGGCAGTTAAAATATCCACTAAATAAGAAATTAGTGAAAAGGAAAAAATTGAAAAGTGTGAAGAAGTTGAGCATGTCCTTAAATGAGAAGTTTTGGATATTTTGTTTAGAAATGGAACAAGTAATGGAATATTATGGAAAAATAGAAATTTCTATATCAAAGTAAGTTTATTCAAGATATTTAAATAAACTGAAAAATAATACATGATAAACATTTTTTATATTTAGTGTTCATTACGAAATCGTAACCAATTCCTACCAAATAATTTATGCCACAATTTAAAGTAACTCAGTAAAATAATAAATGGAATGTATTACATGTTTAGATTAATGTAAATTTTGTTTATTTATGTTTAAAATTTCTCATGTTTTCAAACTAGAAAAAATTATTAGACTGCAGAAGTCCAGAACTTTAGCAGTTAAAAAGACATTTGAAGCGATCCTTTTGGATATTTGTGTATTGACTGAACCGACAGTGACTTTCTCCAATTTGGTAAACATTTTTTTACAAGCTGTATGCACGGGGTTATAAAGTTGTTTAATTATCCTTTCAGTAATACTACAAACTGCCTTCATCCTCCTAAAGTAAATTTACATAAAATGCTCATTCTGATCACTAAGTTATATCATAACCGATGCATATTGCATTCACATTAGTTACCCTACGCCAAAGCAAATATTCACTGTTTGAGTATTACCCGAATCAAAATTAGATTCAGCAAATGATGTTTGCCTAACTTGCTATGGCAAATAAACGTCGGGTTTCTGTTAGCAACACAAAAAATTACTATTTTGAGAAACCAATTTGATTTTTTACCAGCCACCCCAAAACAAATCGACAACTGCTCAGTGCTACAAAGAAGCAAGTACGCATAAAGATATATATAGACGGTATGGATTCGGTCAAATTTTCATATCCATACACTTCGAAATAAATACAAGAGAAAACACAAACCGATTGTGTTTACCTTTTTGCGGTTGGCATCATTTTCGAATGGGTACACTAAACACCAGGTATGGACACACGAGTAGTTTTTTTTTATTCATTTTTCATGATTAGCTGCCCACTTAAACCTGGTCAGCGGATTGCCTCACACGCAAATTTCCTTTCAGTCTTTTATTTTATTATATGTTGTGTTTATTTCTTGTGCGTTTTACAACAGCGGAGCGATCTGTTACAACGAGATTTGGTTTTAAAACAACTTGTCATCGCTCTATCGTCTGTGCTGTCAGATTGCAGGAGGGAGGCGGCGGGCAGGTAAAAAAAGGAAAGGGGAGAGAGAAAAAGTGAACGTTGCAAACGATGATCACGCGAGACAGTGATTTCAACCAAGTATCGCTTGCGTTCTGGTTCCCGCCCACACCATGTGCGTGAACGCACGCTCTCAAACGATATGTCAGTATTGAATAATTTTCCTCCGCGGCTTGTTTGTTTACTCTGTTTGAATCGACTATTACACCAAGTCCGCACCTTTAAAAGACCCATTAAATAAAGCGCTCGATAAACCGAGTCGAAACCGTTTGGATGAGATCCAGACATTTTGAATTGTGCTAAAGTGTACATAATAATAATAATATAGTTTTCACACAGTCTAGCAAACAAATTATACACATGGAACGTGTGAGAAAAGTTGGTAGTAAATAAGTCTCTCCGCTTTGAGGTTACGAGGGATGCGAGACAGTGGAGGTAGTTATATAAATGTCATACTGGAGCAAGACAAAGGGTTTTTGACAACTGTCCCCGAAAAATCTTGAAGGCAAAAATCCGAGGTCAACACCTTGTCATTTCGAATCACAATCAGATGACGAGGTCAACACTTGGCGCCGCACTCTCCAAACTTCCACACTATGCCAACATGACGACATTTGAGGTTAGGTCAGATTTACCATACACCCCCCCCGCCCCCACGTACGCAACGATCTTTGATTCACTACTCTTCCAACCAGATTACCGTAGTCCCGGGATGCGAGACAAAGAACCGTATAGATCAGCCTTTTTCAAAATGTTACATCCATGGCTCTTTATACCTAACCATAAATCCCAGCCTATACTTTGAATACAATTTTTGAATTAAAATTTACAAACAACATTCGTGAATCAAAAGAAATTATAAACCGCAATATTTCGACCTCGTATGCATCAACGGCGACATAATCCAGACTCACTGTCTCCGAAAGCAGGAATATCTCAGACGCAACTATTTTTATATCTATTGTTTGTCTTGATTTTGGCGCAGCATATACTTGCGCCATGAAACTTATTCATCTTCAGCATTTGAAAAAACCTAGTCTGAAATGAAATTTCTTATCCTTGGAAAAGGAAAGTCACACGAAGACAATGAGCAGGATTGGCAAAGTATGTATCCGTAGGCATTCCAGAAATTCTTTAGTTTTTGCAGCAGTGAGATTCGAACATTTCCATGACGAAGGATCAAACAGTGAACGCTCTTACATACAGTTGTTTGTTGAAGCTTGATGCCTTTCTCCATAAAACCCCCAAACCAGCCAATATCTATATATATATAATTCTCTTACGTGGCACTCAAAAAAGGCGTTATTTGTTATCGCGTTTAGGCAACATTGAACGATTATTTGTTTATCACAAAGCCTCGCGCCTCAATTGAATTTATAGCGTTTTCGGATGAAATTTTATTGAAAAAAATAATTTTAGTCGAGCTGTTGCAGTTTATAATTAGAAATCAAAGAAAGCGGAGGATCTTTTCAGGGCCATTTAAAAAACGGTCCTTTTTAAGGCCAACAATTATAGTTCAACAAGACGCTTACACTACAACTTTCGACAACAAACTCAATGAAAAAGTGTATTGGTGGCTCGCGTGCTGGGGAAACGTACACACAAACAACATGCTGGGTATTCAATTTCCAAAGCAGCGCTCACCATTTCGAGTGAAAAATTTGCTCAATGTTTTCATTTGAATTCTGATTCCAGAGGTACTGTATATATCTTTTCTATAATACAGCAAAATTAGATTTAAAGATTTTTTTTTTTTTTTGGAATATCATATGTTGTAAACAATCACTTATGCTAGAACACATGTCTTCATTGATGCGAGCGAAGCGAGCAATATGTTCGCGCGCAAATAACCAATGAGGATTGCGAAGCAATTATCTGGGTGTTGGCGAGCCCCTAGTTTCTTATATTACGGAACACCTAACATTATCGGGGCCGTAAAGGCTCAGTGGGTTTGCTCACTGTGCTAGCAACCTGTTGTAAGCGGCAAAGATTCAATTCCTCTCTGGGTGCATTTCTCTCTTCTCTGTTAGAAAACCTTTCCTTGTCTGTGTATGTCCATTGCTTGATGTTGTCTGTTTTGTGTTTGGCGTTTCATGACCATATATATGGCCCTTGAGCCATAAAACCCAATCAACCTAATATTATCTACCGAAACTAAAGTTTACAAGATACCATTCAAGCATCCGTAATTCCATAGCAAAAGACAACGACTTTTTTGGGAAACGCGGGACACATTGCAAAATAGATTTCTGGTATGTCATCTTCGCACAAGCAAGTGTTTTTTCAGTTCTTGGGATACCTTAAGCTTGATCGTTACATTGTTTTACACAATCGCTCTTTGAATAAAGATTAAAACTCAAAATTAAATTTCAGATTTTTTTGTCTTCTTTTTATTTTTTGACTTTTTTTTTTTTAGAGAACCTATAAAATTAGCCAAAAAAGTTCCAGGAAGTCTGTTCTTCATCTAGAATTAAGTCGTCCCAGGGTCGATATAACATTGTTAGTGGTCGATTTGGGCTCAGGGGTCGATGAAACATCGAATCACATATTGAAAATATCGAATGTATCTCACAAGATCAACTTATTTGGTACAGCTACACTCTACGTTTATGAGTGATGGCAACGGCTTGGCGATTTTTTTTGGCGCACTTCTAGTAGCGAATTACGATAAATTAAGGCAACCCAACAATCGTTGCGGTTGTTGTGGTTTTCATGGCAACCTCGTCAAACGGAAACTTTCAATTTTCATTTTAAATATTCTAGAAAGTTCTTCCAAAATCCGTTAAAGTCGTTTGATTTCATTGATTCGTTTGAAATTCTTTCTTTCTTCCCATTGGTTATTTTGTTTTTAAAATATCTTTTGATTGCATTGGTCTTTTTAAATCGTTTTCTGTGATACCATTGGTCTACTTATTTGTATTTGGACAGTTGTGGAATTTTTATTTTATTTTTATAGTTTTTACGCGAAAGAATTAAGAGTTTTGTTATTTTTTAACCATTTTCGTTTTCGTTATTTTTTTACGAAAGAATTCTGACGTTATCAGGTTGTATTAGTTCTTGCTTTTTTTTCTTTTGTAAATCTTTTTCTTTTTCAACATGCCCACTGTATTTAGTGTAATTGACAAGTTTCAGTGTATTCTTACCCAACATTCGTAGCTTAGTTTCTCTGCTGGTACACAAATGTGTTTTGATATGTTCTTAAACTTAAAAGTTTTGTGAAAGCTTTTAAAAAATATACTTTTTAAAACGTTCTGAAATGTGTTTGAAAAGTGTGTTGTAAAAAGAAAAAATTTTTCTTTCCTTGGCAACTTTAGAAAAGCGCCAAAAAAATCTCCATGACCATTGCCATCGCTCATAAACGTAGAGTGTAGCTGTTCCACTTATTTAAGTGTCAATTGATCTTGAAGCTCTGAGACGCTTCTCAAAAATAGGACTTTAAATTACTTTGAACGCATAAAAATGTAGAAAAATATTGAAAAATTTATGAAGTTTTCCAATAATATTGTTTTATCAGTATTGTACGAAAAAAAAGTTTTTGTCAAAGCAAATATATCATGATATTAATGTTTGAATTGACATTTCATTTCTTTCTATGATGTAAATAATTTATAAATATATGATTGATCAAGAAAGAGAGAGAAAGAGAGAGAGAGAATACTTAAAGCATTTAATTCTACATAACTTACATTTTGTAATGGAACACGAAAAGCCCAAACAAAAACTCATTGAACAGAAAAGCGTAATTTTGCTACTCGGTATCGGGCAATATCAGAATTAATGTTGATAAGACGCATTTTAAAAATAAAGCATGAAAATTAATAAAATATACAAAGCAAGCTTTTCAAGCAAGGCGTGTAACTTTTTATTTTAAAATGACCGGATTTTCGTTTCTGCTTGTATTTATGTGTTCCAGTATTTTAACTATTGCATATCCTGTATATTATTTCGAAGTATATTTTAATGAATTATTTTCTGCAAAATATCACAAGATTTGGGTAATTTCTTGACTGTATATGTATATTTCCACTGACTTTTTTAAGTCTGATTTTATACGTAACGGTTTGTAGATTGCTGTTTCATAAAAATAAACAAAATAAACAAAACAGTTTTAAGTATGGTGCGTAATTTCTTATTTCAAAATGATCAGTGAAGTTTTAAAATAATTACTTAAAAATAAGATGGGATACGTTAATTTAAAACACGGAGTCGTAAGTTGTAGTTGAAATATGTTTCAAAATTTTGATATAACTTTCATTGCAAGACGATTAAAATAAATTAAATTTACATTTATTATTCATGTTTCATGAGTGTTATTGAAAGCTGTACTTAAAGTTGCTAGAACATCTCTTTTAAAGAGAACGTGCTCTCTCCCCCCCCCTCATCTGATTTTTTTTACTCTCTTTTTTAATGTCGGATCTTTTTTTTTTTTGTCTTTTTTTTTCGGTTATTCAATTTTTGTCTTCTTTGTTCATCATTTGGGATTACGTTGAAAAATATATTCCACATTTTAAATTTTTATGTGCTAATATAATCATATCAATACATAAGTCGCATTTATTCAAATACGTTTTAGTTCTAGTATATTGTACAAAAATCACACGTCTAATAATACGTGCGATTTTCGTACAGTTTAATAGCAACAAGAACTGCAGCGTACAAAAAGCAATGTACAAAACGCATCTACATATAATAGTACGTTCAACCTCCAGTGTATATTGAGCTCCATGTTAAAACGTCATTTGCATTGTTTATTTGGTTTAACTTTGTACCTAAATCGGTCACACATATTTGAAAATATATAAAAAAGTAAAAAATCTGGATGTAAACATCTTTGATTTTAGAAATATATTTACATGGAGATTTGAAAAGTTTTTATAAATTTGATGGAAAAACCACTCGTTTTATACAATTTTGTTAAGCTAATTGAAGGGCTTGTAGAAAGAATGAGTTAGCTCCATTTTTGTCACTTTTGGGAAACTAAAAGAAACCCTTTAAAGTTTCCTAAAAAGTATTTTTCCACTCATAGACCATGCACCTATGCATGGTTCGCCACCAATTACATCCAAGAAAGAACCAAACGAAGAAAATATTTTTTTAAACAAGAAAATGGACTTAACTCAAAAGGGCCAAAATATATAGCTAACTTCTTCTTGCTGCGAGCCCTACTATTTTGTTTTACCCACTAGGCTAGTATGGATAAAAGAAAAGGAAAATGCATATTTCAGATTAATTAAAAACTAAATAGCCTTTTTAGAAGGTGTGTTCCAACTGCAAATATAATGCTTTTTTGTACAATTTGCAGTTCCAACAGACGCAATTAACCACAGTGCAGAGAAAATGTGTTCCGTTGTTGATTCATTTTAGTGTTAGTGAAGGTACTTGTATTAAAATGATCGATTTAAGCAGTATATGGAACGAAAAGCCCAGTACGATCTGTCATTTCTCATTATGAGAAATTCACAAGCATTCAATTTGGTTGATAAATGCATAGCATTTTCGGTGGTTAACTGTAACGAATTTTGGGGAGTAAGATGTGGTAGAGGCGAAATTTATCAAACACCGAAATTCAGAGAGATTTGATCGGTATTGGTTCTCCAGCGCACATAATTCACAATGCTGCAAAACAAGGACTGGAAGCCAATGTTTGATGTGCTATCAATAGTCGTGAAATATGTATATATATATATAGTTATTTTTCAATACAAACTGTACGTACGGAGCAACTAAAGGAATTTTTCGAATCTGCGGAAGAATATAAGCAATAATTATCGTTATGTTCGTGTTTAAATCGCATTCTACATTGTATGCACCTCTTAATTTATATTTTTTCTTCGGGTCCTACCTGTCCAAGAATTTTGACATTTTAAAATTAAATTTGGAAGGAGCTTCGTAAAGGTTTGTACATTAAATTATGTACTCTTTTCATGAAAAAACCCAATGTAATGGAATCGGAGAAAATTTCTACTATGGAAACTACGTGTTATAAAAATCGTAACAAATACGCCAGAACAGCGCATTGAAAAATATTTCTTACCACTAAACGTTACCACTATTTTATTATCTTTACCCAACAATAGTGATAAACTCCAATCTGATAATTTTAAAGTTATACAATTACTATAATAAACATTAGAATATATAACATCTTGGATTCGCGTGAATATCAGAATTTGAATGTTTTGAGTGGATGATACTTACAACTGTACCTGAACGGGTACAAATATTTCGATCAATATTGGAATTTAAAACTCTTTATAGAAAAACACATCAATAATGATAAATTTTAAGGAGTGTCTTCCAATTCAAAATGGCTAGCTTACTTCCAACAAACCAGAAATATAGAATTTCATTCAGAAATATTGAAAATTTGTGAATTTTATTTTGCTATACCTAGACGCAATGCAAATGTTGAAAGAATGTTTTAGAGGATTGGTTCGCAATGGACGAACAATCGTAATCAACCCACCATTGATACTTCTGTAACAGTATTAATAGTATTACCTATAATAATAAGAAGGAACCGTCGAAAATTTTTTATGACGAAATGTAAAACAACTAGCTGCTGAGTGACGTAATGGGCTCAAGCAAATATGAAAAGTAAAATGTTTAATTTCTATTAATTAGATATATCTACTATTATTTTGTTATAGGTTGTTTAAAAATTGGATACATTCTTAATTTTTGAAAAAAGACTTAGATAAATGGTCAGTGTTTTCATTAATAAATTAGTTCTTGCATTTACCCCCAAATCGTTTTGAAAATACGTAAGTAATATGTTCAGCAGATTTTCTTTCAGTTACTCGCTTACATATTCAGGATTTTAAAGATGATCCTTTGCATAAGATACCTAACAATTATACATTAATAATGCGTGCTTTTTTGTGTCCTCTTTTCTAAAAATAATTTTAACAAATGTTCTCTTTTCTGATATTCATCTTATGGTAAGTTTAGCTGTACTCCATAGTCCAGTAATTATTACATCTATAATTTTTAAATAAGTACGTGGTTACCATTTAGAAACCAAATTTCTGAATTTAAAAAAGTACCATATGGAGATTGGTGTTGAAATTGAATAACTGTTGAAGTAAAGGGAATTTTAAACAAGACTTTGTTAATTTTGGAATAGTACCGTAGTTCCGAAAAATTGGAATGTTTTGTCTTAATTGACAGAAAGTCGAGATTGCATGCTCTACAAATTGAATCTGTTTTTACGCAACTTAAATACATGTGAATCATTCGTTGAAAGCAGTGATTTTGTTTTTTAAAAACTCTTTAAAATCGACCAAAAATTGTAATCGATTGAGTTAAATTTGTCTACATGGGTAAGATTTGTTTTTAACACAAGCTCCGTCATTCCACATGCCGGTGAATGGAATTTTCAAATAAACATGCGGCTATCGAGATGCAAAACTGTACGCTGAAAATTCGACATTTTTACTGAAAAGGAACCTTACGGGGATAGTCAAATCATTCCAAAACTCAAAATCGAGTTCTGTAGTAATAACCTTAGAAAATAACTTTTGTAGTTTGTCTTACTGCAGAAATACGACGAATATGAAATGGAGTATATGGATGGATATATCATGTATGCATATTTGCTTCCGATGTAAATTGTAAAAGGGATGAAAATGCTAAAAACTTTAAAAAAATTATTTTCCGTACACTTAAATAAGGCTAGCATTCTTTTACGAAAGAAAATTTATTAGTCTAATAACTTTTAAGTCTGCTATCAATTTATTAAATTCTAGCAATGGCGCGGGTAATTCTACTAATAAAATAATATAGCAGAATATTTTCTGTCTAGTATGAAAATTTTAATGTTTTGTAATTTTGAATCTGCAACAATGTTTTCTCTTGTAACCAGTATCAACAATCACTTAAGCGTATACATTCAGAACCTTTGAATGTTGAAAAATGTTTCTAGTAGTTTACAAGTTTCATTTAAAGCCAATGATTATTATTTATATCCGATCATATCTAACAATGATTTGGCCCTCAGAGACGCATCTTCGTCAAGTACGGGCCTCACGAATCCGAGGTACTTTAGTGATCCTTTATTTTTCCACGGGGTTTACTGTCTTTTGCAAACACGGAGATCACGCTCACGGTATACCCTAGGGATCTTTTTCTAATGTCATCCCACCACTATATTCCGAAATCCCTCTGTATTCCCTTTTACGATATTGTTTACTTAACGCTGCCTGGGGTTGGGTGCAGCTTTGCCAAATATGGCCCTTACGCCATAAAACTTTAAGCCTACTTACATTTTGCGTTGATTACTCTTAGTCAAGTTTCAGAACTTGAAGTTTTAAAAATGGGATATTATGAATGTGTTGTACACGTTATTTTCGTATTTATAGAAATTAAGTTTGTTTTTAATGTGCATTTTGGGGTAATGGTAATTTTAGTTAACGTTGTACTAGAGCAACACAACGGGCTACTGTCGACGGTCCGGGATCAGTCCCTTAAGGAAAAGATCAGAGGACATCACCTCGTAATTTGAACCAATCAGATGACGAAGCAACACCTGAGCTGCACCCCACTCTCCAAACTTCCACGCCAACCCAAGTGCATTTGGGGGTATGCGGTTTTTAAATTGCATTAAAACATACATGTGATGCCATCAGTTGCGAGTAAAAAATTGCTCCCCACGAAAGAGGTAGCTTTTTAGTTCTTAATGTAACCCGAAAGTCTGACGTCAGAGGACATAGCGGTCGTAAAAGCACTTGGTGTGCGCTTCTCATCTCTGACTATTATCTCTGACTACAAAAGTCAGAGTCGGTCTCCGAAAGAAGACGATTGCGACGAAACGTATGATTAAAAAACGACGCATCGCAGATTTCAGAACCACCGCTGCATCATCAATCTTGAGGAAAATGATGCTGAAATCTATATCCTTTTCACAGGAGCCGTTAATGTCGTCCGCAAGTAGAAATGAGCCACTTTATTCATTATTTTTCTTTCGCTTCGGAGACATCTGCTGCCTTTAAAATCGCCGATGTCATTTTCGGAAGCGCTAACTATGGGCGTGTCATGTCCATAGAAAATGCTTCCATTGTCATGATGTACGCGCACACATGTACCACGACGTCTGCCTGTCGCCTACGGCTCACCATTCGTTTAACGCTTAACCAGGATGAGGTGCTAACGATTTGACAACAATTATATTTCGACACAAAGTTGAATATTTTTCAGCTGCAGCCGTGATCAGCGTCGGAGATTGCAATCGCCGGGAATTCGTTAATCGAGCCCACAGTCCATTAAGATGGAAGAGATTGCTTTTTCTCGCCTGTGTATACATAAACGAACAAGGTGCGAAGGCCTAGCTATCGACGCTTGACTATTATCTCTATTTTTCAAATTTTCTTGGCAGTGGGGAAAAATGAAACGACTTCATTGTATTCGCTTTTGATTGTGTTTGCTGGAAGTGGGAATGCACTCACACAAAAACTCTGAAGCGATTTTGTCTCAATGCAATATTTCAATCGAGCTATTGACTCTGCTAATAATTTTAACGACTGGTTGTTAAAATATCTGTGAAATATTTTTCTTCTATTATGACGGGTAATGATTGTTATTCTTGCAGTTATCGATCATCATTAAATACTTAATGAATACTCAAATTTTGATTTTTACAATATTTAATTTGCACGGTAGCGCAGTTTCGATTCCTGTTATTTACGTTGGGTGCATCTCTTCTGGGTCAGTAGAGATTACGTTGGTCGTGTGTGCCCCTTATTTGTAGTTGAATTGTGTATTTGCCGCAACATGACCTATGATCTTTGTTTAATAAATCCCAATCAATCAAGCGTAATTAGTTCCACTAATCCATGGAAATATAAAGTGTCTGCAAAGGTACTAGCAATTGTTAAAGTTATAAAAATAAGTAATGTTGATTGACTGAAGAACAGAGACCTTGGAGGACATCTTGTTTCTTTTTTACTGTTGAAAACTGTTTCTCTCAAATTTTAACTGGATTGTGGCTTACAATTTTTAATGCTCTTTTTCATGCATGTTGCATAACATGTTTATCGAAGATGTCCAATTGTGGGACTACAATTATACAAAATGATGTCCAAAGTTGTTGCAAATAGTAGTGCACGCATAAAATATCCCTATAGTTAGACATGTCCGTCAACACTTTCGGAGTTCAAATTTTAAAAGCATTCTTGAAATGCTATCCGTACACAATTACTCGTGTTCATGAGTTCCTTGCTCCTGACAAAAATGCACGAGAGATTTTCCTTTGCGTTGCCTTAAAATACTTACCTCCTTCAAGGTGCTGCTAAAACGCAGGATTGCGTAATCTTGATTACTGAAAATCCACGAATCGCTGTTTAGTGAAATTTTACAGCGTTGTTTGAACTATTCTTTTCCATGGAAGTCGGTCCTGCGTATGCCGTCAAATGTTCTATCAATAGCCAGAGGTATGAATTTCTTGAGGAACCATGTGATTTAAAAAAACAACCAACATTTCAACAGAGTTAGTCTATGGATACAGCAATTTCTATGGAAGATGGCGCTCCTTTGCTCATATATCAACGCCAGTAAAGTAGCAGTTTTTAACTAATTTTGGAAGCAAACGAATCAGCAGCCGTCCTTTTCCAACAATGTGACCAACTTGTTCACCGGACCTGAGCCCCTGTGGCTTTTGGCTTTGGAGACATATGATGGTTTTTATTTTGAAGACACATAGCAAACTCGACGTAATTGAAAGCAAGCATTACGCACCATAACCACAGAATCCCGGCGGAAACTCAGATGTGTTGTTGAACATGCTATTTTGTGACCTCATCTCGCAACTCAAAGCTTCAAATTGAACATCTCTTGCACAACTCCAGTATTTTCAATTTGTTGTATTTTTCTTCACTTAAAATACGCCATTTGTTCCATTAGCCGCCATTTTAAACTATTTTTTTATCACCAAAATTAATTCCATAGCTTCAGGAGTATACACATAAAATGTGAAGTTATTCTAATCAATAGTTTTTACTAGTCTTCAAATGTAAATTTTGATTATGCTCACCCAGTATATTGTTGTACCCAATATTTCTCGATAAAAATTTTCGCTAAAAGCAAAAGAATTAATAATGAAACTTACTTAAAAGTTAATGAAATTATTCGTACATTCGCAGAATTTAAATATGTGTGTGGTGTCGCAAATACCTTTACAATCACTTAAAATCAGACAATGGTATTGATGATTTTGCGTTTAATTTACTAGAACACAAAATAATTTTGTTACTGAGCTACTAAACATATATTTTACTCTTAAAGATCCTTTTATCGTCTCTAAATAGGCGCAAGGGCTCATCGTGGTCTTACATAAATACAAAAGCTAGACAATCCAAGATTTCAAAAGCAATATGACCTTTGGCTGGAAAATCAACACAATTAATAGCCATAAAACCGTCGCTGGATATTTATTCACTCGATATGCAGAAGAATCAACTGTCTCTTCAAACAAGGAAAGCCTTTCTTAAACTCCCGTCTATGAAATAAAGTAGGCAATAAAATGCGAGATTTTTTAGCATCTCTCCATAAAAAGAAACATTCCAGCACGAATTCACTTGGGAAGACTGATAAAAAAAACTTGTATGACAATTCGGAATTTCTGGCTAAAGCAAACAAAGAAGTAGAAACTTATAAGTAATTTCACATGGAGATATTATTTGATGCTTGGAAATAAAGTACTTGACAGGACATGCTTAAGTCTTCCATAGAAAAAGAAACTCAAATGACGTCTTATATAGCATTTATTTATATTTGATCTTGAAAAATAATCAATTTACTTGTTTTTTTGCACCTCTACCAAGCGAGAGGATAGTAGAGGTACTTAGACAAAAACAATAACTCTTCTCAAGTGTCTTGCCCAACCAGAAGTTGGCAATGACTACTTTTAATTAACTGAGATGTTTACCTACCTTTTTGCAACATGACAATAATTTTAGTAGGACTATTAGATTATAAAAGGCTTGTAATGATAAGATGTTGTTATGAAAACGGGCTAATGACCTAGTGCCTCGGTAACTCAGTTGGTAGAGTCACGGATTAGAAGCCAAAGGGTTGCATGTATGAACTCAATCCAACCGAAGATCGTCACGTACGTTAAATCTGTCGCAGTCTCAACTATCTTAAAGTTGGCGAAGTGTGAAAGTATGGAGTTTGAGGTGCCAGCTAAGGTTTTGTCTTCGTCATCCCACCGTGGTTCTAAATTATGAGGTGTTGCCTTCGGAGCTTTCTCTTCCGGATTGATCCCGGACCGTCGAAAATAGCCCGTTACGTTGATTCAGTACGATGTAAATTCAACGCACTTATTTGTAAGTAAGGAGGCGCTGGTTCAATTTCTGTAAAATTGCAATCACGTCTGCCTTTGCCTACTGAACATCGTCAGGGAATACGTAGGCTAGATCATTTCAGTTTCAAATAGATTACTATGATAGGTTGATGATGTTCGCCATGCGTATGTACCTCAGCATAGACTTCCTCTTTTCCAACATTTCCCATGCTCCATTTGAGACAGTTATGCAAATTTGATCTTTGCGCATGATCGTTATTCTCTCTTCATTTTCTTATCACTAAGACTGACATAAATCTCAAATACTGAATTTATATCACCCATACAGCTGAGAGAAAGGATTGATTGCTATTGTTGCCTCTGCTGCTCGTTTTTAACTTAGGGTTAAATATGATTTGTACTGTATTGTCTTTGCGGAAAAGAAAATAACGGCGAAAGGAATTGAGTTTGTCTGCAGTTAAGCTTAAGAATTGCGTTTTTGCATTTGATCCAATGTAGATACCATTTTAATGTTACATAGGAAACTGTTTAGAGATGAATCAGCAAGTACGGCTGCTTGCATATTAACAGTTTATTTTCGTTGTTTTTTGTCTTGTTTATATGTTTTAAATTAATAGTTGTTTAATAGATAATGTTTATGAGTCTATGCAAAAGTTAGTCTTAAATAATCAAAATGGCAGGACATAACATTCTAGGACTTTCGGTACCATCAACATGTATAGCAAGTTTAAAACGAAAAAATATATTTAGGTTAACCATTTATATCTTTAACCTAAGGTTGATAAAAGTTTGGATTCAATACATATAAGCGTAATAATTGTATTATTATTAATGAATTTAAAAATGTTGGCGTAGTTGGGAAGTTTGGAGAGTGCCAGCTCAGGTTTTCACTCGTCATCTGACCGTGGTTTAAAATGACGAGGTGTTCTGATCTTTCCATTCGGGAAATTCCCGAACCGTCGTCAATAGTCCGTTGTGTTGATTCAGTGCGACGTTTATTCAGCTACCTAACTTTGGAATTTATATTAAGTCATGCTACTGCGCACATCCAAAAAGCGTACAGGAAGCTATAAAAACCTTACAGCCACCGACATTTATCTTGACAGAAAAAGCCTCATAGCAGTTTCACACTTGGCTCTAGAATTTTCTGAAACGTAACTCATTTGTATCAGATTCTGAGGACAATGATGTAGATTAAGCGCACACAAAAAAAGGCATTGGGAAAACAAAGCAGAACAAAAAGGAATGATTTCCAAACTTTTCATTACCGGATTTTTTGTTTGGCAAAAGGGTCGGTGTGCGGGCATTACATCTGGACACTTCTGTAAACTTTTCGGTCTCGGATGGCTTGCAACAATACCACCGTCAAGAAGCGAAAAAAAAAAGAAAGACATTTTCATGGACTCAACGGGTTGAAAATTAAAAACTCGGACTCACGTTGATATGGTACGGGGGAACACAGAAAGCAATAAAAAAGGATAGAAAATAAATCTATCAGTCGCTGTGCGTGAAAATCCGAGAATCTTCCACACAGGATGTCCCACAGCGCACGTAGTACAGTTATAGAGTTTAGAACTCCGGCTAATTAAATCAGGAGATAAGCCAGTTCACAGTGAATTGGTCTCTGGTGAGCCCATCCGTCTCGGGTAATAACAGGGTTTTTACGTCGCATTGACAAGAGTAGACGGGCACGGGAAGGACATACGTTTGCGCAGAGTGACGTCTATGCTTCAAACAAGTCGAAAATTGATTTCTTTTTCCATTCTTCTTTTTCTCCGCTTTGTTCTGTTCCATTCGGTGGGCTGTCAGAGTGGTGAAAGGAGAACCCCGAGAACAGAACCTCTCTTCAGAGCAATTAAGGTGTAACAGGGCCTCTCAACGTACGTCGACTGCGTGGTATGTAACGCGAAGCCTGTCCATTGTGTGCCAC
This sequence comes from Metellina segmentata, assembly GCA_947359465.1. NCBI lineage: Eukaryota > Metazoa > Arthropoda > Arachnida > Araneae > Tetragnathidae > Metellina > Metellina segmentata. Next base: position 107,518,192 of record OX375878.1, read on the forward strand.
GAAGGTGTGTATCTGTGGGACAACTCGTGAAGAAGCATCAAATCGAAACAAATCGCTTTGAATGTTGGGTGAAAGGGTGATTTATTTTGTTAAGTATCGCCGAATGGAGTTATGGATTTTAGCCCTTTGAACCCTAGCGTTGCACAAGTAATCAAAAATTATTCAAAGTATTCTTTCCTTGAAGCAAAGATAACCTCTTCGGTCAAAGAGACCTATGCAAACCTTTCGTCCTGAATTCTGTAGAACAGTTTCATCCGCTGGTTTCTATCAGTGGTCAGTTCAACTTGAAAAATTATTGGGTGTGGGCCAAACCAAATTCTATATTCGTACATATTGATAAATTGATAGTTTTATGTTTGGAATTATACGCAAATCAATTGGTACACATGATAATAATAAACAGGTATACATGCATTTTGTTTATATTTTGCAACTTCCACTTCTCTCTTTTGAGCAGGGTGAGGTAGCTCTATTGGAAGAGTAGTGGATTACAATCGAAGGGGTTGCGAGTTCATTCGATCGAACAAACGATTCGAAACAAAAACGATTCGAACTCGATCCAAGCAAATACCAACGTGTACGGGGGGTGCGCTTGTATACGCTATATCTGTCGTGGTCTCCATTGTACTCACGTTGGCGTGATTTGATTAGGAAATTTTGGTGCTAGCTCAGATGTTGTCCTAGGATCTTTTCCCTCAGGATTGATCAGAAATCGTTGCCAATAGTCCATTGTGCTGCCCCACTGCAACATGAATTCAACTACTTACCCACTTATGAACTTTTTCCTGGTTATTTTTTACCTGTATCAGTAAAACTTTCCTTATGTGTCAATAACTTGACGTTGCCTGTCTCATCTGGCGCATCTTGGCCACAAATATGGTGTGCTTAAAAACGTTAATCCAACCTACCCATTTTTGAAGGGCCCAGCCTCCAGTATATAAATATCGAGGGTGGGCCGGGGCTCGGCCCCTAGGAGTGGGCACATCTGATTCTATTGAATCCCCGAATTCCTTAACCGGTATCCGAATGGATCGTGAAACTCGAAGGAGTATATGCCTTTGGAGTCCTTCATTTGAGGAGATCCACACTTCCTTGTGAGAACCACACAAATATAATATTCACGAAGATCAGAAGAATTTCCGATTGATTGAATGCTTAGTACTTGAAAGTCTAAGATAAGATGATCTTGAATCCATCGACGTTCGAATAAAATAGACAGCATGTGGGCGGAGTTGCTGTCGTCCGATTTCTGAAGGGTAAATCATGTGGGCTAACGAATCGACTAAGCAGATTGGCTATCGAAATGCAGACTAGTACTTTTGACAACGGGGGATAGTAGAGATCAATAATTTAAGATCCATGCTTTTCCCACATCCACGGGACAGATTTTCAAGAAGAAATGACCTGAAGCTTGGCGAACATGCTCCGTCTATTTCATTAGAAGATTGATGCCTGAATAAAGGAGAAACCATTCGGAATTTCTTAAAATTTAAAACTTGCTAGCCTGAAAAATTTGAAGCGACTTAATCTGACTGAAGTCCTTTTGAATTTCAATGTACAAATTATACATACGACGAAGTACAATTTATGGTGAACAATCAACATGCATCACAGGCAAGGCAACTTATGTTGCTAGGCCTAATGTATGTCTTCTATCTTTCGTTCCAGTTTCATTTTGTCTTAATTATTGCAAACATAACATTGGTTAGCTGTACTACCCTCTATTTTACTCAAATGCTTATTGATAACTGTCCCTACTTTTATGACAAGATTTCCTCGCCATATGTGCAACCGAAAAGCTAGTCTACAATTATTTTCAACATAATCTAACTGATATTATGATCCCCCGAAAAGTGAATAGTCTTCATCTCCAAGTGTATTGAATCGACTTGGGACCGCCGACATAAAAGGGTGACTGGTGTGGGATGATATCATATCCCGACCAGTGTTATGCCACACGAGGTTACACTTATGATAATTGAAATGAAATAAAAATGATCGGAAAACTTTACTAACTGTTTAAATTACATGATCGAAAAACTCCATGGGTGTGTATCTTTAAGAAAAAAACAACGTGCTCGAAATTCGAAGAACCCAATGCATTATTTATGAACATTCATTGAAATGGATAATGCAGCAGTCCGGAATGGATAATTCCAATCTGGTGGATCTTGATTTTAGAGTCAGCCATTGGGCCGAGCAGTTTGTTCCGCTGCTTCTGATACAGCAGGCCCTGGGTTTAAATCGTGATCTGGACTTGAATGTGATGTTATTACTTAATCATCTTGATCGAAGTGAAACCTAGACCAAGTTTAAAAGAACAAGATTTTTAAGTCGCACAACGACAAACTTCTGTTTTTACAAGGAGCTGTACCACAAAGACCCCGGGGCCGTGGTAACCCAGTTGTTGGAGGAGCAACTAGAAAGTTGCAAGTTCAAAACTTGATCCAAGCAAAGACCGTCGTATTCTTAAGGGCTAGTTCACGTTGAATCTGCCGTAGACTCAAATGTCCCTACTTTGACGCGGTGTAGAAGTTTGGAGATAGGGCTTCCAGCTCAGGTGTTCATCTCGCCATTTGGCATTGATTCAAAATTACGAGGCGGGGCCATCTGATCTCTCACTTCGGGCTCTTCAGTTGCGCATCATTAGGTGTGTACCCCAGGTACAGTGATGATCTATTCTTTACCATGGGGTTTACTTCTTGTGGCAAACAAGATGATCTTGGCCCCAGGATGCCAAAGCGATCTTTCTCTACTTTCTTCTCTCCATCCTTTCTTTTCACATTTACTTCACATTGTATGCATTGTGTTTGGCGCAGCTGAGTCAAATCTGGTCCTTGCGCCATAAAACCCCAAAATCAACCAACTTTACCTTCGGGATTGTGCCTAGACCGTACCATTGCAAATTCCAAGCTTTTCTTTAGAAACTAGTATATGTCATTTTGACTCCTTTAACGTTCTGATTTTAGGATTGAGCATTTTTCTTCCTTCTGAAAATGATTTCCTGTTTCTATGTGTGGTTTTTGTTTATTGTTTAAGTTCTTGTTTTTGTTCTCAATTTGTTCAGAGTCAATTTTCAAATTTTGTCATTCTTTTCTTTTCTCATTATGTATTTTTGTGCTTATGTCGTACCCCGGCAAAAAAAGTGACACAAGTCAAAAAAGAAAAATTTTGATGTTGTGTCGTTGAAAATATCTATGAGGTGCCCCAGCGTGTCATATTACTATTCTATAGAATATTATAGAAGTTACCACCATAAATACTTACCTAAAATGAAAAAGAAACTCATACTATATCAATAAAAGTTTTATAGTATCCTTTAAGTTGATGTTTCTCAAATTCTGCAATTTTGAGTTGTGTCACTTTTCTTGCCAGGGTGCAATATGTTTTCCCCTTCACTTGCCTTTCCTCTTTATGTGTACTTAAATGTTTTATGTATGTATTGTGGATTGCTCGGCTCTTCCTTATCCCCGAATCTCCTCCGTTCGGCGGACTATACAGCTGAAAGCCGCACAGGTGGAACAGTGTCAGCTTACGGCATCAATCCAATCTAAGTGTGTTGTTCCAGTGTGACGTTAATTCAACAAGCAACTACCCACAGAGGTACAATCCAAAATACAGAAAAGAGTTGTTGAGTTGCGCTGGTAGGAACAAGTTTGGGAGTTTTTAATTCCTCTCACAAAAGTCCTCTTGTGTGTCCGCTTCTATGATTTGCCAGAGCAGACTGCACTCGTGGGCCTTTTAAATTCAGTTGAAGTCCAGTGCGTTTGTGGGGTACAAGGAATGTTTGGGAGGATAAGACTATGTTTTGTAGTTTACATGAGAAGTAAATTCATCATCGGTGAGATCACAACTCGTTTACTTGCAAGTAAGCAAGGTTGCTGATCGTATCCACATTTCTCTAGATTAGATTTAGTTTAGTTATAGGTAAATGACAATCCATCGCAATCATGACCTTGTTTTTATCTGACGTGAAAATATAGGACAAAGAGAGGAATTTCACTTAGTTAGAGCCCCTTTATTATTGAGTTGTTAAACATTAATTAAAAACTCACAACCCATTTCGTCCTCATTTTCAAATTTATATTCCGAAAATTATCCTCTGTATCCTAACTTTTATTGCAGTAGATATGTATATTAAACTGCATAAAGAGGGATTATGTGAGTGAATTCTGGAAGTTACACGGGGAAGAAACGTTTCCAAATACTTGCAAGCAAGCCAGTTAAGTATAAGTAAAATCTCGAATGTTTCTACCATTAGCTTTGGTCGTTTATGGAAGAGTTTATGTTAATTTCATTGGAGCGCTATAGAAAAAACACAGGATTTGAAAAAAAAACCACTAGAAGTTTTCAAAATTGTGTTCCAAGCTTTAAAAAAAAAAGCAGGTGGTTACCGCTTAAATTTTAGCAGTTGTTTTTGTAATTAAGGAATCTATTTTGTACATGAGATTAAGTTAAAATAAACATTTATTTTCTAAATTATTATCTGACAGGTGATTGATGTGTTTCAAAAAAATACTGTCATATAAATAAATTTCATTAAATTAGGTGTTGCCGTGACTCAGTGTGTTTACACACTAATACAGCAACCTACTATGCAGTTTCGATTACTCCGGGGTTCATTTTTCTCTTCTGTATTAGTAAAACTTTCTTTGCGTTTATGTCCATTACTTGACGATGTTTGGTACAGCTTGACAAAATATGGCCCCTTGTGCCATAAAATCAAAATTCAACTATCAATAATAAGTTTTTGAGAAACAGCAGAAGCAGGATTAAAACAGTTATCGTATTTACGTTTCATATTAATAATCTAAATAATAATTTCCTTCAGTACAAATAGGCGACGGATGTGATACACCTATAGAGTTATTCTGTGACCACCCTTCAAACTATTCCTACTTACAACCACCATCCATTGTCTCTAGCTTCTTCAACAGCAGTCTATTTAGCACACTAAGTATGCTTAAATAATGGAGAATTAAGGGATTTCTTTTTGTTTTCATAACCTTTTTCGACCCCATTGCCGTATTTGCGCAGATTAGGCACCACAACAATGGGATCGCATATTATTTAAAGTGGTTTTGGCCTTCCCCAGGTAGATATTAAGGGTGAAAAAAAAACGTAGCCACCCCGCGCATAGCAAACATACGGTAATCAAAGCTCGAATCTTCACGTCGCAGTCATTTCCTCTAACATATTGGTCCCTTGTTGAAAATTATCAACTCCCCTTCCTTGGTTTTTTTCCTCGCTTTCCGTCATCTCTATATCTGCCATTACTCCACACTCGGGCCAGGTGTTAAACTATCGAACCTTCGGGGTCAAGCTGATGTGATGAACCATCCCACCCTGGCTTGGGAACTTCCTAAAAATAGGAGGGGGAGAGCGAAAAAAATCGAACAAATAAGAAGCAGCAATGAAATGAAAATTCGGCTTTTGTTTGAGCTTCCCCAATTGGTGTTATTTTCCTCACCTCTGCAGCAAATATTAGCCCCAAATGGTGTCGGAAGACAGGAAACGGAAAATAATTACAACTTCGCGCTCCCCCTTGGAAGCCCCCGTTACAAACAAGTTCATTTTCGAAACCAGTGTCTTTGTTTCTTTTTCTTTCTACCGATGGGGTGATGAGCTGGAAGTGATAATCTTTATAGTGGGACTGGGCTCTTTGTTTTGTTTTCGCCGTTTGCGTTGATAGTTGGTACGCGCATCTCTTGAGCATGTGTGCGGGATTGAGACATGCAGGGGGGGGGCATGTGATATTATCATCACTCGTGCGATAGTTTGAAATCGTTTGCCCTTTTTTTGTTATCGGATGGCAGCTGGAGTTATAAAGCTTGCACAATTTCACGAGTTTATTTTGATATTACGCTGGTAATGAGTTTCTTTGTTTTGTGAAAAGGATAAACAGAATACGCAAATTAAATTTGCGTTTCCTAGTCATCTTTATTCATAGGCAGATACTTCGCCTTCCCTTCTACTTTTGTTTCCTCCCTCGATGTTATCTTGTGTTTGGTTTGTCTTGTGTTTGGTTTGTTTTGTGATTGGTGTGTCTTGGATTGGATATGGTTTTGTGGCATTGAGTCCTCTTGGAACATATTATGCCAAACTCAAGATGCAAAATCAGATGTATAATATAATAACAAATTGAAATGAGTCATGTCTTAATAAAATGAATACTATATTAAACTATATGTCATGAATAAACCCACCAGTTCATGTAAAAAGCTAAAAATATTTGGATGGGGATTCTCTCCAACAATGGCCGACCAACCGGTATAGTGGTTAAGGTGTTAGCCTCTAGATCGGAAGGTTCCTGGTTCGAATCCGGGTCCGGGCATGGATCTTTGTAAACGTATGGTGTAGAGGCGGCTGGTGCACCTTAAATCTGTCGTGGCCGAAAGTCCTCACGTTGAGTTGGCGTGGAAGTTTGGAGAGTGGGGTGCCAGCTCAGGTGTTGCTTCGTTATCTGACCGTGGTTCAAAATTACGAGGTGTTGTCCTCGAATCTTTCCCTTAAGGGACTGATTCCGGACCGTCGTCAATAGCCCGTTGTGTTGCTCTAGTACGACGTTAACTAAAATTACCATTACCATTACCTCTCCAACAATGTCTTCTAAAGCCAAGTTATAAGAATTAAAATGCATAAGTCGTTGACTATTCAAATGAGAATATTCTATCAAAATGTGTTTTACTGTTAGTGGGCAAATGCAGTAATTACAAATTGGATGATCTTCTCCGATTGGTGTGTCTTGTGTTTGTTGTGTCTACAATTTAAGATGAAGGCGCGGTTGATTTCGATTTTTATTGTTTGAATATTCATAATTAAAATGACTTTTCTAAACGGGATTTGTTCTAAAAGAATTAAAAATAAGTTAGGTCAATGAGTTATGAGTCAGTAAATTGGAAGATAGACAGTGGAAAATGCTATGAACCTCTGTCATCCCCAAACAATGAAATTCCTAATAATTTAAAGGTCAAGTTGTTTTGTATTCAAAAGAAAGCATTTCATTTGCACACAATTGGGACTGTATCTGAGGTTTCGTTGGTTGTTTGCACTCTAGGGTCGAGTTTTGTAACTTGAAGCCAAATTTCCTGAACACAAAGAATTTTCAATTAAAAAATCCACTGAACTTACCTGTTATTAACAATGTTATACATTAATTTTAGCTAATAGTTTTAGTTTAAAAGAAAGGACTAGATTTTCTAAACCAAACCATGGATTAAGCACTTTGAAATAGAGAAATTGGTGACTTATTTACTGATTCAGTGTTGAAAAATGTCAAAGTTGTGCCAGAAGATATTTATTTCGGGTAAGAACTTGATTTATCACAGGTTTGACTATGTTTGACGGTAATTCTTATGACTTATTTAAAAGCGAGACAAATGTGTAATTGCATTTGCGAAGCACTCCATTTGCGAAAGTGAAACAACGTATGGCCATAAAAACATTAATGCTCTCCATATGTATACTTTAGAAAAATCCCCTCAGTGATTGTATTCGAATAATATCAAGTTACGTCACTTCCGGTGTGAAATTGAAGGAACGCACACTTATAGAAACACTAGAGCTCCCATATTTGGCTTCACAGGATAAACCCTTTCCAAACTAAAACAAGAATTTAAGTGGGAAAACTTCGGAAGAACAAATAATATAAGTGTTATAAACATATGAGCTACATTTTTTTTTAATTTAGAAATCTTTATTGTAATAATAAAGTTAATTTTATGAGTGGAAACAAAACTATTCTATTTAAGCTCATTTATCTGAAAAATATTTATTAAAAACTTGGTTTTCTTTAAAAAAAACCCAAAATCGAGTTTTACAGCATTAAAGGCGATTTATTTGAATCCAAGATTTTTTCATTTAATTTGCCACTATTTAAAATGGATATCTGAAATGTATATGTTTAGTCTTAATTATATAACTAGTGTCAAGTAGGGTTGCCAACTGTCCCGGATTGGCTGGGATTGTCCCGGAATTTAAGTTGCTGTCCCGAATCCCGGTTAAATGGCTAATTGCCCGGAATTTCTGAGAAAAATATCGACCCCAAAATCACCTACACTTCAAAATAGTTATTTCTATTCCATATGACTTCGTTTCCATCCATTGAACGTCCGTTCCCCTCACTACTATAAAAAGCCAATACTATATATGTCAGTTTGTTTAGAGCGGGACCATGGTGAAGAAATGGTATTAGTTGCCTTTCAATTCTATTATACTGTATTTGAATTTTATTTTTAAAATTGGGGCTGAAGACAAACACAAATTTTTATATTCGACTCTTTTAAAAATAGAATTAGTAACACTCTCGGTTCTGTATAACTTAACACGAACAATCTCTATTTTGAAAACGAACATTACCATTTTTATTTTTTAATAGTTTCAATGCAACAAGAGGTTCGGTTTAGATTTATTATTATTACTATGTATATGAGAGGACCATCAGGCTCGTATAGTAATTAAAATTAAAACACATAATAATAACTATTATTATTTTTTACATATTTTTTGTATATGAAAAAAAAATTTATTGGAAAACTATGTATATTATGTTAAGTGATTTCTCAGAGGAGAATATTGCGAAGTTACAAATATATGTGTTTCAGTTTGGGGCAATATGTCCGGGAATTGTCTCAGAAAAAGTTGGCAACCGTAGTGTCAAGTGTGTTTTACCAACCGCTCTTTAAACATCCTAAAATTCAGAATTGCGAGTAGAATGGACAACATGAATGCAGTATACTATATACGTATTTGTGACCTCAAGTAAACCGCAAGTGTTTAATCTATTGGAAATGGAACTGTAAAAATTATTCCCTAGGCACTTAAAGATCATAGTTAGAATGTTCAATGAGAAAGAAAATAAGTTATTTTTATCAATTTGTAATCTGATTTTTATCAATTCAACCCGAGTCACACCTGTGATTCCTCATTGTTATAATGCCTTTCTTAAAATAACATTTGTCGCATCGAGTTTCCGTGAACTACATTCTAAAATAAATAAAACTATCACTGCAAATCAGCGTTTACTAAAAGGTAAATTACAAACAACAAAATTGCACAACAAATTAAAACAAAACTTTTCATTGCGTTAAGCTACAAGAATGGATCCTCTATGGCTATTTAACAATAAAACATACCTTCTCTTTTCTTTTTTATTCATGTTCGCTTTTCCCTTTGCGTCGGAAATTTTATTACATTCAATCTGGTAGAAAATCCTCGTCTTAAGCTGCAACAGCATTAAAACAAGACAAAATTTCCTGCACAAGTTGAACCGAAACTGAAAAGAATGAAAAAAAAAAACCTGAATGTGTCAATACGAAAGACGTTTAGGTGGTTCTACTATAAATCTCTCCAAAACTTATCTCCAATACATTAGTTGTAATTACACGTCGTAATGACTACTTAGAAACATAAAGGAAACCAGAAAACAAACAGATACATCAAAAGGTGCCGAGATATTTGCATTTGTGACGTGTTCTCACCAACCAGCCATCACGAATCCTCTGTTTCACCACCCCCTTACTGTAGCTCTCCCCCCTGCATCACAGAGCCAGATGTTATTTGCGAGCTGGCTTATGATGATGCATCGATACAACGTGTATCGTTAATCAAGGTGTATCGATGTTTGCGTGTGCGCAAATTTTAAATCAGCAACGCTCGTTACGATACGTAGACGGAATCACTGGGAAGCTGCTTGAATGCGTAATTAAGATTTGAAATACGTTGAAGATAGTCGCGCTTTCAATTAAATGACATGAACGGTTTGGGTTTTGTTAGTAATTTAAGGTTCGAGCTATTTGTAAGGGAGTGAAAGACGTATTTTACTGATTGTTTGTGTGCTTTGTGAATTTCAATGAACGGAAACTCGATACGGCCGTAAACGGCTTTGGTGGGAATCTAATAATCTTGCTCAGAGCGCTGTTTAATTGAAATGGGAATGTCTTATTTGACAAGCACAGTTGGGTTTTGGACATTGTAAACCTCTATTTTATAGAGCGATATATGTGATTGTTTGGCATTTGTTTCAAATTATAGTTAAACTGTAGTTCATATATTTTTATTTGCTTGTCATACAATCTAATTTAATCACGATATTCGTTTGGCAGTGAAAATCTAAAAGTGTTTTAGATGCAGTTTAAACTTTTTTTTTTTTAATGGAGGGCACATTTGACCGAAGTCATTGGTCACTACAAGGCCGGAAGTGATGGCCACTTGTGAAGGAGCACCCAGTGGGAGGACCATCATTGCTCCTAACAATTACTTCGTAATTTTGCACCATGTTCAGATGACGAAGCAACACCTGAGCTGGTATACGCTTACAAACATCCATGCCCGAACCCGGATTCGAACCGGGGACCTTCCGATCTAGAGGCTAACACCTTAACCACTATACCGGTTGGTCGGCGCAGTTTAAACTAAGAAATTGGATTTTTAATGCACACAGAAAAATGAATGTTTTAAAGTTTAAATCAAGCTGAAACCCTTTAAAATTTGTTAGAAGCTTGAAAATTTTAGTCAGGCTAAATAATTCATTCATGTGCCTATACAATAGAGGAGTCGTCTGGGCTCAGTAGATTTACCCACTGCACTAGGAACCTCCGAGTTGCCATGTGGCTCAGATTCAATTATATTCCTCTTTTGTGTCATTAAAACTTTTCTTGTGTCTGTTTACTAAACCTTGTTTGGATCAGTTTAACCAAATATAGCCTATGTGCCTTAAGAACTAATTGAACCAACACAATTCAAGCCAATACATATGTAATAATTCATCGCATTTGTAAACGATAGCCTTATTTAAAGTAAAGATAATAAAATATGTATATTAATTTGTTTTATTACTGCCTATGATGTGAAACTTAAGGCGTTTACGCTGTTTTTAACATTCCGTATTTCGACCTGGTGTCAATATGAAATAGACAATTGCATTAAAATGATTCTGCAGTTCATAACAATCGAAGAGGTTTTATTTGTGAATACGGCTAAGATGTTCATGTCATTACTTATTGGGTGGATAGGTAGGTATTTAATTAAAGTCTCACTGGAGTACCACAACGGGCTATTTATTACTTAATAGGAAAAATATCTAATTTTTACTTAAAAAGTAGATAAATGAATAAAAAACATCGAAACCTTTCATCATTCCTTTTGCCAATACGTTTACAAATAATAACTTTTTTTAAAAAGTAGATATCTAAGTCAAAAAATATTGACACGATAAATCTTGTGTATTGTATAATTTCGATTACAGAAAAAGTTAAAAAAACAAATCTATTTTTATAATTCTCTTACGTGGCTCACGAAAAAGACGTTATTTGTAATCGCGTTTTGGCAACACTGTACGATTGTTTGTTTATCGCGAAGTCTCGCGCATCGATTGAATTTATAGCGTTATCGGATGAAATTTTATTGAAAAAAAAAAGGAAATTTTAATGAGCTGTTGCAGTTAGTTTATAATAGAAATCAAAGAAAGCGGAGGATCTTTTCAGGGCCATTTAAAAAACGGTCCTTTTCAGGGCCAACAATTATAGTTCAACAAGACGCTTGCACTACAACTTTCGGCAACAAACTCAATGAAAAAGTGTGGGTCGTTTGAGTGCTGGGAAAATGTACACACAAACAACATGCTGGGTATTCAATTTCCAAAGCAACGCTCACATTTCGAGTCAAAATTTGCACAAAGGTTTCATTTGAATTCTGATTTTAGAGATACTGTATATATTTTTTCTGTAATACAGCAAATTTAGATTTGAAAAACATTTTTTTGGTAACATATTTTGTAAACAATCCCTTCTGCTAGGACACATGTCTTCATTGAGGCGAGCGAAGCGAGCATAGGTTCGCGCAGCGAACCAATGAGGATTGCGAAGCAATCCTCCGGGGGTTGGCGAGCGTTAGCGAGCAGGGGGCAGGCCCCCTAGTTAGCTTATAAAACGCACTTTTGATCTAGTAATGTCTAAGCTTTTATTTAATAATTTTACTTGATTTTTATTTCCTTTCTTAATTTGAATTTTAATGCTAAATGTCGCCAATCATTAAAAAGCTTACTCCAAGCAAATAAAAACATCACCAGAAAAACCAAGTGAACATACAATGCAAAAATCGATGGAACAAAAGTGGAAAAGGGAGATACTCACAATCTCATAAAAGTTGAAACAAAAAATAAATTCTTAGATGAGCTAAATAGCAAACTAGCACTTAGCAAACTAGATTTCATCACAAAATATAGCTTTATCCTTTCAGGAACACTTAGGAATAGTTGATCACACATATTTCTTTTAATATGTGTATGGAATTTTCCATGGGAATATGGTATATCAGGCAAACTCTAAATCTCCGAGTTTTGACTAAAAATACTGATGAAGTAAATTTTCCATATCCTATAATATTTTAAACACCTCGAAAAACAAAAATGTTTTGTTTTTTCTAGTAGGTTTTTGATTAACTCTTAAAACAGAATATAAATGCCGTCTAGAACAGAAGCAGTTTATAAGAATTCCGGTAGATTTTGATAAATATCTTTGAAGATATTACCGTGTTCCATGTTAAGTGCACTTTCCGTACTCAACTCACATCCATTAAATTTAGACCTTACAAGGGTTTACGGTAAAAAAAAAATTTTATTTAATAGCTAATAACTCTTAAAACATTTTTCTTTGAGGTTTCGAAAAAAGCAACTGAACTTAAGTGTCGTTAATTTTTAGGTAGGTATTTAATTAAAGTCGCTCTGGAACAACACAACGGACTATTGACGACGGTCCAGATCATACCCGAAGAGAAAGGTTCTATTACACCTCCATATTATTTTTGAACGACGGTCGAATGACAATGTCACTCTTGAGCTGGCACCCCACTCTACAAACTTCCACACCACCCAAAGAATAATTTTAGATGAAAAGAGATTTTAGGCGTAAAACATTTTACACATTAATACTACTAATTACCCACGGATTTTAAACATTAAAAACTTTAGGTTGGGCCACCAAACAGCAGCCCGTCTCGGTCTCGTTACTGTATATGAAAAGTAACACAAAATATGACCTAAAGACGTGCTTATATGGAGAAATTTACAAAGGAAAACGGGAAAGCATATGCTCTATGGTCTTGGGATATATTGTTGCTTATACTTTCTCTTTTCTTTCCCACAACTTCAGACCCTATTTGGATTGACATTCCACATTAAGTAACGAGACAGAGACGAGCTGCTTTTTCGTTATCAACCCTGTATTAAAAAACAGAAGTCTCAAAAGTATATTTCCCAGTCCATAGAAAACTTCATAGACACGCTGCTTTGTTTGCTCAAACACCCGAAAGGGTAATTTGCCGACTTACATTGACAACACAAACAAAGTCGAGTCCTACTTCTCTTAATGACGCACATTAAAATTTCTAATCACTATGATCACAGTAATTTGTTTAGAATGTGATACTTCGCATAACAGGAAAACATGAGTGTCACCCAGAAACATGATTTATTGCGAATTGACAAGTCTGCGACATTGCCCATGATTATTCATAGGATGTGCTCTCGAGTTTTAATGAAACGGTTGTGATAGGCATGTGGGGGGGGGAATCCGTGGCTGGAGGTAGCTCTGGAGCGGAAGGAAGCGGGTAATGGTCGATCTCTTTGATTGGGCAGATTTATAGTCAGTGACAGAGATGTGTCCTGCCGATATGTCGCCCTCTAAATTACGATCTCCTGTTTTCGCCTGTGTGTGAGAAACCACCTGTCAAATATTCCAGAACCATTGCACGTAGATTGTGTGGTGGGGATCGCATCCTCCCAAGTTACCCAAATCGTCTGAACTATAGACACTCCTTTCGATTTCACAACCCACAGGTTTTTTTTTTGTGTGTGGTGATCTTTGATGTATGCGTAATGCCGAAGAATTTCATTAATTTTTGAGTGCGGTAACACTCGGGGTTATTTAGAAACTGAGATTCTGTGGTTGATAACCAGGATTGAACCAGGACCAACGCCAATAGCCAGATGTGTTGCTCCAGTGCGGCATTAATTCAACTACTTCCTCCTCTATGGTTCGTTGGTTAGATTTTTGTGACTTACCTCGGGGATGTATTTCTATCATGTGTCAGTGAGACTTTTTTTGTGTGTGTCCATTATTTGATGTTGTGGTCTTGTGTTTGACGCAACTTGATTAAATATGGCATTTATGCCGTAAAACCCACCATCTGTGGCAGATTTAATGCTGTTTATAAGTGTTATAGTCCAAATCTACTCTGATTTGAATAAAAGGTGCATTCAGTTTAAAATAAAAATTGCTTTTCAGATGAATTTTTAAAATCTTTTAGATATTACAAACTACAGTTTTACTGTGCAAATAATTTATCGTGTTATAGTATATATATATATATATATATATATATATATATATATATATATATATATATATATATATATATATATATATATATATATATATATACATATATATATTTACTAGCAGAATTTCCCGTCATTGCTTGGGTTTAATAAATTAAATATAGATTTAAAAATGATCAGACTAATCACTTCTCTTTTATAAAAGGATGCTAGCATCATTGAAGTATATGGAAAATATTTTTTAATAATGTTTTTACAGTTTCATCTCTTCTACAATTTACTTCGGATGCAAATATGTGTACATGATATAGCCATCTATACATTACATTTCATATTCATCGTACTTCTGCTGTAGGACACACTACAAAAGCTTTTTTCTAAGGCAACTACCACACAAGTCAATTTTGAGTTTTGTAGTGATTACGAATATCCCCGTACGTTAATTTTCAGTACAAATGGCGAAATTTTGGTCGAGTCTAGCACTTAGGAAGTTTTACTTGTAGCATTCTTGCACCTGGTAAGCTATGTTTTTGAATTGCATCGTCAAAGCAGAGGATGGTAAATTAAATTGTTACGGCATTCTTGACTAATTTAGTTAGAAGCAAACGTATTTTTTTCTTTAAAACTCCATTCAACGGCATGTGGAATATCAGAGCTTGTGTTGGAAATAAATTTTATCTATGTAGACAAAATCGATTACAATTTTTCAAAAATCGAAGGTCGATTTTAAAGATTTTTTTAAATAACTGCTTTGAGCGAATGATTCACATGCATCTAAGTTACGTAAGAAGAGCTTCAATTTATAGAGTAAGCAATCTAGACTTTCTGTCACTTACGGCAAAAATTTCAATTTTTAAAAATTACTGTGATATTATTCCAAGATTAACAATATTTTGCTTAAAATTTCCATTACTCCAACAGACATTCAGTTTCAAAACGAATCCATATGGTACTTTTTTAAATTCAGGGATTTGGTTTCTAAATGGAAACCACGTACCTATTTCTAATTATAGATGTAGTTTCTGGACTATGGAATACAGCTAGGCTTGTAAGAAGATGAATATCAGAAAAGAGAACATTTGGTAAAATTATTTAAAAAAAGATGAGGACACGAAAATTACGCATTATTAGTGCATAATTATTAGGTATCTAATGAAAAGGATCATCTTTGATAAATCCCCTGAATATATAAATCAGTAACTGAAAGAAACTGTTAAGGCATTCATGACTAATTTAGTTTGGAGAAAACGCATGTTTTCTTGAAAACTCCATTCAGCGGCTGGTGGAATATCAGAGCTTGTGTTATAAATAAATGTCATCAAAGTAGTCAAATTAAACTCAGTCGATATCAATTTTTCAAAAAACGAAAGGTCTATTTTAAAGCGCTTTTAAAAAAGAAAATAATCACTTTTAGAAAATGATTCCCAAGTAATAAGTTGTATAAGAACTACTTTAATTTCTAAAGTAAATTACCTGGACTTTCTGTCACTTGAGACAAAAAAAAAATTCCATTTTTCAAACTTCCTAACAGATATTATTCCAAGATTAGCAGTCTTATTTGAAATACCTTTCTCCAACAGATATGCAGATTTAAATGGAAAACCTTATGGTACTTTTTAAATTCAGGACTAAATGGAAATTACGTACCCATTTAAAATGATAGATGTAGTTACTTTACTATGGAGTACAGCTTTAAATAAGACCATGAAGCATGAAAAAATGTAAATGTAATTGATTTTAATCCTTTTGCACTGAAAAGCTATATGGAAATTTTGAAATATATTTCAGCTACAACGTATGACAACCCGTTTTAATTTAACGTAACCAATCTTATTTTAAAGCGTTTTTTCAAACTTTACCGGTAATTTTAAATTAAGAAATTACACACCTTACTCAACAAGGTTTATTTTATTTTATTTATGTTTATGGAAACAGCAGTAAAAATGTATCATTAAAATCTAATTCTAATTAATATATCTGCGATAAGCTATATACCGGAACACACACACATAAATACAAACGGAAACAACATTCCGATTCCTAAAAAAAGTGGAATTTTCCGAACGAAAAAAAATATCTTCAAACGTGTTCAATTTCAACCTCCTGAATACATTCTGAAAAAGAACAATTCGACAAAGACTTTTGAACAATTTTGTATTAAGACAATAGTGATTTATTTACAAAAGGAACACATATTTATAATTTTTGGGAATCCTCAAATATGACCGAAACATCTCGCTGTCATCTCAAATACGTAAATACAGAATTCTATCTAAAAAAAATGAAACATTTTTTCTTACGTTGCCTTATACCGAATACCAAAATTACGCTTTTATGATCAATGAGTTTTTCATTTGGACTTTTTGTGTTCAATTACAAAATATTAGTTGTGTAAAATTGAAATTTTAAATATTCTTTTTTGATCAATCAAATATTCATAAATTATTTACATCATGGGAATAAATAAAAATTCAGTTCAAACATAAATATTATAACTTAATTTGTTTTGAAAAAAAAATGTTTTTCGAGCAATACTGGTGAGACAGTATTACTGGAAAATTTGATTTTCGATCAATACTGGTAAACTAATCTGAGCTGGGTATGTTTTGTTCTCAATGTTATTTTTAGGGCGATTTCGAATTGTTTTTGGCCCCTTCTACACACCTAGGATAAATAGAAAGAATGTTAAGAGTTAGCCTATAGTACTCGTAGGGTTCTAAAGTAAAAGCGTGCCAAATTTGGCGTGGATTGGTCAAATGGTGTAGATTTATATAGAAGACAGACACTAACTCTGCTTTATACAGGGTGGTCCCGAATTCATGGTACAAACTTTAATGGTAGGTACAGGACATTGTAACAATGATTTATTGTATAGGAATGTATAGTCGCAAGTGACGCGGTGAGGCGTAAACAGGGGAAATAAAAGGAAAGAGAAATGGAGTGATCGGTTGGTATCATTGCCGGTAGAGGGCAGTAGATGTCTAGCCGCTGTTGAACATGATGCATCGCAGTAGGGAAAAGCGCCATTCACAATTGTGCTGCCGTAGACGATGGGTGACTTTACGTATGCAGAAAAAGCAGACATGCATTACATGTACGGCCGTGCAAATGGTAACGGCAGAGCTGCGTTACGAATGTATCGCGCGGAGTATCCTGACCGACGAATGCCGGATCATAGAATTTTTCAACGGTTACATCGTCAACTTTGTGAAACAGGTGCGTTCGACGTCAACAGACATGGCGCTGGTCGAGTAAGAGCTGTACACACTCCAAGGCTGGAAGAAAGCATCTTGAACATTGTGGCTGATAGACCCGAGTCAAGCACAAGAACTGTTGCGCTTGACGTAGGTGTGAGTCATCAGACTGTATGCAGAGTGTTAAACGAAAATCGCTTACACCCCTTCCATTTTCAGAAAGTACAAGCATTGAATCCGGCAGATTATCCTCGCCGCGTGAACTTCTGCCTGTGGGTGATGCAGCAATGTGCGTTGCAGCCGTATTTCGTAGATTATGTGCTATTTACAGATGAAGCGACATTTTCACGCGAGGGTGTCTTTAATGCGCACAATTCCCATGTGTGGGCAACCGATAATCCACATGCAACGCGTCGACATGCGTTTCAACAACGTTTCAGTATTAATGTGTGGGCTGGTATTGTGAACGACTTTTTGATTGGCCCATACTTACTACCCACGCGGCTCACTGGCGGAAGCTATCTTATTTTTCTGAAAGAAGTGTTACCACAACTGCTGCATGATGTTCCGATCGCCATTCGTAACCGCATGTGGTTTCAGCACGATGGGGCGCCAGCACACTTCAGCATTGATGTACGGAATTACCTGAATGCCACGTTTGGTACTCGATGGATTGGGCGTGGTGGACCAGTCCCTTGGCCACCCCGATCTCCCGATTTATCGAGCCTCGATTACTTTTTATGGGGACATCTAAAGCATCTTGTTTATGAGACTCCAGTTGACTCAGATGAGGATCTCGTCGCTCGCTTATCTGTAGCTGCTGCAGGTGTGCGTGAAATACCAGGCATCTTTGAACGTGTACGCCAATCGCTCCACCGACGCTGTCAAGCATGTATCGATACTGGTGGACGCAATTTTGAACAATTACTGTAAACATGACACTTGTCAACAACGCTTTCAATAAAATCTTTGTTTTTCCTTTCGGCCGTTATTTCCCCTGTTTTCGCCACACCGCGTCACTTGCGACTATACATTCCTATACAATAAATCATTGTTACAATGTCCTGTACCTACCATTAAAGTTTGTACCATGAATTCGGGACCACCCTGTAGATATAAATAGTGAGTTATATATTTATCTGGTTCCTTCATGAAGCATTTATACTATTCAAACTATGCCTTCACAAGTCCCGGTTGCATAGTGCTTACATGCAGCCTCATAAAGAAGAATCAACTAGGACAAAATATGAAATAACTTGTAAGCAACCATTGCTTTTAACAATGTTGCACTGACATTCTTGAATCAACAAACGCTTGTAGAGTTGGTTGGGATTTATGACGAAGTGGTCATATTTGGCAAAGATGCACAAATACAATACAGTCAAAGTCGAATTATGGGCATACACTCTTAATTAAACTTACTGTCATAAACAAAAAGAGAAATACACCCAGGGTACAGTTATAGGAATGGAACCTGCACCGCCAACAACTTCCAGGTTGCTAACTCAGTGGCAAACCCACTTGTGTTGATGCTGTCACTCGGGTATAATGTCTCGTCAATGAAGACATGCGCTGATTACAGAAATATGTAAACTTAAGAGGCCATATAGGTCTTTCACCTGTTTTGAATTGTCCACAAACTAAAAATAAGAAAGCGTTCATACAAAAGATAATTCACCTTTAATAAATTACAATTTCTAATCTTTTTTTCCTCTCATTGAGAATTGTGTCCACAAATGAAAAATAAAGGAAAGTTCACACAACTTCATCTTTAAAAGGGTTGCAGTTTTCAATCTCCTATTAGGCCACTATCGTTGTGAGTTGTTCCCACATTCCACCATGCTGTAGCGAATATCTATTCTGAATGTTCAAAAAATCAAATGCGAATATTCATAATTTTACTGAACATCCTAATTTAAGCATTAGGAGCAAAGATACTCTCAAATAAGAGCGCATTTAATCGTGGTATATTTTAATCAGACTTCACTGCAAATCCTGTGCAAAATTCCTTGTACCCTTTCCGTCATCACACCGCGGTTCAAAATTATGTTATGTTCTCCTCGAATCTTTCCCTTCGTGTTTGGTCCCGGATCGTCACCAACAGCTCGTTATGTTACGCCAGTGTGACGTAAATTAAATTCCTACATCTCGTATCCTTTCTGATAATTTGCATTTAATGCTTAAATTTTGGTTTTTTTTTTCTATTGGTTATCTTTTGATACGTGAAGACAAAGTCGGCCGTTTAGCTTTCTGTAAGCTGCATATATTAAAAATAGCTAGCTTTGAACGTGATATATTAGACCAGAGGTGGCCAACCTTTTACATAACATGCGTTAATTTTTTTCACATGCGAGTTCAGATGCGCCATACAACTCAAGCACTTTTTCTACCTTACGTTCATGGTCCTGCCATATCCTTAATAACTTTTTTAATAAAAGTATGTTTATCGACATAGTTAACATTTTTAAATGAGTTAACTATATTGTATGTAAAACAATGTCTATTACAGAGAATTATATAAATTTCAATCAGTCATTCGCTACCTCGTTTTCCTTTTAATAAATTCCATGGATGATAATGCTTGTTCACATCTGTATGTCGTTACAAAACGACATATATAAATTTTCAACTTATATAACTTTTTTTATGTAACTTTTCAAAAGAATAATTAGGTGCAAGGATGCAATGCGCCACTTGTAATCATCCAATGCGCCAAATTTGGCGCATGCACCACAGGTTGAGTACCCCTGTATTAGACCTTAAAAAAAAAACGACGCCCGATTCTTTTATGTAGTGTAATTTTGAATAAGAGAAGAGAGCCACAGATTGGTCCAACATCAGTCATGTGACGAAATGGGCAGAAATACGCATGCGTATCGACATACTTTTTGTACAAAAAGGAAGTGCGCTTGTGCATGGCCTTGAGGTATGTCTAATCAATGTGTGTCTCATTCTCTCAATGTTTTATTCGAAGCGACTCAATCCCATGATAGTATTTTACGCAAGTCCAACTTGATTGGCTAGTTTCACGGGCTTGGTTTCACTTGGATATCTCGCCAATCTGATTGTTGCAGTAACCATTTGATTTTGAATATGCGCGTTGTTTCGTAGAAATACAATACATACACTAGCGCCTCAGCGTAAGTGTCCGACAAGTTGACTCTGATTTGCTCCTCATATATATGTTGTATGGTTGTTGTTAGTAGTATTTCTTGCCAACTTATATTAAGGGTACTTATACTTTAAAGAGCTTCTTTTCATGAAACAACGATGACCTAATCGCTAAAGTCACCCACCCTCAGATTAGCGTCGGTAGCGAAGGATGACTTCCCGAGTTCGAACCCAGCTAGCCGAAAAATTTTTAGATCCTCCAAATTATTTTTAAAAAATTCCAATTTAATTCCTTTTTGTTCTAATTTACTTTTCCTAATTTTTAATACCCTTTTCATATTTTTCCAAGCTTCCGTTGATTTTACATAAATAATCTAAGAACCACTCCTGAACTCACTACCAGCTGATATTTTTCCGCCCCTCTGCCGTCCCCTTTGCTTTAGGATGATGGTGTCGTATCCACCGCTGGCTTAGGACCATTCTGATGTAACAAAAAGCATACATAAAACACTAACTTATATAATTATTAACTTATATAATAAAAGGATACAATTTTCGGCTCCCACCTCTACCCACCCATAGCCATGGATCTGAAAAGAAAAGAAGAAAGCAGAAAGGAAGAGATAAATCGCCAACAACTATAAACCTTGATGACATACGTATCTAGGTCATGTGATCCGATTAGCCAATCAAGTTGGACTTGCGTAAAGTACTATCATGGGATTGAGGCGCCTGTGTTTTATTTCCATCCTTTGTTTACAAGTTTGGATAACGTAATAAAACGCATGAATTTTAAGTATTCAAAGTTTTTTTTTTTTGCCATCACACTGTTTTATTTCTATTAGCATCCGATTTCTAAAAGAAACATGCAATAAAAGTCGTAAACTACTTCAAACGTAAAAGAACCTCAAATCACTCAGAGGAAGTGGGAAAGCGTCACATTGTTGAAAGAAACACAATCCGCCGTAGTACCGCGGTGTCGGGTAATCCGTCACATCCAATAAAATTCTTTCAATAGAACCAGAAAAAAAAACCCAGCCTGGAAGCCGCTGACAAGTTAAGTAGCTTTGGTTGTTTAAAAGCCCGATGGTATCACACGCTAACGAGATATACGAATAAATAAGCTACTTTCTCTCAGCTACTTTCAACAGCAGCAAGTATTTCAGTCAGGTAGACTCTGAATGGAGAAAGAGACTCATACATTACGATTTTTATCAGTGAAAAAGCAGGAAATTAATGAATTATGAACGGCTATTTTCGACCGGATACAAGTTTGACATCACTTTCTGGTGGTTACACATTAGTGCGCAACTTGAAAAAACAAATTTATGGGGTAATATTCAAGGCAAGTCATTTGTCTTCATTTTGTCATCGCCTGTTGGTTTAGCGTGTATAAACAATGCTCTTAACGATAGGAGGCATACGATTTCTGCAACAATGTTTCCCTCACACAATTGAGGGTTCAAAATATGAACATCCTGTACGTGAAGTTAGTAAGCCTTTGGATCTCACTTTTCTCTCCACGTTTCCACCTTACAGATGGTTCGATTCCTGTCAGGATCGATTCCTCCCTGGGGTATATTTCTCTCTTCTATGTCAGAAAACTTTTCATTTTGCTTGTCTATTACTGGAAATTGTATGTCTTGTGTCTGGCTCAGCATACCCAAATATGGTCCTAGCACCACAAAACCACTAAACCAACCAATTTTGTGCATGGGAATGTCCATTACTTAACGTTGTGTGTCTTGTGCCTGGCGCAGAATGGCCAACTATGACCATTGCGCCATAAAAACCGAAAAGAACCAACCGCCCTGTAGATTTGAATGTAAATCAAGTTATTTAGTGGAAATTCCAGTCGTGGTCACAAAGTCCCCCATGTTCCCATACCAAATCAATACCTCTGAGGGTACCTGATCAGGGGGTTGTCGGCCTTTGATTGGGATCTAAATTACGATATGTGTGAGTGAATGTATGTATGAAAGGGGCCTTCCTGTAAAACGGATGTGCCATGTATGTCGAGCAAAGTCGGACTTCCTCCCAATGGGGCTCAATAACATGGAAGGCGCACCCCCTCGCTTCTTGCCGTCTTCGACGGGCCTGGCACTCCTCCGGTCTGCCAGTGTAGGCATAAGAAACAACAACAACACAGTGGAAATTCCTTTTGAAATTGATGATGTCATACCAGGGTATCTTAAGAGTTCCACAGGTTTGGATAAAACATATTGCCGGGTTTCTGCTAAAGACATAAGTGTGAATAATCATCAGTGGCGAAGCGTCCATTAAAGTCCAGAAGACCGACAACCCCTCTTGAAAAAATTGCTAGTCATCAAGAAAATAAGACTTTAAAGACAAAGTTTATTTTTGACGCAGATCTTAGCGGCATCACTTAAAATGTGTACGTTCTCCTGTACTCGCGACTATGCAACCTCCTGGTTGCCGAACTACACAGCTGGAGCTCGATCGCCTTGGCGTTCGGTGATTTCTGTACCTGAATGGTTAGTGGTGTTTGTCATGCGTACACCTAAACACCATCCCGACACCCTAACTCAGATTTAACCTTCAAACAAGTCGTAATTGCTTTAGGAGGGATATGCTCACTGTCCTAGCAACCTGCGAGTTGAAGGTGACGCAGGCTCTATTCCTCACTATGTACGCTGATTCTCTATCTTCTCTATCCGTAAAACTTTCCTTGTGTGTGTTTGTCTATTACTTAAAATTGTCTATCTTGTGTCGGGGGTACAGCATGGCCAAATATGGTCTTTGTCCCATAAAAAACTCACTTCTAAAACACCGAATGGTACTAATTTCAACCCTTAGTGTGCATATATTGCAAGAAACAATAAAGCACAAAGCCAAATAATAAAAAACTTAAATTATCTTCACAACTACATAAATAATATATATGTACCAAGTATACTGTAGTTTCATATCATTCTTAAACCTTCGCTCAAGGACAACTACCACACCCACAAATTATTTTCATAAAACCTCCAACTATTTAAACTTGCATACGATTTTATCTATCTCATTCACTAGATTAATTAAAACGTTGTCAATTTTCTTTCTTAAAGTAAACGATAATTGTTGATAGAGTACTGTGCAAAATTCAAAGGATCATACTTTAGATAGAAATCTGCAGACGTACATTTGTTTCGATTAATTCAGTCTAAGATACGTCGAAATCCTCCTGCGGTGTCAACACGTCAACTCTTCTGTTGCTGCTATTATAAACAACCCAGCTTATAAGCACAGTTGATAGAGTCTATGCGTATTCATTGTCACCAAATCAAACTTCAAGACAGCGCGCTGTGTTCTGTCTGCCTCGCTTGCAACTTAAGACGCAATTCATGCACGTTTGCTGTATAGTTCGTTGTCGAATTCTTTTATTCTCTATGTCGTATTGATCCAGTGCTTTGTCAGTGCAATTTTGTAACGATTGATATTTTGATAGCAGGTGAACACTCATTGATTTTTATGATGCTCTTTGTACGTCAATGACCTTGAAATAATAATGTTAGAAACCAAAAGAAATCCTTTATAATCCAATGTTGCGAGTGAAATTTTCACTCTGACATTTCTATTATATATTTTATTCACCTCAATCTTGATGTCATACGAGAATAGTCTTAAGGGAATTTTCTGTCAATCTAAATGTAGACGGCAGTAGTGTTTCTGCAGTGATCTGCGATTTCTATACCTATTCCGAACAGTAAATTTCGATAGTTTTTCGAATACGATTTATCCTTTCGCCAGTAAAAATTGCAAAGAATGAATTCCGAATAGATATTGTACAGCTTATTAGTCAACACTAATAAAATAAAAACGTCAAACCTCAACAAAACAGCAATAATCTACGTTTAAAAGTTACCTGATATGTGTCATAAGTGAGCATTTGGTAAGCGGATGTAAAATCTTCATTTTCCATCTGGTTTGCTGTTTAACTGTGATCGTCTCAACAAATCTGCATTTCCTATTGCTTGCGCATTATAGACTAAATTGTCGTTTTTATGTCCCTAGAGTTTGTTAAGAATTTTTAAAAATAAGATAAACTTTCACTGTCAAATAATACGACGCTACGAATCGTCGGCATCTTTTCGGTTGACTAAACACCTTTTGGAAAAACTGAAAAACTGAAAATAACTCTTTGCAATGCTGAATTGGTCAAATGCATCTGAATATCTTCATATTGTATCCTTCAGAAACCAATTCGTTATATAATTCAGACTATGATAAACTAAAAAATTAAATCGAAAAGCCGGTTTGAAATCGATTATTTTTCGAGTTTAACGGATAAAGCAACAATATACGATGTGGGCATTGGTAATTCTTATTTACCTTGTACACTCGAACCATTTAATCCTCAAGGGTCTAAATTTACATAGCCAATGATGAATTGAGGGAAGTCATGAACTTGAAGCGGATAATATATATGTATTCGTTAATTACACGATTTTTCTTGAGCACTTTTGACACCCTGCGATAATTAATCCGCTATTTTTTTCCCTTCTGCCTGTACCGGTCGCATGGGTCTCGGCTTTATAGGAATCCATTAACCATTTCGATGGGCGGTTGGTTTAAAGTATGAAAATATGTTCGCTCATGCACGTTTCATGCTGCAACTATGGGTGCAGTCGAGGTCAGAAGTTTAAAAATATGTAACATGCATTAATAAAGCGTGCAAGCCGTTTTTTTTGTACTTAACTTTTATATATTGCCTTGATAAAGGTAAAAATTTCATAATAAAAAAGTTACGAAGATCTTAATTTTTAGCTGTCATGGAAGGGAGTACTTCGATGTTGAGATGTAAAGAATTTTGTGGAACTGAAATCGATAGACTTAAGGAGAAATTATTTTTATAAGTAAATTTGTTGCCAGGTTTATATTTTTTAGCGAAATATTACTAGAAATTTAGGTTGTATTTCATGTACACTATTAATTAATTTTTACAACAAACAATTCGTTAAAATGTTAATTTCGGGGGTGGATAATAGTAGTACCAAAGCTGCAAAATGTTCTGAAACATTAATGGTGGCCACAGTAGCCCGGTTGGCATAAAGTAACGTAAAGAAGTATTAAATTGTTTTGAATTTTTTTCCGAAATCGTTAAGGAAATATGATGATGGTATGTTATATATTCGGAAAATAAAGTAGTTTTTGACGGTTTCCGAATATAGGCAAGCTTAAAATAGTAAACTATAAACAGAAAAACCTTTCAAAGAAAATGGTTTTAAGAGATGCAGTCCCTTAAAAGAGGTGTTGGTTCGAGGTCGTTAAAAGAAGATAACGTCACGTATGTTTTTTTTTGTATCCATGTTACCCTTAAAGTGTATAATTCAGCTATTTCATAGAATACCTAGTTATTTCTTAAAATAACTTATCAAGTCAGTCAAAGTGAGTGATATATTAATTATTCCACACTTTATCTAGTTATTCTATGAAATAACTAGTTATTCTATGAAAAATCTAGTTATTCTATGAAATAACTAGTTATTCTATGAAATAACTAGTTATTCTATGAAATAACTAGTTATTCTATGAAATAACTAGTTATTCTATGAAATAACTAGTTATTCTATGAATTAACTAATGATAGGCAGTTAAAGTGTAAAATGAACAATTTGATTGAATTATACAGCATACAAAATGTTATTTATTCAAGGACACAAATCAATCGTTACAACAGGTATTTGGAAATAAGGAAATGGTTTTAAGGGATACAGTTGCTTAAACGAGTTGTTGGTTCGAGGTCGTTAAAAGAATTTAACGTCACGTTTGTATTTTGTATCTATGTTACCCTTAAAGTGCATAATTCAGTTATTTCATAGAATACTTAGTTATTTCTTGAAATAACTGATCAAGTCAGTTAAAATGCTTAATAGTTTATTAATAATTCCACACTTTATCTAGTTATTCTATGAAATAACTAGTTATTCTATGAAATAACTAGTTATTCTTCGAAAAAACTAGTTATTCTATGAATTAACTAAGACAATTAAAGCGTAAAATAAGCAATTTGATTGAATTATACAGCATACAAAATGTTATTTATTCAAAGACACAAAACCAATCGTTACAACAGATAGTACTATAATGGCATTTAGAATTGCATAAAACAATATTTCTAAATAAAAAAACATTTTTTGTTGACACACAATGTTTTACATGTACATTCCTTAAATCCCTGACAGGTACCTAAACTTTGAGTTGTAGGAACCGACCGGAGCGATTTCTCCAAATCCGGCACTTCTTCGATCTTTATTAGTTTATGTAGACAGATGCTCAACTCGGATCTGGAATATAGCTGTTTATGCGGGGATCGTCATTCATGCTTTTGCGTATGACTACCTTTGACCGAGCTCTTTCACTTGATCAAAGTTCGACTGCATTCTCATTGGAGCCGTATTATAAGCATTCAGGTCCGTTGCGACAACATCCTTTGCTGACCTTACGAGCACCACCTACCAAGGACGTAATTAACTTTTAGTCTGTGAAGTGGTTTCTTAACTACCCCACGCACATTCCACACAACTTATATATTATCCACACAGTTCCTCCTGTCTTTCGTATTATATTTTTCTTTATTTTAACTAAATTGATTTTTTAAGCTTTAAAAGCTAGTCTCATCCTCAAGACTTCAGCGTCCGATAAGTAAATTCTATTTTGAACAGTGTAGCATTAGCCTCATTTGCCCAAGTCCAAAAGGTCTAGATTCGCCTCTGCTCGTAATGTTAATACATTCTTGTAGACCACCCACAAAAAATCAATTCATTTCAAATCGTCAATTCGTCATAGCGAATCGTATTGCAAAAAAAGAAGAAAAAAAATGTTGTAGACAGTATTGCAAAAAATATAGTGAAATAAAATGAATCATCGTGTATTGACAATGGGATTAGCGCGGAAGAATCACGATTCCGTTCATGGTTTCGAAATATATGATTCTGGAAACTCATAATGCGAGACGTTTGAAAAGACAGGTATTCAATGGATTGTTCTCATGTCATCCCTCAGAGAAGAAAATGTCAAATATGATGCTCATTCGAAATCCGGACTGATTTGAATTCCGTGTACGGTGCCGTGTTGTTTACCGAACGTGTTCCCGTCAATGAGAAAAAGTCGTACAAATGTCTCTATTGTTCGCCTCTTTTTGTGTGGAAGGAGATTGAAGAAAAAAACTTGTATTTAACCTGTTCGTATGTTTATCATCAATCTTGAGCTCGCATTGGGTTCACATTTGGGGTAGGTACATAAATTGCGATTCGGAATTTGAAGCGATGTTTCGTTTTTAATTAATCTCTGAGATTGAGCGTGCCAGAAACCAGGAAAAGGCGAATAATCATTAGACCCGCGCTAGAGTTTCTTAATTGCTAATATCTATTGACGGTAATGACATTAATCACATTTCTTACCTTATTCGAATCCATTTATAATGAATATAAGTATAGATATGGATATTTCATACCTCAAAATGAAATATAATTAATCGTAAACATAGAACAGGCGCTGGTGTTAGTTATTACTGGTGCCATTTCCAATAAAATACATGTCAAAAAGGCACCAGTCATGTTTCCACGATTAGTTTCTGAATGTCCACTTCAATTACATCCTATTTACTTGTTCAAGGCGATTCCGTATTTTTTTATGCTTAACATATTTTCGTGTTGGACCATGTTTTACATCATTAGAGCAGAAAGATATTCCATGTAATTTTAGCATTATTATGCAGTCCCATAACTCAAATCAAGTATATTAAACGAAGCATAAAAACAGACGAATGCATGTCGTAGCGTTTGATTTTATATTGCTTACATCCGTTTCTGCCTAGGCGCAGATAGTTTGTTATCGAACCATATGCCATAAAACTCAAATCAAACAACCAATCACCTTGTTGCTATTTGCCCATATAAAAAAAAATGTCAATTTCTGCACCAGGTACTTTATTGAAATCAGATACGTATAACTTTGAGTCTTCTTTCGATTTTAAATTCACACAAGTTATTGCAGGACGCGACATCGTGTATTGTCCATCCAGTAAACAAACTATCCACTAAACAAACAAGGCAAGTGGGCGAATTCGCGTTTGTAAGTTCGCAAAGGTGTTTCTCACGTGGGTAGGGGATCTTCGACCAATTGGCTATCGAAATGCAAACTCTCCCCAATTAGTCGTACATTGGGATTCGTGCCTTTTTTCCCCCTAGAATGTGGGAACTTGATCTTAACAAACCGAGTGATTAGAAGAAATGAATATGAAGCTGTGCGCACATGCTTCATCTATTTCTAGAAGGTTCAATGATATTGTCTATCGCGTCATGGAGCATTGGTGAAAGGAGTATCCTCCTAACTCAACATGGAACGACCCAGTTTTGGGACGCTAATCATAATTTAAACCTCTAAGGGATTCAGACGCATAATTATATCTTGCAACCAACCGTTTTCCCCTGCACGATTTCTTACGGAAATAATCTTAGTGAATGAGCAATAGAATACTTTCAAAGGATTCTATTCTAAGGAGCCGTCGTGGTTCAGTGGGTAAGCCCACTGCACAATCAACTTACAAGTGGTAGGTGGAGTAAGTTCGATTCCTCCCAGATAATATTTCTCACTTCTGTGTCAGTAGTCAGTATAACATTCGTAGTGTGTGCATGTAGATTGTAGAGACAGACGAGTTAACGTCACAGGCGCGATAACGCCATCTATCGCAAAGTGAGTAGTACTACGGAGAACGTCGGAGATTATCGTAGGACGTGTCTGATAGGTTCTTCGGAACGTTAAGATCCTGGTATCTAATTTTCATGTAAATAATGTGCTTCCATTTTTAAAGTATTCGTCCTGTATTAGTCTGTGCTGTGCTCTGTGTTGTAATAAACTTGTATGTTTGAAGAGTTATTCTCGATTGGATAAAAAAGAACTACGACTCGGCAATCCCCACATGCATTACTTGGTTTTGTTTGTTTTGTGTTTGACGCAGCATGACCAAATATGGGCCCTGGTGCCATAAAATCCTACTAGCTTATTCTAAGGAAATGAGCAATATAATCCTTTCAAAGGATTCTATTCCAAGGAGGACCGTGGTAGCCCGGTTGGAAGAGCAACGAATTAGCAACCGTAGGGTTGCTAGTTTGAATTGAATCAAAGACCGTTATGTAAAAAGGGAGACGGTGTACGTTAGTGTTGTGGTTGTTAGTTGTAGTGGCCTCAAATGTCCTCACGATGAAGTGGTGTGCTCAGGTGTGACCGTGGTACAAAATTACGTAGTGTTGTCCTTGGATCTTTCCCTTCGTGTTTTATTCCAGATCGTCACCAAAAGCCCGTTGTTTTGCTCCACTGCGACGTTAATTAGAAAATACCTGAATCCATTCCAAGGAAATGTGTGAGCCCGGGAGCAGAATGTGCTTATAACTGCGACGTACGTCGCAGAACAAGCAAAGTCTTTGCAGAACAATTTTCCTTACTTTTAGCAAAATGTTTGCCAATTTTTTTTCAATCATAAGTTACGATGTTCTTCAGTGCAAAGCGCACTCCTTGCCACACCTTTTTTTTTCTTTTCTAGCTACGGAACAACCTCCCCTACACTGCCAAAATTACCACAAACACTTTATAAATCATACATCTTCTATGTCAATGACAAAATATTTAGCTTCAAAAGTTATCGACAGAATTGAAAATTCTGAAAGTATGCCTTAGTTTTAAATAAAAAAAGTTAAGTCATTTTGAGGTTTTATTAAAAATACGTAATATATATTTAGACGATAATTACGTTTTACGTTTGTTTTTAATTTTACTGCAGTTTTCAAAATTCTCACAAAATGCCTGCCGAACAATTGTAATTCCTTGAAGTTGTGTTTCAGAACATTGAATATAATTCTACACTTGGGTGTGTGAGGAGCACATTCTTTCTAAAGAATTCTATCCTAAAATGAACATGCAACAATCATTTCAAGGGATTCTAATACAAGGAAAGAAATCATGGAATATTGCTAAAGGTTGGAAGATTCATGGATTCTTTCAACCAACAGTAGTCATTAATTGTTCTGTGTAGGTTAAAGAAATACTACACTACTCGGAAATCTCCTGTTGCTCAGAGGGTTAAACTTTTTTTTTTACATTAACTCTATCCTGAACTACTTGAAAATATTTAATTAGGACATCGGTAGAGCACTTGACATGATAGTTATAGGGCGGCTATCTCAGAAAATAAGGGTGCAGTCGCTGACGAGTTATAATTATTTAGAAGCCGGAATATAAATACCTGACAGTGGCCATACTGTTGGGGGCGCGAGCAATTGTTCAAACTCAAGATGAATCTCCAAGCGTTTTGACGAGATTAACACAAACAATTCCGAATTTCTCTTCAGCGAACCAGTTTTAAGGTGTGTCAGAAGCCTATTCTAAGACAAATTCTTTTACTACAACCGTGCAATTGAAAAACGAGCAGCGTATGTGTAGTTTAAAAGACTATAATTCAATTCAGCTATTCAATTTAAGAATTATTTTACATATGAGATGAAAGGCATTATAAATGACCGAGTAAACTCGATTGTCGATTGTCTCAGAAGTGTGTGCCATGGACCATCTCCATTCACCAAAGATGCAATTTTAGTGTCGTCCTTTTCAATCCGAATTTTTATAGGCTCGAGAAGGAATTCTTTTGTAAAATTCTTAAGCAACAGTGTCTGCAGCAGAGGCTGGAGTTTAGTAGTTGAATTTAATCCGCACTAGAGTAACACAGCAAGCTATTGGAGACGATCCGGGATCAATCCCTAGTGAAAAGATCCGAAGATAACATCTCGTCATTTTGAACCATGGTAAGATGAAGAGGTCATCACATGAGATGGTATCCTACTCTACAAACTTCCATATCCCTCCAATGTAGAGACATTTGAGGCCTCGAAAGATTTAACGTGCACCAACACCCACAACAGCAGAGATTAGGAATATCGGGTCTTTGGGATGTCCAGTAACTTGACATCAGACTGGGGTTTTCTCTCTCTTTTAATATGTGAGTTGAAGAATTTTATACTAAACAATCGTGACTGGGTATTAGACAGGAGTGGCTTTCCGAGAGTCAATGAGTATAGGGGTGGCATTTCAGAATTATTTTATGCAGCGAGCGTAGCTACCACTCTAAAACTTAACTTACAAATGGGTAGTATAAATACCAGTGTAACCCAACTCTACCACGAAGTACTTTATGGTAGACACTAAGTTACGCTGGTTCATTCGCGCTTGCTATATTGGTGACCAACGTTCGTGATTTAAACACTCTTAAAATTTTGCAAATTCGATGGATGGCATACGATGTACAGTAGAAATAGTCACAGCTGATACTAACTACTTTTCAACCACTATTGGGCCCAGTGATAGCAGAAACTGCTAACATTATATCACATCCTCCATCCGCGTATTGCCGCATTGATAAAATACATGTAAAAGCAACAAGGCTACTGTGATCGTAAGACAGCTCTCACAGTTTAACGCAAAAATGGCAATCATTCTACAAGTGACGTCATCTATCGAATTTCGGCTACTGCTAAAATTATGGAGGGGGAGTAGCAACTACTCTAAAACATAACTTACAATTGGGTAGTATAAATACGTGTATCCCCCCCCCCAATTCTACCACGAAGTACTTTTTGGTAGACACAAAGTTATGCTGGTTCATTCGCGCTTGCTCTATTTTATTTAAACGTTTTGTAATTTTTCTTGAAAAAATAGTTTATAATTCAATTACAAACTATTCTTTCAAGAAAATCTTGTATTATATTGGCATAAGAATTTTATAGTGCTATGCGTGTGAGGTAAAGGCTTTCATGTACTTAATTTTCAGAATATGCTTGACCATACTGGCGGTTACCTCGAAGAGGTGTCTCGTCCTAAGCAAAAATGGCCAGATCTTGCTGGACGTGATACATCGTTATAAAAAGAAAACTAATCAGACCATGATCTCTCACTTTTAAAGAAATACAAAAAATCGTAAATACCTCGTCATTAGAAAAGGGTGGAATTTTTAAGGACGAAGAATTTTCCGAAACTACACTTGTAGGGTTAAAAGTCAATTCTTTCTTTTGTGTAAACCTTGTAATAATTACTATTAAAAAAGACAAAAAAAAAAGCGTTAAGCAAACCTTAGGAACAAATAAGACGTAGAGCACCAAATAAGACGTAGAGTCCAAGAGATCCACTAACAAAACTTGACCTTTTGATGATTTTCATGTGCACATTGAATGAAAAATTCTATTTGAAAATTCATAGTAACTGGAATGCAATAACTATGCCTAGTTAATAATATTTCATCCCATTATTTAACTCAACTTTATCATCATTTTCAATGGTGTTTTGTCTAAGGTTGTAAACCTACAGCAGCAGCGACGTTATTCTGCGGTTCAAACGAACTGCAGCTGCTCCAGCATACGTTATTTTATGAATACAACCTACGTTGCAGCTGAGGTTGGGAAGTTGTTTGATTCGCAACAGCAATAGTCTACACCACCAATAATTGAAGTTTGAGTCTACGAGAGAGTTGGTTCATTTTCCTAAGAAGCTGTTCCATTCTCTTTAGAAGTAACGAGGGGATGTCATCTTTGGAATGTCCAGAAACTCGAAACCAGACCACATGGTACACCATACAACCCCTTTTGCCTAATGCTAGATACCCTAGACAGTCGTTTGGCCCGGTTTAAGGTCAACTAGAGAGGAAGTCTACTTCCATCTGGTCAACCTACTAATAAAATAGACGTATCATGCTTGCGCAGTTTTATGCTGTTTCTTCTGATCGCTTTGAATATCTGTCATTTGGTTGTGAGTAAAAGCAGGGCTCCTAATTATTGATCGGTTAAAGTGATTACCAGTGATTATCCAGTGATATTGAGGTCACCAGTCTGTGCTTTGATAGCCAATTGGACTAAGTCTATTCCTAAGCCCACCTGACTTACACTTCTGAGATCTTACGAAAGTGACTCAACCCATATGACCTGCCTATTTCGTTAAGTAGTCTATGTTTTGTCTTCATTAAACTAAGTTTAACCCATGCTTTGGATAAAAGGTATAATACATCCATAAAATAATATCTATATGATTACACAGACAAAATACCAAATGATATAAGCCAATAATGAAATCCCGAAATTATTGCTATTTAATTATTGAAATTTCTTTTACAATAAGGTAATAAAATCAGTCAATCTTTCTTCAAAGACTGACTATTATTTTAATAACTATAATAAAGTATAATATAATATAATTTTAATAACTATCTATAGTATAACAATATAATAATATAATTATATTGTTATAATAACTACACTCAGGTAAGGCAATTCATGGTTTTCAGTATCTTCCCAGAATGAAGCACGTTATATATTAAAATGTGTATCCACGGTACAGCAATTAAACATTTCTAAATTTGTTCATAACATTGCTTCTACAGGACATTTCATAAGTAAAACGTATTCTCCAGTAGAACAGATGTTTTTAATCACAAATTTATTTAATCCAATGTCTAGGTCTAACTTTCCCACGTTTAGAAAACCAAACATTAAATATTTGATCAACCGATCCAATATTCGATCAAACCGAAGCCAGTTGTAGTAAAAAAACAAACATGTTTGTTAAGAAATTATAAAGTACTTTAAAAAACAAGCACTTAAGATTTATAAAAAAAAATACAAACATAGAATAAAACTGCAATATGATGGAATAAAGCTCCATGAAAAGTTAAACACTTGTACAACCTCTTAGTTTTATTTTGATGTATCTTCTGATGACATCAGAACTACTTAATGATGCCTTGAGGTTTAACATACCTCACAGTATGTCTGAGTAATTTTGAAAGAATAAATGAAAGGTTTTAAATAGCAATATAAGAATTTTAAGTGTACAGGCATTTAATTTTTCCATAGAATTTCATGATGAAAAAACCTCCAATACGTCATGCCCTGCCATTACAATATCCCTTTAATTAAACATAATTTATCACATGGGTAAATCCTACGTTTAGATCCTAACTGACTGAACTGAATACTCACATTATCCAAAACTTTATTATGATTCATGTTCCTCAGCACAAGTGAATCATATACATATCCGAACAAAAATATTTCCATAAAAAATTGAAGATTTAATCTTCTCGATTGGTAGCGTTCCAAAGCTATAAAAAATTCCCTGCAAAAGAAAACTAAAGTTCAAAACATCTTCCCGAAATACAAAAGGACAAAAGCATTTCAGTCACATCTACAGCCATCAAATGGCTGAGCACATGCTCAGTATCAGATCAAATAAACGCAGCAAAGAACATCACATAAAGGTCCATCGGCCTACATGTCAGTGACGGAGGCGCGTTGAAAAATCGTCTGGAACTGTCTACGCTGCCACCCCCTGGATTAAAATTCCTGTCGCATATACGAAAGCTTTTGTTGGTATTTGGTATGCGCGTGACTCTTCCTTATTTTGTGGATGACACAAAAGCGTTAGTGATCTGGCTGGAGTTTAATTCATTAAACTATGATGAAGTCTGCTCTTATTGTTGATTGCTGTTATTCATTGGTAGTGGAATAGGGCGTGTAACATCTTAGAATGGGAAACGAGTTTGATGTAATAGAGATGAGAGAAAACGCATAAATCTACCTAACATGCAAAAAGAAATTTATATATATATATTTATATAATTAATTTTTAGAAATATACAAAAAAAGTTGATGTTGAAGACGGATTTCGATGTATCCTAAATTGAACTAATAACAAATGTCTGCGGATTTCTATCTCTAATATGTACCCCTGTGGGCTGTATAGAGAGTAAACTATAATCAGACATTTTCACAGTAAATTACTATTAAATTTAATTTAAACTAAAATGAAAACTTTTCCTGTACTGGTAAATTTTTAGTGCTTTATGTACACGAAGGTGATCAATTAATGAGAAAATTGTATAATTGACTATAAATACAATTTCCACATTTAAAAAAATGGATGACTTCATACTGATTCATACATGCCCTAATAAAGCTCGTTACCTCAACTTTCTGAGAACATTCAGATAGTTTCATGTTGATCGAGTAGTACTTTTGAACGACTTGCAAGAAAACAGAAAAATGCATTTTGTAAGAAAGGCTAAAAACATGGGAGTACACGCCATGGAAAAACTTATCAAGCAGTTTTCAAATGTCTATCGTCCATTCCATAGTATTTATAGTAGAAACATAATTATTGCATATTAAGAGAGCTAATGAAATAAGATAAAACGTTAAAACAAAAATTGTTATAGAAAAATGTGATTTTTTTACTAAAAATCACATTGATCAATCAAGAAGGAAGGAAACATTGCCATGAAAATGTCGCCCTTCCTTGAAATTAATATCTAGTTGTGAACTCTTGGAATTTGAAATACATCGTACATAATCATCTGAGCTTCATGTTCTCGCAATTTAATTCTTAACACTTAAAATTGATTGTATCTGGTTGAATTGGAAATGCTTCAGACGCACCAAATTAATCTCCCAGTATCCCATTCCGCTTATCAAACCCGTGCAGAAATCATTCAGTTCTGCAATTTTTCTCTTCATCACAAAAATGTCTTAATCATGAAATTTGAGTTAGAAAATCGAAATTTTTTTACATAGCTATTTGTTCAAATCTTGAAGATGCAATTTTTCCTCTTCATCTCAAAAATGAGATGATTATGAAATTTGATTTAGAAAATCCCAATTTTTCTACATAGCTATTTGTTCAAATTTTGAAGATACGCCAAAGATTTCTTTGTTTATCGTCTTTTTAATTTATGAGTTACTTGTAGGTTGAAATTGTAATATTTCAGTTAAATTTGTCATAATGGTGTCATAACTTTTTAGTCATAACGCTTAACTAAAATTTTGGAGGTGTGCTTTTTGCCAAGTATTTATATGAAATAAGAAATAACACCAGTAAAAAGTACACGAAATTTTGTTTTAAATAGACTTTACTTATTTTATTTCATTTAGAGGTGTATATTTTGAATATCGTAGTTTATATTCATTTAAATAAGAATTAAAATGTAAGTGACAGTAATTAATACAAATAAGCAATTGAGAGACTTCATCGCAGACGTTATGCGCATTTCTTTGTTGAAAGTTATAATTTTATTTTTGGTACACTATTGCTTATATCTATTAACGGTACTCTCTCTGTCGATAATTACAGATAACTCATTCGGAAATGACATTGACGAACGGGCCCTGGAGGTATTTAAGTAAAAAATATCCTAAAAAGGTGACATTTTATACAGGGGAATTTATTTTAAGCAGCAATGTAATCGATTTTGAAGTTAAAAAACTAGAGCGAAATAACGGTAGCTAAGTAGGTACCTAATTAACATCGCACTGGATAAAGACAGCGGGCTATTGGCGACTGTCTGGGATCAATCCGTAAGACAGTGATTTCGGAACTGGGAGATGCGAAATGTTAAACAGAAATGGAATTTTCATAATCAAACATATTAGTATATAAATAAACTTTCATGACATTAAATTTCATAACTTATTTTTTGAAGCATCTACCACCACCTACATCACTAAATCCGATATAAACATGAAATAAATATTTGGAAAAAAATATATTTCGCTGAAATGAATTGATGATTGTGATTGGAATGATGTAATCTCTACTATTATAAAAGAAAGTGTTTGTCTGTGTCTCTCTCTGTGATCAGTGTCCTGAGGAATCTATGGCACTTACAATAATGAAATTTGGCACACAGGTAGTCCGAATGTTTTGCAATTTTTGTATTGCCCCCAAATTTTAAAATTTAATCTAGAACATTTAAAATTTAATTTATTAGTTTATTTTACCATTTTTTCTTCTCTCCGGAATGTGACTTCACCCGTACCTCGAAAGAAGAAGCAAGCAGATTTTGCGATTTTCGACCGTTGACGTCACAAGCGTTTTTCGTCCTGAAGCCTTGGGAACCATCACAAGTTTTAATATTTTAGCTTGTTTTATTTACGTTGTTTATTAGTATGGCTTTCTTGCTAGCGATTTTTAACTTTGTCACGGGCAAAGACTTTTTGAGGTTTTCTATCTTCGCGATCGAAAAAGATAGAGTAAAAATTTCAACGGATTTAAAAACTGCGACGAAACTCATTCTTAAAATTTTTAAACAATTTATGTTTTCAGTATTAGTAAGATTTAATGTGTCCAGTCCGATTTTTAAATTTTAATCTAAAATAATTTTAAATTCATTTATTGGCATCACGGTGTTTTCAATGGTATTGTATAGTATATAACTTAGTGCGTACTATGTATGACATATATAAATACAATAGATTGCATAGTATAGGTTTAAATGCATATTTGAAAATATGGTTTTTGTAACAACAGTAAAGATTGATTTTTTTACTGTAAATTCTTTGTTTCAGAAATTGGATGACGCCACTGGGTGGCAGTTTGCAAGTGCGTTGTTTATAATACGACAGCTAGAACTGCTAGTCGCAGGAATCATCAAAACAATACCCTCAAATTCAAACGCCACTCGTAGCTAAGGTGTCAACAGAAGTATTTCAGCGGTGTGCGATTGTGCTTTTTATCGTTTTTGGTGTGATTACTTACTAATAGTAATCATTAGTAATTTAGAAGTTGTAGTTTTCAAGAATATAAATTCGATTATAATATTTTTAGACGAATGGATAAATTTTTGAATGGTTACAAGTGAAAATCCACTAATAATAAAGATACCGGTGCTGAAGCAAGTAACGGTAGTGGGAATACAAGCAACAGGTAACAATGAGGTAGAACTGCCAAGACAAGAAAACACTGTTCAACTTATTTATCATTAGGATTCGCAAGTGTTATAAGATGGCTTGGAGATGCTAATGTGTTTGTTTTGTACGAAAGCTTTGGCTACAGATAGTATGCCATTAGACAAATTAAAACGGCACCTTGAGATGCTAATTTGATTGCATATGCTCGATACGTTGCAGAAACTAATAATTGATGGTATATTATTTAGCTGCACACTTTTTTGATGAGCACGACATAAAGTGGAATAACTGCATTGGACTCTACTGACGGTGCTCAGTCAATGTCAGGACACAAGACAGGTTTTAAAGTATTAGTTAAGAAGAAAGAACCCAAAGTTATCTAGACGAACTGTATGCTTCATAAAGCAGCGCTTGTGTCAAAAGACATGAGCGAGGAACTTGACAACATTTTTATAATAGTTATGAAAGTTATCAACTACATAAAAAACAGTCCTTTAAAAGTGAGGTTGTTTGCAAAACTGTGTGAAGATATGTAAACTAACTGTACCTCACTTCTATACTATTGTGAAGTGCGCTGGTTATCTCGTGCAAAAGTTATTCAAAGGGAGTTTGAACTCATAGAGATTGCAATTTTTACTAATGAAAATCATAATGAAGAGACAAATTTGTTTAGGAATGATAACTTTGTTGTTAAATTACCTATTTGGTTGAAATTTTTAGGAATTGAGTAGTTTCAATAAATAAATGTAAGGACCATAATGCATTCACTGTTTCAAAGAAAGAAATTGAAAGCATTCATAAAAACATTGGAGCTATGGAAATCAAATTTTCAAAAAAAATAAGTTCGACATGTTTCCGATTTTAAATGATTTCTGCGTTAGAGTTAATATTGAAGCAAACAAAAATATATTTATTGAACACTCGGATTGTTTGCTAATGACCTTTCCACAATATTTCGAAGATCTTGATTTTACAAAGTTTGTGTGCTTGGATACAAAACCCCTTCTTCAATGAACAAGATGAATTTGGATAGACAACTATTGAAAAAGAAAAATTGGTAGAATTTTCATGCGATACTTCATTGAAACAAAATTTCAGAGTAAAACCCTAATTGAATTTTGATTTAATCGAAGTGACGAATAAAAACTTTGTCAAGCAAAGCAATGCAAGTATTGCTGCCGTTTCTAACATCATATTTATACGAAACAGGATTTTCTGCTTCTGAAAAACTGCAATGAAAACCAAATATCGAGTAGGGATGCGACATCGATGTCGATGTTTTCGAAACATCGATGTTTTTTAAAAACATCGATGTATTTAACATCGATCTATTGGGATCGATGTTTTTGTAACATCGATGTTTATACTTGTCGATGTTTTTACGTTGTCGATGTTTAATTTTTAAATGAAAAATATACCGTTATAAAATTTAAAAAATATCCAAGTAGCATAATTTTCAGAATCAGCAAATTCAACATACTTTTAGACCAAAGGTGAAGTGTCTGAAAAGTAGGGATGCGACATCGATGTCGATGTTTTAAAAACATTTATGTTTTATAAAAAACATCGATGTATTGGAGCCGATGTCGCATCACTAGTTGCTAAACCAGTTTTAAGAAATGGGGAAAAAAGTTCAAATACACTGAATTTTAAAAACATCAATAGTTTGGGGGCGATGCATTATCACCATCGATGTTTCAAATTTGAACATCAATGTTTTGCTGTTGATGTAGCATCACTAGGTGGTAAACCAGTTTTAAGAAATGGGGGATAAAGTTTGAATTCACTAAATTATAAAAACATCGATAGTTTGGGGGAGATGCATTATCAAGATCGATGTTTTGCTGTCGATGTTGCATCCTTAGTTGCTAAACCAGTTTTAAGAAATGGGAAAAATGTTTAAATATACTGAATTTTAAAAACATGGATGTTTTTGGAACGATGTTTTATCAACATCGATGTTTTATCAACATCGATGTTTTAATTTTGAACATCGATGTTTCAAAACATCGATGTTTTGCTGTCGATGTCGCATCCCTAATATCGAGCCGTTTAGTAGCAAAAAAAGTGAAACATAAGTGACACAAAAGTGACCTCAGTGACACATAGATTTGAAAAGCTTTGCGCTTATAAACAAGCACATTTTTCTCGGGACCATCACCCGATTCAATCCGTCATTTGGAAAAAATAACTATGTTTTACCATTTTAAAGATTATGCTATTACTTGCATACTAGCGCTATTAATCCAATTCAAAACATTTACAATCAGATTAATTTAAAAAATTGACTTATATTTTTAAATCCTTCATTGTGGAAGTAAAATACTTTCACTATTCAGAGGTATCTGTAGCTAAATTCAATCAACAGAATGAAACCAAATTGGCCGCGTTAAACCGGTTGGAAGAGTAACAAACTAGCAATCCGACGGTTGCGAGCTCAAATCCAACGAAAAAACTTCGTATAAATGGAGGGCTGGTGGACGATTAATCAGTCGGGACTTCAAAAGTCCTCACATTGGCGTGTTGTGGAAGTTTGGAGAGTGGGATGCCAGCTTAGGTTTGCATCTTCATCTGATCATGATTAAACAATACGTGTCCTCAGCTTTTGCTTTGGGATTGATCCCGGACCTTCGCCAATATTCCGTTGTGTTACTCCAGTGTGACGTAATTAAAATACTTAATTACCAAAATTTGGTTTTGAGACTTTGAAGAGACATGGATGAAGAAAAAAATTACCTGATGCGACTTTCTGCGCTGATCAGCTCGTTACGGTTAGCTGTAGAGCATGCTGCACACCGCATTCAATGTGTTGTATACTAGGGAGGTCAGCACATGGAAATTGGTCTATGAAACCTCACTCTGATGAATAAAATATTGTTTCCTGCGAGTTGAATCTATTAATTTTGAACATCGATTGCAAATTTGCTTTTAATTGCAACGTGCCATAAATTACCTGGAATTAGTCCCATGGTTGTTACTAAGCTGAAATTACATAATCCATTTTATCTGCGCTTAATGCAAGTGCTCGACTGTTTTCAACTCCAACAGCGACAAATTTTTCCCTATTGTTCTCTTTTGGTGATAATTTTATTTTTTACCGTATGCAATGTGTTGTACACTAGAGAGGTCAGCACATGGAAATTAGTCTATGTGATCAAAGGAATCTGACTTTGGTACATGAAATATTGTTTCCTGCTAGTTGTATCTATTAATTATGTGCATATATTGCAAATTTGTTTTTAATCGCAACAAGCCATAAATTACCTGGAATTAGTCGCGTGGTTGTTACGAAGCTGAAATTGTGTAATCCATGCAAATAATATCCGTTTGATGCAAATGCTCGACTGTTTTCAACTTCAACAGCGCCAAAATTTCGCCATATCGTTCACTTTAGGTACTGATTTCATTTTTTACGGAATACATCCTCCCCGTGTCTTTAAAAGTCTCGATACCCAATTTGATTCCATT
Source organism: Metellina segmentata (assembly GCA_947359465.1). NCBI lineage: Eukaryota > Metazoa > Arthropoda > Arachnida > Araneae > Tetragnathidae > Metellina > Metellina segmentata. The sequence goes on from OX375878.1 coordinate 107,560,023, forward strand.
CCATTTATTCGATTTAGCTACAGATGCCACCATCAAAGAGTGAAAGTTACTTTATGTATTGAAATGAAGATATTAACAAGGATAAATTGTGTAAGTAGTATCACGTTCTTTCACTCTTTCCTCAAACGTATCGGATACCCATTACTCCAGATTAGTTCCAAGCACGGTAAAATAGCCTCTTTGGCTCCCCTGAACTCTGTATTAGCATTATGCGTTGCAGTATTCATAGTGATCTGCCACAAGAGAGAGAAGCATAAATGTAATGTATATGCAATTTTAATTCCCGCTTTTTTGTGTGATGATTTTTACAACCCCCGTTATTAAAGACGGAGAGAGGAGGGAAAAAATATGTTCATCCGTGCATTCATGCACAAGCGATACGCCTTGAAAGTTAGCTTCCCTGCATACGGGAATGTCATTTGTGTAATAACACTTGATTCGCTTGTATGCCCACGTCGCGATTAACCAAAAGGCTTTTGAACTAATTTTGAATTAATGTCTTCACTTGCTTAGGGTATATTTCGGTATCAAAAAGGACATTCCATGAATAATTAAACTAGCCATTTCACTACCTTTTAGCACTGGCCTGATTATATATTTATGCAGTCTGCATAAGAGGGGCCTATATGAAAGGAACAGTATATAAAGGGAGATAAAGGTCAAATTTACTGCTTATAAGTCGGGAACATGCAGTACGAGTATATCAATGTAGTCATAAATGGGGTAGGGACTAGGTTTCATAGAATTTATTTCTTTGTGTCTGGGTGTGGGGGTGGTATATAACAAAGGGGGTACTTTATTTTACTAAGCGTTAGTTATTAAACTATTTAATCAAGTATTCTCTTATACAAAAATAGTCTCGTTTGGCATTGATGTTTCGAATATAAAAAAATTTCTTCAATTTTGAAGTGATTTCCACCGACAAGGACACATTTGTCAACAGTATAAGGAAACTTAAAAGATTACCAGTTGATCGCCCTTTTGTATTGAAAACAAAGTCTAATAAAAAAAAATCGAAAATGAACCGTTTTAAAAGTGAACACACTTGGAAAAATGGAAACGCCAGGAAATAGTTTCGTAGCAATTCAATCATGCATGGAAAGTGCGATTAAAATACCTACAAAATTGTGCACATTAAGAAAAAGACTGAGACTTAAAAATCGCTTCCTAGTTAATAGTGTGGTCCTGAAAGCTATATTAAAAGCCAAATACTGTCTTAATATGTAAAAGTTAACCCTGTTAGAAAGTAAAGCTGTTAATTTACGATTTTATCCTTTCTTTTCCGTCTTTTTCACAAATGCGACGAGATCGTCGTGTTTCAGCAGTACCGTTTATATGAACCAAATACCCGGGTAAAAGGAGGACGGTTTTTTCTACTCCGCTTCCCCTAAGTGCGGAAAAAGCGAGGCAATACGCGGGTTGATTTCAACCCAAGTCAAGTCCTGTGTCTTTGAGATTACCCTCCTTTCCCATAATGCATCGCGGGTAATCTTCGAAAATCACTTATACCCTCGAATTACCCGGGTCGATTGGTTTGGTCATGTAAACGATACTGTATCGTTTGATAGCACACCTAGCGGAGTGATCATGTAAACGATACTGTATCGTTTACATGACCAAACCAATCGTAGAAAATACCGGTTTAACTCTCCTTTTACCCGGGTATTTGTGGTTCATGTAAACCGTACTACTATAGTATCGTTTACATGATCACTCCGCTAGGACTTGTGAGTGACAGGCGGCGCAGGTTCGATCCCTCCCTGGGTGTAGTTTACTTTGTCCGTAAAACCTGTCTTAACTGTTTGTCAATTACTTGCATTGTCTACCTCGTTTTTCGGATAGCATGACCAAATAAAGGCTATGCACTATAAAACTCAACTTAACCAGCCAAAATGTGACAACTATTTCGGAGCAAATAAGTATTAAATGAAACACTTCTTTTGGGACAGAAGAGTAGTTCTTGTTTTATTTGTTAAGTACCGAGTGGCTTTTAACGAATAGCTTCTCTGACGCTTATTAAAGGTGACCTAGCTTCTTTCGTTAATGACGACTACAAAACATTTTCAAAATGTTTCGTATTATTTTTTCTAATTTATAATTTTTCTTTCTAATAATATATAATTGTATAACTTTCTAATTTTTTCTATAGATAAACATTTGTTGACTAAAGAAAGGATAAAATGTCAGAATCTTCATGGCACAAATTTTAAAGGTAAATAAACTAACTATGTTTTTGCATTTTTATGTTTTGGGGTCTAAACTTTAATAGCCCCTCTGTTAGTGCGCTCATGTTTTTAGCAATTAGTTGACCGAAATTCATTTGGAAAAGTGAATACTTTTAGTTCACTTTTTATACATTATGTTGCACTGTACATCGGAAAAAGTGTGTTTTAAACCATTGATGGAACCAATTTTTTTTAATACTTGAAATCATGTATTGGCGATGTTCAACTTGTTAAGAAATGCTTACAGTATAAATGGCCATGGTGCCATTCCAAATATGCCTCTTGTGTCAAGAAACCCAAACCAACCAATCATTGTTTGTTGCTTATATGAGATCACAACTCAAACTTAATATCGTGAACTATAATTTATTGACAAAATTTATATGGTACTAACTATTGAAATCTCTTTAAACCTCTGGCAAATACCGCGATTTTTAAAGAGGTCCGTGTGGTACATATAAATCAGGATTAAGTAAATCTAAGCATTGTTAACTTTTTATCCAAATACGAATTGCGCTAATACACGAATTTAACATTTTAAAATATCTCTCTATATATAATTCTTTTAGGTGGCACGCAAAAAAGACGTTATTTGTAATTGAGTTTTGGCAGCATTGTACGATTGTTTACCACGAGGTCTCGAGCCTCAATTGAATTTATAGCGTTATCGGATGAAATTTTATTGAAAAAAAGTGAATTTTTCTCAAGCTGTTGCAGTTTATAATAGAAATCAAAGAAATCGGAGGATCTTTTCAGGGCCATTTAAAAAACGGTCTTTTTCAGGGCCAACAATTACAGTTCAACAAGACGCTTGCACTTCAATTTTCGACAACAAACTCAATGAAAAAGTGTGGGTGGCTCGAGTGCTGGGGAAATGTACGCACACACAACATGCTGGGTATTCAATTTTGTAAAGCAGCCTCTCATTTCGATTCAAAATTTGCACAAAGTTTTCATTTGAATTATCATACCAGAGGTACTGTATATATCTCTTCTGTAATACAGCAAACTTAGAATTTAAAAATATTTTTTTGGAATATCATATTTTGTAAACAATCCTTTTGCTAGGACGCATGTCTTCATTGATGCGAGCGCAGCGAACCAATTAGGACTGCAAAGCAATTTTCCGTGGGTTGGCGAGCGGTAGCGAGCAGGGGGCGTGCCCCCTGGTCTCATATATTCTAATATCCGTTAGCTGCAATCACTCAAAATGAACACTAATTAGTATATTTTATTCTAACTTTTTAAATAATTATATTTCATCTTAATTTTTAATGCATTAATATTTTGCATTGGACGGGGCAGTTACTTGGTTAATTCTTGGGGTTTTATTGCGCGAAGGCTATATTTAGCCTTGGGACAGAGCGGTGTTAGTCTCATTTTCTCAAAAGAGACCGCAGAGCGGCTGGAAGAGTATCAGATTTGCAACTGGACGGTTACGAGTTTGAAACTACTAACTCCAACCAAAGATCTTCATGTATATGAAAGCTGGTGTACGTTAAATTTGTCGTGACAGTAAATGTTCTCACTTTGGCGTGATGTGGAATTTCGCAGAGTGGGGTGCCTGCTCAGGTATTCACTTCGTTACCAGGCCGTGGTTAAAAAATAAGAAATATTGATCATGGACCAAATAGCCCGTTGCGTTGCTCCAATGCAACGTTCATTCAACTACTTACCAACCCCTAGATTATCAATAGCGAATCTCGTACAAGGGAAAATATTCTCTCCCTAGATTTTAACCTTTGACTACTGTCATGGGTCTCACAGACCCCGAGTCATTTTTGACAGGACGTTTCCGCCCTTAAAGTGAATATTGGTTCATGTCCTATTCATTACCTTCCTACTACGTCCAACAGAAGCCACATTCCAAGACTGGTTTGGCAGCCCCAACAATTTCGTATTTCACACTATTTGCATTTCCCGCGTGGTCTCTTAGAAACCTTCACAGCATTTGCGTTACCGTTCTTGTTGAATGAAATTGTCTAAGTTTGAATAGGGAATTTCGTCAGAGAGCCTAAAATGGCAACAAACTTTACTAAGAAACGACTTGTGTACCTTAGACAAAAAGAAATTCTGGATATTGTTGATAATTGATCGGAAATAGGACATTGAAATTTCAGATAATATTATTGAAAGCGAACACGAAACGGATTCGGAAACTGATGATGAGGACATTTCAAGTGCGTCTTCACAAGAAGAATATTTCTACTGAAAAAATAACTTCAAATGGGATGCCTGGGGGGAACCTAATTGTGCCGTTAGAACACCAAAACACAACATAGTTTTACAGTTTCCAGGGTTGAAACGCCCTGCAAAATTAGGTCCGAAAGCTGAGCCTGAAGAGACATGGAATCTACTTAACTTATATAGTAATATAAAATATATTTAATGTTAAGAATTGAATTATCTCATTTTAAAATATATAAATAATAATTATCTAGAGAATCTTTCATTAATGCATCATATTAATCACCTTTATACGCACTTTAGTGAGCGAGGTCTGAGAGACTAGTTACGAGACTGTTTGTGACACAGCAGTTAAAGGTTAAATATAGTTTAACAGTTGAATTGCAAATCTAGTGGGTGTTGTCCTCGTATATTTTCCTTCGGATTTGATCCCATACCATTGTGTTGCTCTAGTGCGACTTTAATTAACTGCCTATCTACCTACCCAAGTTTGAAATAAAAAAGCCCTGCTTAAAAATGCCTAAATTGAAAAGGAAACTAAGAAATCTGCGAAAGAATACCATTAAAACCCAGTAACCTCCGCCAAGCGACAGCTTCAATCAGGGTTTGGTGGTACCCTTATGAATGTATGAAATCGAAAGCAGCCGCTGACGCTGAGAAATAGGTTCTTTTGCAGATACTATCTGCCGCGCTCCTCGGCGCTAAAGTCCAACCCACGATCTCCTAATAACGCCTAATTCAAATGCGGGCCCTTTTATGTGGGGACCTATTCCAAATCAATTTGAGGAGCCTTATCTCCCTGCTCGCGAGATTTGATGAAGAGATGAGGTGCTCTTGCTATTCCTCTTCTTCCCTGACATTGTTATTACGTTCTTGTAAGCCTTTTTGCTTTTATGAAGATGTTCTTTCGGCCACTCGTTTGCGAGGGAGGGGAAGGAATCGCATACGCACTGTTCATGATTGAGGTCTGTGTTCCTTTTTGTTAGCAAATCAGGGTTTAGGGCCGTTCCAGAGGTATTGACTGCACATGTACGAACCTCAAGATCCCCCACCCCGTTCTCTCTGATCAAAAGATTTCATGCTTAAATAGAATTATCTGGAATGGGAGTTATAATGAGTCTATCGTGTTGTATTCACACCACACATTATTATGCCTCAAATACATACCACGCTATGTGGTTCCATTGTAGTGCTCCAATCAAAGACCGTCGTGTGCGAAGGGGGCTGGTACACGTTGAAGTGTCCTCATGCTGGCGTGGTGTGAAGGTTTGAAGAGTGTAGTTGCCAGCACAGGTGTGACCGTGGTTCAAAATTATTTGGTGTTGTCGACGCATCTTTCCATTGGCGATTCATCCAGGACAATTATCAATGGCCCGTTGAGTTGCTCCAGTGATAGGTTAATTAAAATACTTACATACCCTTGTAGAGCAAGAATGGGGAATGCTCGAGTGGTCTTGCATTAAAAAGTAAATGTGTGAATGAATTACCTTTTAAGGCTTTTTGAATGAAGGTTGAATGTTGAATTGACTGACTTCAAACTGGAACAACACGGGACGGTCCGGGATCAATTCCTAATGGAAAGATTCGAGGACATTGTAATTTTAAACCACGGTCAGAAGATATGTGATCACACCTGAGCTGGCACACCGATCTCCAAATTCATACACCACGCTAACGTGAGTAAATTTGAAGCCGCGACAGATTTAACGTTCACCAGCCACTACATACGTAAAGGTATGGTAGGATCGAGTTTAGTACACGCAAATATCAAGTTGCGCACGAATTTGAAACCGCTACTCCCCCAACCTCTCTTCGTATCGCAAAGCAAAGGCAACAACAAAAGGTTTGATCAGAAAATTGAACTTGATGTTATCATGCTGCTTACACTTTTCATTTTGTATTACAGTTGTATAAGATTTTATTCTTCAAGCATAAATATTTATCGTTATTATGACCGTTTTTATTTATTATTACTGAGCGTTTTTATTTTAATTTGATCTCGCCTACTTTTTCCTGAATACGTGCAAGTGCACGTCCATCAAACCACTCGGAAACGTTCAAGAGAATACACGGTTAGTTTCCTAAAGTTTTGGTGGACTTTACATTGCTGTCGAAAATTAAATGTTTGCTTATCAATTTTTTGTCTTAACCTATATGACAGATTATTTTGATTATTTGTTTCAAGGGTGATGATGATAATAAATGAAAGTATACTTAGTTACAACAAAATTATATTTTGATTCAATGAATATCATTCTAGTACCGTTTTCTGGCACACATTTCGGAACCGTGATGCAGCGCCAAAATGAAGTAGTCAATATCTCATTGTTTATGGTACATTTGCAACGGAGCTCTTCCTCATTAGTTGCATCTATCTTTTATTTCTTTAAAGCTTCTTTTAACTCTCGAAGTGGTTTCGACGAGGTATATCGGCCATGAAGTTCTAACCAATTTTGCTAATGACGAGATACCTCATCAAGATATTGACATTTTTTAATGACGATATAGAGATCTGGTCAGTTTTGCTAATGAGGAGATAGAGATTTGGTCAGTTTTGCTAATGACGAGATACTTCATCAAGATATTGACATTTTTAATGACGATATAAACATCTGGTCAGTTTTGCTAATGACAAGATACTTCATCAAGATATTGACATTTTTTAATGACGAGATAAAGATCTGGTCACGTTTGCTAATGACGAGAAAGAGATCTGATCAGTTTTGCTAATGACAGGATAATTCATCAAGATTTTGACAGTTTTAATGACGATATAAAGATTTGGTCAGTTTTGCTAATGACGAGACACGCCAAGATATTGACAGTTTTTAATGACGAGATAAAGATCTGGTCAGGTTTGCTAGTGACGAGATACCTCGTCGAGACAGCCACTTGGGTGTTAATGCGAATTTCCTCGTGAAACAATTAGTGTTAATTCTAACTAAAAGGTCTTTGGGGAATACAAGAAATTTTTTGTAAAAATAAGTGTTGTATACCTTCGATGTATATATATTCTATGCGTACATATTTTTATCAATGATATCCGTTTTGTTATGGTTAGGAATAACGTGTCACATGCAAAAATATTATCCTAGTTTTCTCATAATATGATCATTTATTAAAAATAAACAGGAAAAACAATCACTATTTAAATCCCCTTTGCATTCTTCATTTTTTAAAGTACTACGAATAGGCATCATTTTCTAGCATATGTAATTGTGCATCTGTGTTATAGCGTGTTGCTTACTAAAAAAGTTTTTAAGCTTATTAGATTTTTAAATATGTAATAGGGGAAATAACTCAGAGACATGCTGTTCGAACATGGTATTCCATGCACAAAGACAGATGATTCGATTAGAATGATGTTAAACTGTTTTGAATTTATAGGAATTAAGGCAGACACTTATTTCACCTCGATGCGAACTGTTACTTCCTACCAATGTATCCATCTTCCGAGCAATAACCCGAATCGACGATTACCATACGGATTTCGGTAACAATTGTCATTCAAGACTTAATATATCCTTGAAATTCCACGAGCTCCATCCACAGTCTTGAGTCCCAATGGCAGTTAAACACTAGGCGAGAATTAGGCAAGTCTTCTTTCAGGGAAATCCACGACAAATAGCTCAAAATTGAGGAGATCGACTAGGCTTGGGCCGTTCACTCCTCTGCGTTTTGGAAAGCTGGTACTTATCCAGCATTAGTCAACACCCGTGTCTTCAAATCCCGACATCCAAATCACTCTCCCGTAATCCTTTAATAGTGATTGGTGGAGTGTTGCCTTCTCGAAATTACAGGGCTGTTCAAGTTTGAACAGCTGAACGCCCGGAAATCATTTATTCAGGGGTAGCAATCTTGTTCAAAGAAGAATTAGTGGAAGAATTAGCGTTAAGAGAATCTTCGCAGTTATCTAACTCTGTCATCAATTTCGGAGTTAATGTGGAGTGATATCTGAGACAGCTGGACCCTTTTAACTCGAGATTCTGACACGAATAGCAGTCAAGTCACGGCAGTCTTCATGAGAGCTTTCTTGGGGTGTATTTGTGGTTTTTTTTGCTGCTCGTGAAATGTCAAAAGTTCGAACGAGATATTTTAATTGTGGACTACACGGAGTGGTAAATATCCAGTGATTTATAATTTTGCTTCTGATGTTTGTCATATTCTCTTGCCATTGGAAGAAAAAAAATTAATAATAATTTCGCTTCTTTAGTTTGGGACAAGGAAAATGCTTTTCACACATGAGATGTTCCTTTGAATACAAATTATTATAAAGTTAAATACATTCAGATACACTTTTAACCTAGACCTTTATCCTTATACATTTAGGGTCGCGGTAGCCCGGTTAAAATTGACTGGTGCACGTTAAATCTATCGTGTCCTCAAATGTCATCACGTTAGCGTGGTGAGGAAGTTTGGAATGTGGGGTGCGAGCTCAGGTGTGACCTCTTCATCTGACCGTGGTTTACAATTACGTGGTGTTGTCCTCGGTTCTTTCCCTTTGGGTTTGATCATGGATAATCGCCAATAGCTCGTTATGTTGCCCCAGTGCTACATTAATTAAAATTCACACGGACCTTATACATTTCATCTGTGTAAAGTTACTTGAATGCTCAAAAGTGAAAAACATGAACCCTACTGGACCTTGACTTTTGTGCGCGTAAGAACTTTATGGGGGAACAGGAAGCACTATAACTGGAGTGAATATGGAACTTTCATCGGATACTAATCTCCTACTACAAAATTCAATTAAAAAAATCTGAAATGTATGAAATAATCTCAAAATGTTTTGTGTACCGCATACAGAAGTGTCATCGTGACAACATGCTTTACATGAAGTCAAGACAAGTAAAGGAGTATTTGTTCATATCACCAAACCTAAACTAGAATTGTTTAAATTCTCTAATGGTAATCTTTCTTCACATAAGACACGAAATCAACAAAAATATAATTAAACAAATTGAGGATGAGACAATGATTAGGAACTATGATGAATTAAGTCGGACTGTTGTTGTAACTTGTTGTTTCTTAACTTGAGACAACAGCACAATCGTAGGCCAAACTGTGATTGTAGTATAACGTTGGTATGATTCTGCCAATGCACATTTCTTTGTTTCCTCTTTTGTTAAATAGGCCTCTTAATAGCCCTTTGAAGAACCCCAGCCAAAAAACGTTTTTAAACAATTTATGGTAGAAAATTAGTACATTTTCAACAAAACAGATTTTAAATTTTTTTAAATTCTATAGTTTTAGTAACTTTTATGTATTATTTTAAGCAGTATCTTTAGTTTCACCGCTCATCTTAAGTAGTACTAAACATCAGAATATCAAATGTGAGAATATTAATATACTTGAACATCTTTAATATCACTATAATATTTATAGACATTAACTTCCTTAATATAGCTAGAATGTATCGATACCATAACATCCTAAAATAGATAGGAAATATATATGTATAGTCTCGGGAAAAATTAACTTCCTTAATATAGCTAGAATGTATCGATACCATAACATCCTAAAAATAGATAGGAAATATATATGTATAGTCTCGGGAAAAACGAACCCCCTTTATTCGTGCACTATTCTTAGGAGAGCAAATACAAAGGTATAATTAAAGAGGGAATAATGTCCTCTATAATTTCAAATGTAAAAACAATACAGATTGTTTTGAAAATATCTGGCCATATTGTAAAGGATGTGGTAGAGGGGCTCAAAAATAAACATTTGTAAAGGACACACATTCTTATCTCTGAATTCAAACCAGGAACTTGAATCCAGAAGCAGCATTCTCACCATTGTACAACCTTTGAGCAGTTAGTCCGTTTCCGTTTGCAGCTCCATACATCAGATGCATATCTGCGAGCTCCAAATTCGAGTAACGATACATGCCGTTGAAAATCAGAGAAGAGAATGACGCCTTATGCCACAGAAGCGATGTTATCGAAGTATGTAAGTTGCGCCTCCTTCCACATAAACGCGGCATGAATTTCTTCAGCAGTTTGATTACAGAATGTAATGAGTAATCTGGAAGACTGATACAAAAGAAAATCCGAGATAACACAAAAATAGATTTAGAGATAAAAATATCAAATAACTTTTCAATAAGAGTAAATGAGATACAATTGAAGTGGACGTTCAGAAGTAATTTTGGTAACATGACTATGATTTGAATGTTTTGGCACACAGTTTTATGAAATGAGAATTAACGTCACAAAGTACATATGTTAAATGAAAACAACATACAGTTTTCAATTTTTGAATAATTTTATCTCACTTAGATGAATAGAATGTGCATATATCAATTCTTATATCCGTTATAAATAGATTAAAATATGGTGTGAAATATTAGGAATGACATTGCCATGAATAGATATTAGTAATTAAGAAAATAGAGTGTGGGGACTGCTAGTATTTATAAATTTGTTTAAATAATTTATTTCACTAAATGAAAAAAGACGATGAATTGTTGAGAAAAACTTGAGGTAATATAATAATCGCTCTTACAGTCTGCGGTCGTGATAACGATCTCAGACTCAACTAAACCATTCTACGTACGTTTTTTCAAATCCCGACCAACTATCACAAGAAATTTTAATTTCCTTTTTAACAAAATTTCCTCGTTCTTTTTTATTTACAAGGTACCGCTCATTGGACTGATGAAAGTAATTAAATTACCAGTAAAATAATATATTTTTATTTTAAAACTTTTTAAGGTATGGGTCGATAAAATTTTTCCACGATACATTTTGGAGGTCAGTTCGCTTGGTTGATGGCAGTTTTTCTATTATTTTCACTCTACTTAAAAATAAATTCGTCATGCTTGTAATTTTCTAACTTGTATTGCCTATGAAAAGCATTTTTTATAAATTTCTTTCTTTACAGTCCAGGATTAAATAACAATTTTGAAAGAAAATAGTTTACAGAATTACTATTAAAATAGCAATGTTGGGACATTTTTAAACGAAATATGTTTTATTATTCAATATTCTTACCAAATATCCGTCCGCGCCGTGGTAGCCCAGTTGGAATAATAATGGTAAGTGGTAATTTTTAATTAACGTCGTACTATAGCAACACAAGGGGCTATTGACGATGGTTCGGGATTAATCCCCTAAGGGAAAGATGATGACAACCCTACGTCATTTTGAACCAGGTTCAGATGACAAGACAATATCTGAGATGCCATCCTACTCTCCAAACATCCACACCAACCCAACGGAAGAATAATGGATAAGTAACCGGAGGGATGCGAGTTCGAAACGTGATCCATATAAACCGTCGTTTACACGGGGGTTAGTGCATGTTAAATCTGTCGTGACCTCAAATGTTCTGATATTGACGTGGTGTGGATGTTTAAAGAGTGTGGCTCAGGTATGGACCTCGTCATCTGACCGTGGTTCAAATTTGTAAGGCGTTGTTCTGGGATCTTTCCCTTTAGATTTGATCCCGAACTGACGCCAGTAGTCCATTGAGTTGCTCCGGTTTATATTAATTAACTACCTACGCAATATATGTCATGAACTTTAAAATACATTAAAAATTTTCAATAGAAACTAAAGAAATGTCTTTAAAACCATACGAACAATCCATGGTATCAAAGAGCTTGAAATACAGGCAAGTTTAATGTTTATATCCATATAAATTCTAAAAAATGTGCAATATTAAAGAATTTTTGTGGTAAAATCGCTTAAAATTTTGAAAATATCACCTTTAGTACGATACTAGAATCATTTCGGTGGTTAAAAAGTTAGATATGTAAATGTTTTGATTTACGTGATGTAACAAAAATCACCCTAATAAAATTGATAAATGAACATAAACGAGCTTTGATGGATGAAACCTGGATTAAGTAATGAGATACCTGAAAATAGAATGGAAAGAAAATGATTAATCTTTCGGGAAAATAGCTCCAGCATGCAAGTCTTAGGAATAACTAAGATGGTATAGTGTGCTTTACTAAAATGTGTGCTATGGGTGGTTTAATTTTTCATTTTCTGAATAGGATACATTTGAACACTCATCGATGAATGGGAGCAAAGTGATTGTTTTTTCTCTTAGGAGTTTAAATTTAGGATAAAAAGAATTTACAACTAGGCATTGTGTGACCTAATTCTATAAACTTCCAGATTCTTTAAATTTTGGGACAGTTTGGAAAAGATAAATTCAATAAAAATGTCTTTTTTATAAGAACGTGCGTAGACAACACAACTTCGTCTACCAAAAAGAATTTCATGGTGGTGCTGAGTTATACTGCTTCATTATTATTGACTTACACAGCTACATTATTAAATTGTAAGTTAACTATTGGCTGCTTGTTCGGTTTTATGGCGTAAGCCATATTATTTGACCAAGCTGCGCCTAATACAGCATACGTCAAATAATGGACATACACAAACAAGGAACAAACGATTCAAAAAGAGAAGTACAGACGAAGAGGGTTTCGAACCTGTATAACCTACAACTCGTACGGTACTAGTGCAGTGGGCAAACCTACTGAGACACGACGGCCCCTTAGAGTGGCTGAATTAGATAGATGCTACGACTATTTGAATGATTTCAAATTAAAGCTAAAACTATATTAAAATGGGGTTCGTCTTAGGTTTGGAGCAGTTTGACCAAGTATGGCTTCGGTGCCATTAAACCCAACCCAATCAATTTTACTTTAGGGCTATTCCCTACATGAGTTCTTCTCAGAAGCATAGCTTTAGGTATGTTCGGGCTTCACGAACCCAAGGTACACTAATGATCTATTCTTTCCCCGTGGGGATCACACACACACACACTGCCTTTGGTAAACAAGGGGATCGAGATCCTTGGATGCCCAAGCGATCGTTCTTTACTTTCTCCTCTTCATCCTTTATTTTCACAATTACTTGGCATTGTCTTATTGACATTGGATTGTTCTTCTTTGGCCAAATACCTGCTTTTCAAACTACCCAAATATGGCTATAAAACCCAAAAGCATTCAATCTATATCAAAGGGGGTAAGGGACCGTCGTGGCTCAGTGGGCTTGCCCATTGCACTAGCAATGTACGAGTTGTAGGTGGTGTAGGTTTGAGTCCTCTCAGTTTGTACATCTCTTCCTGGAGCATTTTGTAATGTCCATTATTTGACGTTATTTGTCGTATTAGGCGCAGCTTGGTCAAATATGGCCCTTGCGTCATAAAACCCAACAACCAGACAATAGAGCCCAATCGCCATTTGTCTTCATTTTCAAGATTTTCTTTCTTAACCCTCCATGGGGTTTTGATGAGGCACCTGATACATCAAGATCTGACCAATTTTGCTAATGACCAGATATCTCGACATCAATATACTGCCAATTTTTTGATGGTGACAAGATCAAGATCTTGTCAGCTTTCATCTAATGACGAAATTCGACGAGATCTTGAAGGACGAGATATCTCGTCCATCAAGATTTGATCAGAGGTTTGCTAATGACGATATATCTGGAGGAGACAACCACCAAGAGGGTTAAGATCAAGACTACCAACGGATATCATTACTTTACCTTTACACAAGGCCCCCAGAAAGCAGGTGTATTCCCTTATTAACATATTGCGATTCCCTCTTGACTCAAATTCCCAATAACCTGAAATAATTAGACGTGTTCACCTCATACAGTCAAAACAACCAGTCAAGAACAAAAACACTGAAAAACGGAATCGCATTATCTTGCGTCTTCCGAAAAACCCCACAAAAAAAAATTTCCGATAATAACACTTATTCCGAGACAATCGCCCCACAGCTCTGCAAATATTTTCTCTCCTACCCCCAACTGCACTTCCAGCAGGCGTCATCTGTCGCAGCAGAACCCCTCCTGTGTCACCCCTAATGGCATACGACACATTACGCCAGGGGAAAAAAACAGCGCAGGGTAACACGGTCAACTCCAAAAGATCGGCAACCACCGAAGATGACAAGGCAGCAATCCTTCCCGAGTGATTCTAAGTACAACTGATTGAGCAGTTTGTACACCCGGCGTGTGATAATGACAGGCTTGGTACACTTATTTAAACGATCGAAAATCGGACACTAACGATTCCTTGATTATACAGCCCGCGGGCAGCATAGAGGAGAGCAGATATCGGAGAAGGATACCGTTGCAGCGGGCACTTTTTGTCCGTGGTGCGCTCAGTAATTACGCTGCTCGGGTTTGATATTCACTGAGAGTCGATCGCGTACCCCCAGGGCTGCTTGAAGAGCGAATGAGATGGATCTGCGAGGGAAGGAAGGGATCAATTGCGGCTTATTTTTTCTGATCTGGCGCGTATTTATCTGTAAATTATAACCCTCCAGGTGACAGTGGCGTTAAAATGTTCAAATATTGATTGTGGAGAGAAATGTTCTGGAGATCATTAACGGTTTTGTAGCGTGTGACCCGACGAAGGATGAATTTTCGCCAGTTTTGCAAGTAGAGTAGAACGAGTAGAGGTAGGGACGAAGGCTGAGAATGCATCTTATGAGAAAAGCAAAACGACGAATGAGGCGGCTTCTGTACACAGAAAAATTGACCTTTTTATAATGCATATAGTATCGATGAAATATATGCTTTTCGTACATTATATTTAAACAACTATATCTTAACTTTACAAAAATTTGATTGAAGAAAATCCTGATTCGAATATTTCAAATTTTTTAAGAATTAGGTTTTTATATTCTATCAAATATTTTTACATTCATCTTTTTTTCACAAACGTCCTACCATCTGCATTAAAATATCTAATCTTTTGAATGCTTTAATCTATGTTTTAATATCACATTTACTCCCTGCGGGGTAACGGCACCCCCAATTGGGCCATATATGGCCCGCACGACAACAACAACAACATATCACATTTACTATTGACTAAAAAGTTTGAATTTTAGATATTATTTCAAATACTTGTTTTAAAATTTCAATAAGACATTGAAATAAATTCATACAAACGTTGAACCCTTTTATACCTATTAAATTTGAATTGTTTTTTTATTTGATCTTGGTTCACCATCGAAAGAAGAGATGTCTGTATCTTTATACGATGAGAGTTTTAATTGATCTGTTATTTTAAATTCTGTTTATTTTCTTGTGATACTAATTTTTCTTATTATTTTATAGAAATCATTGAGTGATTTCGTATCCATCATGAGCAAAAATTTGTTAAGTTGACAGCAGCTTCATCCAAGAAAATGTATCTTTGTGGGAAGAAAATGCCGCCTTTGTGGAAGGTAAAAATAATAACTTTAGCTTAAAAGCAGTAAATGACACAGCTGAAAGAGCTGTTAAGCTAATGCAAAGCCTTCCATAGTTTAATTGCCGCAGAAGAAGTACAGAAACAGTTCTTATTACGCTGTGTGCAAGAACATATTAAGATGTATCCAGACTGTAAAAAAGAGACCTTAAAATGAAAGTATCCTGAATAATTATGTGTAATTTTATTTTTTAATAATTAAATGTATTACTTAAATTTATCTTTTAATCAATATTTATCTATGATATGCGTAGTTGCGATGACCTAGCTACGTATTAAGATCTGTTCAAAAATGTCTATTTCCATAAACTTTGGGTCCCTGTCGGCACGGGTTAACATTAAGGTAGGAAGTTTAAATTTTATATTTAAGTAAGGCTTAGTATATTAAAAATAATTAGAGGGTATGCGTTTTGATAACTGCAAAAAAAAATTTTTTAGCCCATATAAGGGACACCCTAATATATATATATATATATATATATATATATATATATATATATATATATATATATATATATATATATACATATACAATTTCAAATGTTTTTTATTTTGTCTCGGGTTTGGCAGAGCTTGACCTAATCTTGGACCTTGCTGCTAGAAAAGCGAAATAACCAACCATTTTTATGTTTTAATCAATGTTTTAATATCATATTTAGTATTAAACTAAAATGTTTGCATTTTAGATATTATTTCAAATACTTGTTTTAAAATTTTAATATGACATTGAAATAAATTCATACTAAAGTTTAACCCTTTTATGTACACATATACCTATTCAATTTCAATTGTTTTTTACTTGGTCTTGCGTTCGGCTGATCTTGACCTAATCTTGTACCTTGACGCTAAAAAGGCAGAATAACCAATAGTATATAAATTTTTTAAGCTAATGTTCCTATAAAATTCAATATTTTTCTCTTAGGAATAATTACTGGCAGTACATCATGCATCAGAGGAAGCAAAATGCCAAAGAACTAGGTTTGATAATGAGTATCTTGGACAATGTAAGAAAAACATAACCTTCTGTCATTTGTGCTCTCCGAACGTTTGTGACAATATCATTTTAATATTTTGTCTCTTGTTTCATAAAAAAGTTCAAAAGACTTTATTTTCAATCGATGTATTTTTACAGTGAAAATACACATGAAAATCATTCACTTCATAATCATTGTACTAAGAAATGGGTATCTTGAACTGAATACACACTTCTGTGTGGCAAAGACAGTGTTGTGCTTAAATTTAAATGAGTTAAAAAACGTTTTTTTTCTCAGAAAAACCACTTTGTAATCAATATTTATGAAATGCTGCTAATTTACACACTAGGGCTCGGGTTTGGTGCTTTTGTTGAACTCCCTAGTTATGGCATTGAAAAAAAAGAGCCTCGCAGCCATTACTCCGTTGTGTTGCTCCAGTTCGATGTTAATTACTTTCTACAGTAATACACTAAGACTAATTAGTCAACTTAAATCAAAATTACCTTTTCATTAGCCAAAATTCAACTAGATGTGGTAATTTGGTAATTTTTAATTAATGTCGTACTAGAGCAACACAACGGGCTATTGACGACGGTCTGGGATCAATTTTCTAAGGGAAAGATCCAATCAACTAGATGTGGAACACAGACGAAAAATCAATGTTTCGGCTGTTTGATTGGAAAGGGCGCTTATATCGGGATCCACTTCAGTCTTTTTTTGTTCTGCATACTTTTCTGCGTGGTCTAACGGTGGTCCCTTTAAGATCATCTACATTTAACCCGGCGTTGAAGAATTTTTTCTCACATCTCTTAAAAAACACCCGATAACAATTCATACATCCTTTCTCAGACCCATTCCTTGACGAATATACATATTCTCCCCAAACATGATCGCGAACGCGAAACGTGTCCATCTTCGTTACATTCCAGGAGTAACTTCCTGCTTTTAAAGGTTCTGGGGATCATAAATGGCAAATGAAATCGTACCGCACGGGCTTTTATCACGCACACATCTAGACGGGTATCTCACGTTTGTTTCATTTCTAACAGTTCTCGGGATGCCTTGGAAAGGGGAAAACGTGAGCGATATGCGATCCCCTTGGACTGGATACAATGAGCGTGTGAATATGGGACGCGACTTTCTGGATTCGCAGAATGGGAACTACTGCGGCTAAATGATAACTCGGGACGGAAAAGTCGTTAGCAAAATACTTCATGCTACTTGCTGTAAGTACATAAAAGAATCGGAGATAAAGAGGTTTAAATGGTGCTTATGACTTTCAAAGACCATGAATGAAAGCGGCTTCCATGCTACAAATGGTAGTTTTGCAACAAAAAGGTTTAGATTACCATCTCAAGAAGACGTTAGTGATATATAGGATGTTAAAATGATAATGAAAAGATAGTATTTTCTATACGTGTAAGAATTTCAGGAAGAGTTTAAGTGTGATTGCGGCGTTCCGTTATTCACGCTTGTTATTTGCGTATTGTATTCAGCAGAAGTAATCATACATTCACTCTTCCACAGTTTGCATATTTAAAAGCATGAACCCTGAATTAGTTGACATGAAATACACCTAGGCTTATAGCCGAAACTGACTAGCTGACAAGAAGGTAAATTTTATACCACAGACGATTAAAGACTATTAGTTTTGGGGGCAGAACTAAAATTTATAAACGAATATCGATATACATGTTTTACAAACTTACAGGGCACAAAAATTGAGAGTGTCCGTATTTTAACGAATGGCAAAAAGAGGATATATTGTATAAACAATGTAAAATCAACCAGTACGGTTTTGGTTTTAAAATGTTTATTTGAACTACATCGATGCATAACATTACTACAACTACAGAATTTGCCAATCTAATGAATCAGCAGTCTGACTATAGAAGGCGATAATGAATTTGGGAGAGAGAAATCAGGGTAGAAAAGAATATGTGAGCAAACGTGAAAATAGCTTCATATGATAAAAACAAACACCGAATCACCTTAATGAATGCAATGCAATTGAAGAGCAATTGAATTGATTTCAGAAGCTAATTTTTTGCGACATAACTGCGTATTACCTGTGTTTCTTGAGAAGAGATCTGAATAAATTCGACTGAAACACTTTTCTGAGACAATTCTTCATTACAAGGTATAAATATAGTAAAAAACTTTATAAAAGTGAATTTCTCTGCTTTTGAATGTGAAAACTCTTCATAAATCAATTGTAATGCTTAGTAATGTATAAGTGTGTATGAATTAACGTATTTTATAAGGTCATTGTATAATAAATATATTCAACTTGTTGCGTATTTCATATAATATACACCAGTCTTTAGAAAATAACTTTTAAATCTTAACTCACGTTCAAAGTAGCCTTAGCGAATTATTATAAGCCCGTATATTAAACGAAAAGATAATTTAACTCAAATGGTAATAAGCGCAACATTGAAGTTTTGGCATTAAATATCGAACATAAACTTTTTATGACTATTAAATTATTTTAAGTGTTCCTAAGTATCCATAAAAAATTAACTGTTCGAGCTACTCTACTTAAGATATTCGTCTTTAAAAAATTCAATGCATACAGAAGTTGACCGAGAATTTTTTTAAATGATCAACTTATTTTTTATTTAAATGAAGCATCATAATAATAGCTCTTTTATTAAGGATATTATTTCTTTTCCAAAGAAAAACATAAAAAGCATTGTTTCGTACATTACAATCGAAATTAATTCCCAATTAATTAAGCATGCATCCAGAGAAAAAAAACCCAGTTACTCGCACAAAGGGGAAGCCATCCCCTTAATTAACAAATCAAGTCAACTGTCATGATCTTTACATAAACAGTCCTCTTACAGTTTGCGAACTTCGCTGAGATCAAAGAGGCCGCCCATTGTATTAATCCTGCCCACGTCTGAAAACCGTGAAACAACCGATCTTGGGTCATGATAATGAATAGAATAAATAATGAATCCAAAGGAAGTGGTCTATCTGCCTCTCTTTAGACTCAGTTTGACGACTTGATTTCCTTTCCTTCTTATGAAAGCGAGGGTTGTATTACATGGATTAGGGGCATCCAAGAGGAGCTATTGAAGAGCGAGGGAGTCTGAATGCCTCACACGTTTCCTAATCAGACTTCAGATGAGGAGAAAGAGGAAGAGACGGAAAGATTACTCTGAATTTAATTATGAGATTCGTTGAGAGTATATCCTGCTTTTTCGAATAATCAAGGAGTGAATTTTATGCATACTTCGTGGATGCAAATACAGGATCAAAATAGACGCTTCACGGGAGGTATTTCCTGTCAAACTAAATATAGGCGGTAGCTAAGTGGGTATTTTAATTAGCGTCGCTTTGGAGTAACGCAACGGGCTTTTGGCGACGGTTCAGGAATCAAACCTGAAGGTAGATATCTGAAGACACCACAACGTAACTTCGAACCATGGTCAACATGGATCATATGAGGTCACAAATAAGCTGGCACCCCACTCTGCATCCGCACCTCTCCAGGACATTTGAGGTCACGACAGATTTACCGTGCACCAGCCCCCTTTGTTCAAGACGGTGTTTTGTTGGTTTAGAACTAGCAACCCCCGGTCACCAATCCGTAGTGTTTCTGCGGCTATATGCGTTTCTTGCACGTCTTCTGAAAGTCAAGTCAGTTGCGTTGTTTTTCCGAATGCGCTTTGAGCAATTTGCCAACAAATATTCTGAGTGGATAGTGATTGGTCAAAACGAATCAGATTACACATAGATGTCACCAGAATGGCGATAAACTTCATTTTAAGGTCTTTCTATATGCATCATGTGAGAGGATTTGAACCGCGAAAGTAAGATCGTCATAATTCGTCTAGTCTAGCTGAATCTTTCTCACAAGTGAATCCACTTTATGCTGAAATAACGTCAGGATAATCATAATAATAACGAAATAACGTTTAACACAACAGGCTATTGGTGTCGGTCCGGGATCAATCCCAGAAGGGAAGATCATAGGAAGGCCCCTCGTAATTTTGAACCTAAGTCAGATGACGAAGTTAACGTCTGAGCTCGGACCCCAATTTCCAAACTTTCACGCCAACGTGGAGAGATTTGAAGTCACTACAGATTTAATGGGCATCAACCCCCATATACTCTTTGGTCTTTGGTTGTATCGAGTTTCAATCTTTCTGGTTGCTACTAGATACCCTACATATTGTGCTAACGAAGCCTTGATTTTATATAAGAGAAACTTTTTTGTCAGTGATTAAAAGTGCCCTATTATTCTACAACTTGTAAATACAAAAACAGGCCCTTAAATAATTAAAGGCCTCTAAAAAAATTTTTTTCACTATAAAATCCCTAACATGCAGAATCGGGAAGAAACGCGTTGACCAATTGGTCAAAATAGTTGCTAAAATCGATGTCAATGCAAAATTCTCATCTACAGATGCAAATGAAAAGCTAATCTGAGTGCAACTGAACGTGTGTAAGCTCGCCGTGAATTTTATTTTTACTATTCCCGTGAATCTCAGGTGTTGCCTCGTCATATGATCGTTGTTCAAAATTACGTGGTGTTATCTTCGGATTTCGTTCCCTTTGGGACTGATCTCGGACCGTCGTCAAAAACCCGTTGCGTTTCTCCCCAAAACGACATTTATAAAAGTACATACCTATTCCCGTGGAACTGATACTAGTGTATTTTTAAAACAATGTGTCCTCAAACTTCGTGTAATGTAATATTTATTAAGCGAGTTATGATTCAAGTGAACGTATTTTCAGCAATGCTCATGGAAACTTTAACAATGTACAGTGAAAAAAAGTAAATTTGAAATTTTTTAAGAATTGGTAGGTATTTAAATTAACGTCGCACTGAAGGAACACAAAGAGCTACTGCCGACTGTCCGGGATCAAACCCGAGGGGACATATCGGAGAACATGACGTAATTTTGAACCACGGTCAGATGACGAGGTCACGCCCGCTCTCGAAACGTCCACACCACGACATTTGAGGCCAAGACAGATTTAACATACACCAGCTCTCTTTGTACACGACCGTCTGGATTCGAACTCACAACCCTCCATTTGTTAACCTGTTATTCGTTCATCCGAGATACCAAGGCTCTTGGAAGAATTGGGGAAAGAGTTAAAAAGTGTCGATCTGGCGTTTTTTGAAGCTTTGTATCATTCTTAATTAAAATAATAAATGCCTAAATTTTTCTAATAATTGCTCGTCTCCATGTGTGCACACTAAAAGCTAATCTACTGAAAAATAAATGATATTCTGATCACCCCAAAAGTGAATAGAGAATTCATCTCCAGGTGAATTTGGATAGACTCGGAACATCTCCCAACAGGTAACAATAAAGAAATCAATAAAAAAAATTTTAATTACACAAATTTCAAATTAGCGACCAGGATAACACAAACAAACCAATAAAAGAAGTACACTTTTCAAACGTACAACTTGACATGATTGCCATGTATCACACATGGACAGAGTTGAAACATATTCCTCCACGGATAGCAGAGGTTGAAGAACTTCCAATTCCAGTATGGAAGAGAATCGCCTCCACCCGGACCTGGACTCTGCTCACCAACATGCCTGGAACCTCTCCAAACTTTATTGCTATGACAGATAAAATGATGAGCTGACATTTGGCCTATCAACAACATTCTCCACCTATGATATGAATATACTTATAAACAGCATTCTCCAACTATGATATGAATATCCATATGAACAACACTCCAACATGCCTATCTTAAATTAGTGGTACTTCAAAAGGAATATTCTGCCTTGTAGACTTCAAAATTTATAGCTTTCTTGTATTTAAACCACTTAAAGTTTGATAAGAGTTGATGATGTATTTATTTTCGGTCGGTAGGTGAAACTTTAACACAAACCTACAATTGTAAGGATTGAATTCTGTGTAATTCATTTAATCAAAAATGGCCGACCAACCGGTGTAGTGGATAAGGTGTTAGCCTCTAGACCTGAAAGTTCCTGGTTCGAATCCGGGTCTGGGCATGGATGTTTGTATGCGTATGGTGTAGAGGCGGTTGGTGCACCTTAAATCTGTCGTGGCCGAAAGTTCTCACGTTGGGCTTGTATGGAAGTTTGGAGAGTGGGGTGCCAGCTCAGGTGTTGCTTCATCATCTGAACGTGGTTTAAAATTACGAGGTGTTGTCCTCGGATCTTTCCCTTAAGGGATTGATCCCGGATCGTTGTAAATAGCCCGTTGTGTTCCTCTAGTACGACGTTAATTAA
This sequence comes from Metellina segmentata, assembly GCA_947359465.1. Classification (NCBI taxonomy): domain Eukaryota; kingdom Metazoa; phylum Arthropoda; class Arachnida; order Araneae; family Tetragnathidae; genus Metellina; species Metellina segmentata. The sequence goes on from OX375878.1 coordinate 107,582,882, forward strand.
AAATTACCAATTCATCAATAATGAGTACAGATACATTTTAACTTTTGTGAGAATAAAAGACTAAATTACTGAAATTTTGTAATAGGTTATCTGACGCTTAAGACTTAAATATGTAGTAAGGTCATTTCCTTGGGAATGGTTCTATTCCTCGTGGGTGTGTTTCTCTTCTGTGTCATTAGAGCTTTCCTTGGGTGTGTATGTTCGCTGCTTGATGTTGTTTATTTGTGTTTCGCCAAATATGTGTGTGTGTGTGTGGCCAGAAAATCCCCAAAACCAACCCAACATCCTTTGAAACATCACTGAAAAGGGAAAAAAATTTCGCTCACTGGAAAACGAAATACAGTATAAAGTCCCAAATCCCGAATCCTCCGGACCTCGGCCATTCCGGATTTCGAAATCTTTCCATTTTTTGTCAAAAAAAAAAACTTAATCTAACCCTTCATTGTGCGAATTTTGAAATTGCAATACTAAAATAGCAGATAGATAAAAGGGAATAATTTTTTAAAAAAGGAAAAAACACTTTAAAAAAAAATGCAACACATTTTACTTGCAGATCTTCTAATTTTTCTGTGTGGTATTTACTTTGAACATGTCCGTTATTTTGCGGTGTTTCGTCAATTAGGTCCAGGTTTAGCTCCTTGTTCTTTAAAAATAGTCTGAAAGATATAAAAAATGTAAGAAAAACAAAAAAAGCAAAACGTCCGGATTTTGGACAATTTCGCACTTTGGACTTTGTACAGTAGTTTGAAAATGCTTGATCAACACCCATCACCTTGTGCCACTGATATTCAGAGAATAGGGTTCAGAAGAGGTAAAAAGATGTAGTGTAAAAGGCCACACCCAGTGAGGCATAAGTTTGTCTTGTAGTGTATAAACCAGTATAAGGCTGAGAAAATGGAGGTTTTTGACAGTCCACTCGTAAAAATACATGAGAACACGTATCCAATGAGGGATAAATATAGATTGAATCATTACAATGTTTTGATGTTGCAATTGGATTTAAAGTTTGCATCAAGGTGCGAAGTTGATCTGCGTACGATCAGGGCCCGATTTAGAAAATTTGGTATAGTAGGCACAACACGCAGGAAGGGGCCCCTCCCTCATATTATTTGTGTGTTCATCACAAAAACTAATTTTATAACAATAATTGGTACTTACGTATTTGACTGTTGACCGTTTCACAGATGTCACCAAAAAGTTTGAGAAAATCGTGACATTACTTATAACTCTTGACAAAACAAAATAAAGCAGATGAAAATTAAAAACGTAATAGTTAGATAATTAATGTAATTACAAGAATGTGATAGTGGGGGAAACAGTCAACGTTCATTTACGTAACTACCCAATAATTTATGTAACTATGCTCAGTTGTGACCTCGTCATCTGACCGTGGTTCAAAATGGTGTTGTCCTCGGATTTTTCCCTTCAGGTTTGATCCCGGACCGTCTCTAATAGATCGTTGTTTTCCTTCAGTGTGACGTTAATCAAAATACCTACCCAACTTTCGAAAGCGGAAATTTAAAAAAAAAATAGTTTTATGCCATGGTTAAACAAGTAATTTTAATAACTTTTCTCATTCTCAAACGAATCCATATACGAAATGCATTAACACATAGTCTTAATATAGCTCAGGTGTTGCTTCGTCATCTGACCGTGGTTCAAAATTACGAGGTGTTGTCCTCGGATCTTTCCCTTAAGGGACTGATCCCGGACCGTCGTCAATAGCCCGTTGTGTTGCTCTAGTACGACGTTAACTAAAATTACCATTACCATAGTCATAATATCCCAAGAAACCAAGTACCAAAAGATTCGTCGCCTTCAGATGACAAGTCTTTGATCTGAGTAGTACTCTCGTGTATCCAAATACGTCATTCTTACAAACCAAACCGAGACCCTATATGGCTGGTTAGCTTGAAGTTCATGGTATGACTTAAGTTAGCATACTGGATGACACCATCTCTAGTAGAGTTAGCCTTGTGAATTACACTAACAATAAGGAAGAGATGCTCGACATTTCCAAAAGCAAGAATATTAATACTATTAATGTTTAATGCTGTAATGTTCACGTGTATTTTCAAATTTTTGCTTTTTTTACAAACGAATCCCTACCACGAAATGCATTCACGGAGTCATTAATTTCCAAGAAACCAACGATGAACACATTCACCCCATTGTATGGTCATCCTAAAGAGCACATCTTCATGCACCCTAGGTACTCTAATGATCTTTATGGAGTTTACAGTCTTTTGTAAAATCTGGGGTCGTGCTTCCGAGATACCAAAGTGCTTTAATGCTTTCATCACATTCTATTCAACAATTCCTCTTTTTTCAATTCTATGATATATTTTGCTTGAAGGTGTCTCTTGAGTTTGGGGCAGCTTGGTCAAACATAGCCCTTGTGCACCATAGAATCCCAAAACTACAAACCAGCAGGTCTGATTAGCCCTTGTGTACTTAAAAAATAACCTTGACGCGACAAACCTCCTGCTTGCATGGTGTGGTTAACGTGGGAATTCATGAGATGACATGAGTTAACATACTGGACGTGGAAATTCATGAGATTGCATGAGTTAACGTACTGGACGTGGAAATTCATGAGATGACACGAGTTAATGTACTGAACGTGCAAATTCATGAAATGATATGAGTCAGCGTACTGGACGTGGAAATTCATGACATGAAATTAGTTAATGTATTGAACGTGGAAATTCATGAGTTTACGTACTGAACGTGGAAATTCATTAGATATGAGCTAACGTACTGAACGTGGAAATTCAAGAGTTGACGTACGAAACATGGAAATTCATGAGATGACATTAGTTAATGAACTGAACGTGGAAATTCAAGAGTTTACGTTTTGAATTTAGAAATTCTTGAGATATGAGTTATCGTACTGAACATGGAAATTCACGAGTTAACATACGAAACGTGTAAATTCGTGAGTTAATGTACGGAACGTGTAAATTCATGAGATGACATGAGTTAACGTACTGAACATGTAAATTCATGAGATGACATGAGTTAACATACTGAACGCCGAAATTAATGCGATGACATGAGTTAACGTACTGAACGTGGAAATTAATGAGATGACATGAGTTAACGTACTGAATGTGGAAATTCAGGAGGTGACATAAGTTGCACTAAACGACACCAATTCTAGTAACATTTTCCCTTTATACCAATGTATTACACTGTCAACGTTTAAGGACGCAATGCTGCAATTTTCTACCAAGCACTGAACATTAAAATTAACAGTTTAATGTCATGTTCACGGGTGTTTTTAATAACTTTTCTCCTTCGCAAACGAACCCACAGTACTTTCTGCAATCGTTCACACACTCGTAATCGCCCAAGAAACCAACGATAAACAGATTCACCCCATTCTGTGGTCAGACAACAAAAACCACCAGCCCAACAACAATCGGCTAACCTAAAAATCGCCCGGTTTTCCACAGATGAAAAGATACAGGCTGGGACTTAAAAACTTCAATGGAAGAACCGGTCAGAATCGCGAAATATTCCGGACTCATTATCAGCTCTGGCGATCCCGGGCCGAGTTTGAAACCGAGGGCAATTTTATCAGAGATCCAGATCAGCGATAGGACAAATATTAAGTGAGCGCTTGTACAATGAGAAAAACCATCCCCGATTACGATCGCTCAAAACACGTCTCTCTCTCTCTGCATACTCCGCTCTTGTTTATAAATTCTCTCTTCCTGTTAGATCAAAAACGTGCCGAAATTTATCTTTTATTTTATGCCGGCTCTTTTCTTGTGTGTGCTTTTCACTTTGAGCACTAAGCAAAGAAGGAATTTTTCATTTGGGTTTTCTTTGCGTATCATTAACTGGTGAGGAGTCTTTTCAGAAATAGAATTTCTTAATTTTGATGGATTTGTGCCTTTTGCGGATTGCTCGTGAGAGGTAATTGGATTTTGGTCAGTAGTGTAGAAAAAGTCGATGGCGTGCTTTTTAAACTTTATGAAAAGAAGTTCAATTAGAATTTACATCCTGCTCATTATTCTTTGCTGTCTCTGAGTTTGGTCAGTAATTGTTTCGTCAAATGTTCATGATCTTATTAGAAACAGGCATGTTGATTCCTAAAATGGGAACCTGTAATTTAACTGGTATACAATGGAAGCGTCTAGTATGCAGGCTGTAGACTCGGATGACTTTCAGACAAATTGTTTTGATTATTATAAAAAATTTTGACCTGTTACTTCAACTTAACCAATACATCTTGTTGAGGAACTACTAGTAACGGATTAAGTTGTTTTGACACTCTAGATGCAAGTAATTTTAAATCCCTTGTCCATTATTATTTCCAGATTCGCTGACCCAAATACATTTCTATATTTTTGATACAAAAATATAATTTAAATTATAATTCATCAGTAAATGATGTTTATTGCGATAGCTAGAAATTAACTAAATAAGAAAACTCCATATAAATCTATTAAGTAGAAGTAAACTAATCATTCCAATGGGGTTCAGTTTTGAATTTGTACACGAATTTATTCCGGTAAGTTCCAAGTGTGAACTTTCATTGCTAATGTAATCACCGAATTTTTTAAAATATTCTTGCAAAATAAAATGTGTATAAAAATTTCACACACATTTTTCAAACATTTTTTTTTCTAATTCTCAACCTGTAAAGGAAAAATGAAACAAAGCTGAAGTCACAATTTTAATTTAAATCATGGCATTTTAGTCTGAAAAAAATTATTAATCTCATATAACTCTTTACATGTGTTCCTCCTATAATGAAAATGTCCTATGCGAGCGCCTAGTAGGTATCTACTTCTGGGTAAAACAGCAAGGACCTTGCTCAGTTGTCCTTGCAGTAAGGCTACCAGATTTCAGAGAAGAAAATCCGAGACACAAAATAAAAATGTTGACTCCACCTCGTGTCCAAAAAATTTAACATTATAATTATTTCCAAAAAACTTTTTTTTACAAATTTGATACTTATTCATTTTTAAGAATAACTAAAGACAAAGATTTACACATACACATTTTAAATTTTACATTTCTATTTATTCATATTTCTCTATCGGATGTATTTGTTTACACAAAATAGGGACTTTTAAAAAGTTTCTAATAATATTCTGAGCAGGAATATGCAGAATTCGCATGAAGCAATGGAATATATTTTAATGTTCTGAGCAGAAAAACGGGATAATTAAGAGGTTTCGTTAAAACCCGGGACATTTAAAAGATTTTGTTAAAAGCCGGGACATTTAAGGAAAATGTCAGAACGACGGGACATTTTGTTTAAAACCGGGACATGCGGACAAAAGTGTCGCATGAGAGAAAACAGTTGAATCCCGGTGGGTTAGGTCTGGTTGTTGAGGTGTTAGCTTTTAGATCAGGTTCCTGGTTCGAATGGATATTTGTAAGCGTATGGTTCAGAGGCGGCTGGTGCACCTTAAATTTGACGTGGTTGAAAGTTGGTGTGGAAGTTTGGAGAGTAGGGTGCCAGCTCAGGTGTTGCATCGTCAACTGATCGTGGTTCAAAATTACGTGGTTTTGTCCTCGGATCTTTCCCTTAGGGGATTGATCCCGGACCGTCGTCAATATCGCGTTATGTTGCTCTAGTATGACATTAATTAAAAATAAATTAAATTACCAAAGAATAAATTCCAATTTGATATATGACGTTTGATTAGGCCCGATGTACACATCCGGTTTTTCAACGTGCGGCGCCGCTGCCGCAATGCAAGTGCGGTTTGACATACATTAGATCCAATGGAGTAGTGCACACATGCCTCCGGCGTCGCTGCGGAGACGTACGTCCAATTTGCGTGCAATTTCTATCGCAGTTCCCCACGGCGCCGCAACTCGCCGCACACGCTTCTCCGGTCTAAAGTACCTCGTTTTCATCTATAAACGGAATATAAATAATAATTATTAAATGGTTGTATACAGTAACGTCTATTTTGTTTCAAGATATACTTTTTTTACACCAAGCGTAATAAACACGTTTTCTTCTATAGATTATTTATTGCAAATGGTGCAAAATGAGTACTTCGTCACTTCACGTTTTTGTGTGCATAGTTGGGCTTCGGTGCCGCAGCGGCGACGCACGTTGAAAAACCGGACGTGTGCATCGAGACTTAGTCAACACCAATCTATATAAATACGAATGGAGTGTTTGTTTCTACATTCAATATTTTCGACACGTTTCAAGTTTTCTATCCGTTTTGGACCCTACTGATGCCAAATCCGCTTCTTTTAAGTTTGGTGTCTGTCCATCTGTCTGTCTGTCTGTATGTATGTGGGCCCTATACACGTCCACACGGTTTAATATATTTTCATGAAAATTTGCATACAGTGAGTACTTATCTTCATTTAGTAAGTGGAATTGGTTGCGAAAGTCTGTCTGTCCGTCTTTCTGTTCTAAATTCGATTTTGTGTTTGTGAAGGCATCACATGAATTTTTTTCCAGATATTTGATTGTAATGTAGTTTATTGTATACATTATCTATTAGTTTAATGAATGCAATATTAAACATTTCTTTATTGTTATATTTAGTTGAGTGTCATGCTAAAACACCTGAGTAAGTTTATTTAAATCAATCATAATTTGGTAGTATTGGAAAAATTGGAATGTATATTGAATATTACGATTACTTCGATTGCATTACCAGTACTGCTAAAAAAGTAATTATTCTTCAAAAAAATTATTTTTTTATGGAATTTCAGCTCTGATATTTCTTTTATTTCGAGACTTATTTTTGTTCTTTGCGCAATGAAAACAATTTCCGAATATTTGGGACGAACGATATTTTTCAACGAACGGGAATGAACAAGATCGCGCGAGCAGTGATATTTTCTGTTTCTTTCGCTCTGAATAAATTTCACCTTTCTAAATTTTGTGCACTTTTAGTTGTAAGTTGTGGCAACTGTGCGAGATCAAGAGATAAAAATGAATCACAAATTAACATATTTAGAACAAATTTTTCCGACATCTTTTATTTTGTTTTATTTCGCTGTTTTCTGTTTTAAATATTTATTATTTTAATAAACGTGTTTTCCTTCTCATCACACGCAACAGCACCACATAGTATTCAACATAAAAATGGCAGGTATGTCAGAATAAATTTTCAGTAAATTTTAAATGTAGTTATGCCATTATTGAAAGAATAATGCCGTTATTGTAAGAATAATGCCGTTATTGTAAGAATAATGGCGTTTTTGAAGGAATAAAAATGTTTAAAAAATCCGAACTAGAAGTTTTCAAACATTAAAAAATTCGTTGTCATAATGACAGGAGAAGATTGCAAAATTTCACTATGTCATATACCGGATGCAAGAGTGCCACAAGTAAAAAAATATTGTTTCGTTGACTATGAGTGCGAGAGCACTCGCCGTTAATCATAATTTTTATTAATTGAGTTGCACATGAAAAGAACTTAAGAAAGGGAATTCCAAATCTCCCTCAAAATCGTCTTATGTAGTAGTAACCTTAGCGTCACCTTTCGTCATTTTGTAGCTTTGTCATACAGCAAGGGTGCGATGTATGTGAAATGTATTACATGAATGGATATGCATGTTTAGGATTTGTGTTGTGGGTTGTAGAAATTATAAAGATGGCGAAAGGTATTCAAATAAATTTTTATTCTACAAAAAACGTAAGTCATTATATATTTTGATTATCTCTTCAATTTAGAGTAAACCAATTCAAACCGAGTAAGGTCGGGTATTTTGCTAGTTAGATATAAACCTATACAATTGCTATTCATGATTTAAACCAATACAAATTGCTACGTTACAATTGTCCAACCAAACACCCTGTAGGGGACTGGTTCATGTTAAATCTGTCTTGGCCTTAAATATCCTCATGTTGGAGTGGTTTAGAAGCTTGAAGAGTGGGGTGCCAGTTCAGGCGTGTTCTCGTCATATGACCACGGTTCAAAATTACTTGGAGTTGTCTCGGATCTTTAGCAGACCTACCGGTCTGGTGGTTAAGGTGTTAGCCTCTAGATCGGTTGGCTCCTGGTTCGAATCCGGGTTAGTGCATGGATGTTTGTAAGCGTATGGTGTAGAGGTGACTGGTGCACCTTAAATCTGAACTGGCCAAAAGTCATCACGTTGGGTTGGTGTGGATGTTTGGAGAGTGGGGTGGCAGCTCATGTGTTGCATCGTCATCTGTCTGTGGTTCAAAATTATGTAGTGTTGTCTTCGGATTTTTCTTAAAGTGTTTTGATCCCGATCCGTCGTCAATGTCCGTTGTGTTGCTCTAGTACGACGTTAATTAAAATTACCTTGCACTCGTGGGTTTTACTAGTGGAGGGATTTGTAAAGCAGTAATGAAGAAAAATATCTTACTATATTAAACCGAACTTATTCCCAGTAAAAGCAAGTTTTTTAAAGAGATTATTTATCTCATTGGGTATGTTTATGATAAATAGTCATCAAGCTATTACGGTTTTTAGTCTTGAGGCCATTCTATTAAAAGACTTAAATCGTATGCCTATTGAGCTACCATTGCTACAGTTAAATCAATTATAATATTCATTGCTGGTCATCAAATATGTAACACCCAACCACGAAGGAAGCATCTAACAACCTTGAAATTTCCACAATGCCTAGATCTTAAAAATATATGCAAATGCCCTGTAAGCAGCATTAAAGTGGAGAACAGAGAGCCAGTATTGATACTATGGCAATGATACGAGAATGTTTCTGAGTTCGTTTGGACAATTCCACAAGTTAGGGCAAATATCGAAAACTTTCATTACGCGCGGGACATTTTAATCTAGGTCTATCTTGATTAGGAAAGCAACCCTCATATGTGTAGTAGGGATGCGACATCGATGTCGATGTTTTCAAAACATCGATGTTTTTTTAAAAAACATCGATGTATTGGGATCGATGTTTTTGTAACATCGATGTTTGTACTTGTCGATGTTTTATTTTTAAATTAAAATAGTACCGTTATAAAAATTAAAAAAATAACCAAGTAGCATAATATTCATAATCAGCAAATTGAACATACTTTTAGACCAAAGTGACCAAAGGTGAAGGGTCTGAAAAGTAGGGATACGACATCGATGTCGATGTTTTCAAAACATTGATGTTTTATAAAAAAAACATCGATGTATTGGAGCTGATGTCACATCACTACTTGCTAAACCAGTTATAAGAAATGGGGTGAAACGTTTAAATGCACTGAATTTTAAAAACATCGAAAGTTTGGGGGCGATGCAGTATCAACATCGATGTTTTGCTGTCGATGTTGCATCCTTAGTTGCTAAACCAGTTTTAAGAAATGGGAAAAAAAGTTTAAATACACTGAATTTTAAAAACATCGATGTTTAAAAACATCGATGTTTTTGGAACGATGTTTTGTGAACATCGATGTCTTAATTTTGAACATCGATGTTTCAAAACATCGATGTTTTGCTGTCTATGTCGCATCCCTAATGTGTAGGTAACGCTAGCTAGAGTAAAGCTACACCTTTTTGGCATCTGGGGCAAATGAAACTGATGACGCCCAATTCAAGACAAAATGTACGTAAGAATTATTAATGGATATAATTTAAATAACTATATTATTTCGTAAAATATTTATTTTTCAAATCCTTTGTTTCCAATTAAAATATTTTATTTCAGTAAATAATCGGCTAAGTATAAAACCTAGCAAAAGAACGATCTCTGTTAAAGATTCTCCAGAATGAAGCAGCGCGATATATGGTCATTGTGTCATAAAACCTTAAAACAACTGACCAAAACAAAGCAGGACGCTTCCTGCCTCATTTGGATGGTACAGAATGTCAATTTTTGGATCGTGTAAGAAACCCCAAATTCAATCCAATTTTATCTTATTTTTATGTTCAGACGTTTAGGTAGGAAGGGTTTTGGCTCAGTGTGTTTTCTCATAGTGCTATCAATCTCTGAGTTGTAGGCGATGCAGTTTCGAATCTTTCATGAGCGGGTATCTCTCTTCTGTCAGTAAAACTTCTCTTGTGTGTGTACGTTTATAATTTAACTTTACCTGTCTTGTGTATGACTCAGCTTGACCAAATATGGCCGTCTATCGCCATGAAACCGAACCCAAGCAACTAAATTTTTTGTGAAAGCAGAATTTTAAAGTTTTGCCTCTGTTGGATAGAAAAACGATTGTAAGGGGTACATGAAAAGTAGAATTAATTTGTAAGTGTTGCTTTTTGAAGGAGTGCATGGGAATACGCTCGCTTTATATGCATAAGACTGTAAAATACATCTTTGAATGATCAGTGTTGTGCTTAAAATTAGTCATCAAACTATTTCCAAGAAAACCCACTTTTAAATAAATATTTCTGAAATATCTCTCCTCTAGAGATTGGGTCTTGGAGCAACTGCCCTTGCTACGTCATGTCATTTAGCCATGACAAAGTAACAGAAAAAATCCATGACACTGGTGTTAACCATTCTTCGACGAAGAGAATAGTTTGGTTTGCTTCCAGGAATTCCTCAACCGAACATTCCAACATCACCACCTGAGCGACCACACTCTTTATGTAAACACTACACAGCAAAAACAAACAAAGCTCCCCAAAGAAGTGGTTGATTCAACCGCCTAAGTCCACAGAGTCTACAAAACGAGAGAGAGTTTACATTATACACAAGAGATGAACATTCACTAAAACTTAAAAAAAAAACATTTTGCGTAGGGCAAGCCTTGTTTGCAGACCGTCCACTTGGCGTTGCTTTCATAACTGTTTAAAGTAGAGCAGACACCGAAACGTGCGATTTGTCGATGACGTGCGATTACAAGCTCAAACACGAGATATACGTGCCTCAAGATCAACATACACTGACACGTTAAGCCAATCTTTAACTTTCTGATTATCTCGGGTTTCTGGCGTGAAATGCTATCCAGCCTGATCGGTTCTGAGCAGGAAATTTGCATCCTCAGAAGATCTGGTGTCACGCATTCGTAGTAAGCAAATGGACCTCGGAAGCTGAGTTCGCGTGTGCTCGGTAATGAATACGGAAAAACTACCATTGTCAATGTTGGTGCTCCGTCTATGTAACTTCTGATAGCATTAATATGCTATCACACCTACAAAACCAAAATTAGTGTGAAAACAGTCGAGATAATGACAAGCTAAAGAGAGCACATTTTTCATCCGATGTGTTTTTAATGGAGTTTCTATGAATAATGAAGTGCGGCAGTTCGCTTGAAAGTAACTTTGTGAATTTGAGTAAATAAAATTTCTGGGAAATATGTAAATTAGGATACGAGTATCAACATCATTATCTCGTCCTTCCATGATGTTGAAGAATCTTGTTTACATCATGCTGCTAATTATGGTTGTGTCTGAGCAATGTGATACCATTATACCATTATAACTGTTACTTAACAAAGTTGTGCAGAGTTTAGAATTTATTTATTTTTTATTATTTTGAATTTTTGAATACTCTGGTTCAAATATATGTTTACAGTTATGTTAGCATGTGATCAATATTTCAAATCATTAGCGAAACTATATGTACTAAAGTTCGCACAATAACTATCGTATGAACTTTATTGCATGATGATTTAAAACGGATAATATACTATTGCCTTTTTTAAATCATCATGTTAAAAATCGGCACGTGTATTTTAGGCTACTTTTGCTATCAGATAGTTTTCCAATGACACTTGTTTGTTCCATTTGTGAAATAATCCTAAGGAAATAAATCTATTCCACTGTCATAAATGTTTTTGGACAAAAAAAAAGGAAATACGTATCAATACACATTTAATCAAATTGAAGTAAAATATTTTCGTTTACGAAAAAAAACTATAATTTACCTATTATCGCTTGGATTAAATAATGCAAAATAATCTAACTGAAAGTAAGACCACAAAATCAGCTTATAGTACTTTTAATATCAAATTTAGTCTCGTTTGCATGCAATCACATCTGGATTTGCCATGATGGAAACTAGTTAGGGGTCATTCATGGAAGACTGCACAAATCCGAACTTTTGTACGTGTTAATATAAATTGTATTTTCTATTACAATATTCAATAGTACGGTAACATTTTTGGCGTTTATACATCATTTGTGAATTTCTGTGTTCTCTAAGATGAAGTGTTTCCTCAGACTTGCCAGCCGACGACATAAGAAATTTGAAAGCGTAACGCCCCACAATCCCTCACTAATATTGACTTTGGGTCTCCACAGTAGCCAAATACTCTGCCTGGCTCAAACAAGATCCTTGAGCTAAGAAAACTTTCAACTTTGTTGATCTTTGGCACTTACTGGGCCTCACCATTATTTGCTCCGAGACACCTGGAGAAGACCCTCAAAACACACCTGAAGATTCGTTAAAGCCTCTTACTTTAACGATGTCGGCCAAAAGAAAATTCCATGAAAGCGTGAACTCTTCTGAAGCGTGGCTTTTCACGCAATTTATTTTTGCACCATGTTTAATGAAAAGTTTGCCTTTTGCCTACAGATTTTTTTTATTGCTTTTTAGTTCTAACAATTCTTGGAATCTGGATCGCCTACTCTTGTGAAAATATCTAAATGATGTATCAAAATAAATATTTCATCAGCTTACTATATACCTACTAATATATTAAGAACTCGGAGGTTTCCCTAATCTGGGGAAGTGTTATACTACAAACTTTCCATTATATAATTACTTAAGCTCGTATGTTGGAATATTTCCTGTTCGGAGATGTTAGAGTATTAGAGTAGCAAGAATAATGTTAATATCTAGTTAAGTTTGTTTTGTTAGTGTGATAGTGTTAGTTAGCTTCCTAGCGTTATTTGAGTGCTTGATAAAGATATCTATATGTTTATGAATATTTGATCTTGAGAGGGATTTCATTAAATTTTCTATCATTATCTTAACCTTCCGGTAGGTTCACAAGCTTAATTCCACTTTGCAACCTAAATGACTTCTAACCACTTAATTGAGACCAATAAAATATTTCCAAAATATTCTATTCAGAAGAAAGAATCTGAAGAATCTTTTCAGTCAATTTTATTCTTCAAAAAAAGGATCGAAACAACTATCCCAAACACGATTATATTATAATATAATTACCGACACAATATTTCCAGACGATTCTATTCTAAAAAGACTAATGAAATCTTACCAAAAGTTTCTATTCAGAAGAAATAATCACTAGTATCTTTTCAAACGATTTTATTCTTAGAAAAGGATCAAGAGAATTTTCCCAAACACGATTATATTATAAGAGAGTGACCAATACAATATACGATTCTATTCTAAAATGACCAATGAAATATTTCCAACAGTTATACTCTAAAAAAGACTAAGAATCATTAAAAGTGATTCTATTCTGAGGTAAAGACCAACAGAACCTTTCCAAAGGATTTTACTCTAAGAAAAGGACCAATGGAATGTTTCTTGAGCTTGGAAAGAATCCATGGATTCTTTCATTCTATCGATGTGTCTAGTTAATCATTAGGTGTAAAATAAAAACATTATATACAACTCAAAAATCTCGTGATGCACACAGCGTTATAATGAAGGGCGATTTAAAAGTTTAAATAAAAAATTTTGAGCCGTAATTTATTTCATTGGTAGAAGGGTGTTAATTAACGTCTCTCTGAAGCAACACGCAACTTTCCAAACTTCCCCACTACACTAACTTCAGGACATTTGAGACCTCGACAGACTGGACGTGCACCAGTCCCCTTTGTATACGACGGGCTTTAGTTGGTTCTAATATCGAAACCATAAACCTCCGGTTATTAGTCTGTTAATCTTTCACACGGGGTATCACCGCCTTTTTGCAAAATTATTTTTAATTCAAAAAGAGTAAAGGGCAATTTATTTTGAACATCAAATGAAGACTGGTGACGTGTTAAGGTGTGCACATGTGCAGTCAATTCCTCAAAACTGAACGTCGTTCCCTATGGGCCCAACGTCCAAGGGGATTTACAGCTTCGTCGTAAACCCATTTCCGCCATAAAAGAGCTGTAGAGGGTAAAGAAAAGTCACCAATAATGGAAAGGTATACACACACACATAGACTCAAGGGAATAAAAACCAGTGGCATCCAGAGACAAACTCTTAGGGCGATGAATGTCACTGTTCGTTTCCTTTCCTCTGCTTTTATGACGTTCAGGTGTGATTTCCATTCCTGGATGAATGTGTGAGGTTTGTAATTAACCTCGACTGTAATTGATAGTCTTTTCGATCTTTTTGTGTTGCCCGATGCGCCCGAAGGATTGGGATTCTTATGGGGCAACGGCTCTACAGTTATACCCTTATAAGAATCCCAATCCTTCAATTGGAGAGGGGTTGTTAAAATATTGTATTTTTGTACATTCCACATGAATGGGAGTTCTTTGTCCTGAATCGCTGTACCTTTCTTTAAAAAGATGCGCCACTTCGATTTAAAATATGAATAAAAATGCCATTTGATGAAAAATTATCTTCCGACCAAAAAAAAAGGTTTTTAATACAGTTGTTAAACTGTAGAAAATCTAGGGAAGGGAAGAATTTAGAAAGATTCGCTATTGAAAATCTAGGTAAATCGTTTTATTAACGTCACACAGGAGCAACAGAACAGGCTATTGGCAAAGGTTCAGATCAATCTCGAAAAGGAGATTAGAGGACAATCAGAATTCTGAAAGGCATTCCACTCTCCAAACTTCAGCACCATGCTAACATGAGAACATTTCAGGTCACGACAGATTTAACGCGCCACCACGTAAACTACGGACTTTCGTTGGATCGAGTTATGAACTCGCAACCCTCCGTTTGCTAATCGGTTGCTCTTGCAACACATCGACCACTGTACTTGAATATCTACGGAAGTGAAATAAATAAGAATACTTCCCTTGCACAAGATTCCTATTTATGATCGAGAAATTAGGGAATGAAAGTGGTAACATTCAAAGGATCCCCTTAAACTAAAATATTTTGGGAACTCTTTTGAGGTTATAAAATTAAGAGAGTAAGGCATATGTGTATAGTTGTATAAGTGATCCTAGGGTTCGCCGTAGCTCAGTGGAATTGTTCACTGTCCTTGCAACCTTTGAGTTGTACATGGCAGGGGTTTGATTGTTCTCTGGGGTATTTATTTTCTTTGTCAGAAAAACTTTTCATGTGCATGTATGTTTATTTACTTTACATTGTTTGGTGCATGTAGGCTCTTGCTTAATGAAACGTCACTCAGCTGATCAATCATAATGATTATAGTTTTTCACTTTAATATGCCGAGCAAACTATTTAGATTTTTGTTAAATATATAAAAAATTAAAATTTCGCTTTAAGAATTAGTAAGACAGAAATACTGGAATTCGGAAATAAAATGGTAAATTTTACACACACAAATTGTTCACAATAATTTTAAAGAGATCAAAATGTATGCTTTTAATCTTAATAAGGATACAGGCTGCTTTTTAGCAATTAGAAAGTAATATTTCGTTACATTTCTGATAATTTCACTACTAAATTTTTCTCAGATTCATAACATCTGGTTATTTTAGATCAATAAATACTCTTAATCTCCCACTAATCGTTTTAGATTCAAAAATTTAGATTTTAGAAGATAAAACTACCGGAGAAAATAATGAGATATTTTTTTCTCGAAATTTCTCTATTTTTATTATGAAATGTTGCCTGTATTTCGCGGACACTTTCGAACCTTCTCCATGATCCTACCTTAGGAACTCTACTGGCTTAGACTATTAACTTCACAGTAATATATTACTACAGAGAATCTTAAAAGACATTTCTTCAACGATTGTCCTGAAACTTAGATGTGCATAACTTTAGTGAAGCCGGAGGCCTGTCCGGGAATACCATAAGCAAATGGGTAGGGTCTTTTTAAATTGGCTTGTGTCACTGTCACAAAGGCGACTTTCTGACAACAGGTAAGGAATGAGTACACCTGCAAGATTCCCCATTGTGTGAGCTACTTTTCTGGATCTCCCCCTCAATGTTTATTTATACAAAAAAGTACCTTCAGTAAATATTGATCAAGAGGTTACCGGGACATGCTATCATATGTGAAAGGTCCTTGGCATCTTTTGTGACAGTATAGATGAGTGAGTATACATTTCAATGGTTGCAAGCGGACGGTGGTGATTCGGAAAGGAATACCGACGTGGAAAGGGTCTTTTTGTGGGACGATGTGATTCCCCTTTCTGTTCAGTATGACTCCCCTTTCTGTTCAGTGTGACAACAGCCAACTTTGACCGAGGACATTCATCTTCACGCTCCTTCAGGACCATCTAAATGTTTTCCTTGGATCTTTGTTATGTTCTCTGTGGACTAGTAGGTGGTCCAAGATGTCTGTCTGGTTAGTCATGCGTCAGCTAATCACGCATTTCACGCTCTAACGCCTGTAAGTCTGACTTCACACCTGGCAGAGAGTAACTGAAGACAGTTACATCCTCGCCCGGGAGCAGAAAGTGCTTAAACTGCGACGTAAGTCGCAGAACAAACAAAGTCTTTGCAGAACAATTTTTCCTTAATTTTATCAAAATTTTAACCAATTTTTTCAATTATAAGTTACGCTGTTCTGCAGTGCAAAGCGCGCTCCTTGCCACACCTATTATTCTTTTCTAGCTACGGAACAACCTCCCTACACCGCCCAAATTACCACAAATACTTTATAAATAACACATCTTCTATGGCAATGACAAAATATTTATCTTCAAAAGTTATCGACAGAATTGCAAATTTTGAAAGTATGACTTGGTTTTAAATAAAGTAAGTTAATTAATTCTGATGTGTGTTTTATTATAAATATGTAATACATATTTAGCCGATAATTGTTTGTTTTTTATTTTATTTTAGTTTTCAAAATTCGGACGAAATGCTTGCAGAACAATTGCAATTGCTTGGAGTTGTGTTGCAGAACACTGAATATAAGAATGTAATTCTGCACCTGGGCATCCTCACTTAGTAACTCGAGGGGTCCTGCAACCAAGAGTCTTCCCTGCTTTGCTTCTAACTTCCGTGTGACTAATGGAAACTTTTCCAAGAATATATCAACAAAACAATGCGTAAGTCCTTAAGCTGTTGGTTGTCTTAATCAGATATCTCGTCGTTAGCAAAACTGATCAGATTTTGAGGGACGGGATATTTCTTCATTAGATAAAATGCTGATCATTATATTTATCTCGTCATCAAAAAATGAGCAATATCTTAATGACGCTATCTCGTTATCAGCAAAATTGGTTGGACTTCAATGGACGAGATATCTCATCAAAACCACTGAGGGTTAACTGTGTTGTGGGATTCAAATAATACTAAGCTACTCGGAAATCTAATGAGGATCTAAGGAAATGTGAAGAAGTCATATTCCCTTGACGAAGCGATTTTCAATCGTTTTCATCTCATGGCGAACATAAACTAATTGCTGAAATTCTACGGCACAAAAATAATAAATTATACTTTATACAGATCTGACATTAAAAGGTATAAGTTTGATTGATCTCTTTATAAAATATCACCCTTTTTTTTTCATCCAATATGGCTCTTAAAAAATCTTTTTGAAAGAATTTATTTATGATACTTTGTGGTAAAAAATAATGCTCAAAACTATAAATACGGGTATTACTTGACATTATTTGTGAACGCACTTGTCTAATGTTTAAACCGATTATATGAAATAAATCTTTCCCGTTTTACATCCGTTAGTTGCAATTTTTATTGTTGTGCCAAATTATGCCATAATACTATAGGTAGTGTTTGCAAATCATTCATAAGCACTGTATAGCTTAGAAAGTTTTCGTTTTACTTAAGGTATCTGACTACGTTCGGAGTGCTTTTTTTCAAAAAAGTGTCCAAATAGGGTTTTTTTTCTTTTTATGATCAAATACCTTATGAAAAGATAATACAAACAAAAATTTTCTTAAAAGTATGTATATATTTTTTTAACTGGCAAAAATTGACAAATTTAGGTCAAAAAGGACGAAAACGTCAAAGCCCACATAACCTAAAATCATATCACTACAACTACACAAGATTTTTTGTCAAGTCTCGTAACAATATGATCTAGCGCCTGAGCTAGGATATTTGCAATATTCCTCTCCAGTCATGATATATTGTGCATAACATAGAAAGAACATGAAAATTTGAAATT
Organism: Metellina segmentata; assembly: GCA_947359465.1. Classification (NCBI taxonomy): domain Eukaryota; kingdom Metazoa; phylum Arthropoda; class Arachnida; order Araneae; family Tetragnathidae; genus Metellina; species Metellina segmentata. The sequence goes on from OX375878.1 coordinate 107,600,940, forward strand.
TTTTCCTAGTGACACTACAGTGAAATGACTCTAAAACATTTTCCTTTCAACATACAACTTATATCCTAGCTCGGGATCTTCAAAACAAATATAAAAAGCCATGGAAAAAAAATTCATTCAAAAATTTTGAATACACTTTGAGTTATTATCTTTGTCGTGCAAAGATTTTATTGAAAATCACATTCTGAGAAAAACGCATTTAAAGATTTGTTAAATAATTTACTAATATATATTTCAAATTAATTACTTCAAAATTCGCCTGTTTTATACATTAAACCTTCCTCTATCTCCTTACATGCCCATTTTTTATTTTTTGGAAGCTTTTAATTTTTTCTTTGCAGTTTCGTCGAAGGCTGTGACTGCCTTTCAGAAGAGGAAATTCTCTTTTTATCAATGGAGGCATATCCTTTTGATATGTAAACTCCAGGACTGAGTCCAATATTATTTAAAACTTGGAGCAAGCCCCTAAAACCATCATTGAACTGCACTACTGCAGTATAAACTGCAAGTCTGAGAGTATTTAGACTCACAAAAGTTTCTTTCGGGGCAATGTTTCATATAACTCCATTGAAGGTTTCGTTCTGATTTTGTGTCATTCCGTGCATACACTTTTCTAGCAGACTTCTATCACACAAACTCATGTATATTGGTTTCGCAATTTTTATAACTGAATTGGGAAGACCAAGTGATTTCCCTTTCAGTGTTTTCCCCATGGCTTTAGCCCTTTGGAAACGACACCAGCTGTTCTCACCCTGCGGACATTGTCCATGCATAGGTTTGTCTTTGGATGAACAGCACGAACAACAAAATAAAAAGAACTTGTGGCTGATATATAGCACATCATAAAAACATGAGTTAGCGATTCTGCTGTTAAATATTTAAGACACACGTGGCTGTTTAATTCATTTATCAGCGAAACCAAAACCAAAACTGCGCAATTACTCAACTTCCTGTTTGAAAATCAGCTTTCACGATTAATTCAAATGAATAGATCTCCACTTCTATTGATCATAGAAACAAAATAAAAACTGTTTTGGAAAGAAAAAAGTCTAAATTTTTATAATATTAAATAAAACGAAATACAAAATTTTGGTCAAAAATGGACTTTTCAACGTAGTCAGATACCTTAATTCTAAATCCCCATTCAATACTTTATTTTATTTTCATTTTAAAGAGTGTGGTAAAAATAAAAGAATACTGATATACTAAATTTTTTTTTCTCAAATTTCCAGTCACTTCAACAAATCACAAGAATTTCCAGAATTTGGAGTCATAACCTATATAGTTTTCTGTAACTGTGCCATACAAAACGTAAGTATCAATACGATACTACCATACAATATGAAAGTATAATTTATCAGTGTTAAATAAACCTGTAATTTACATCCCAAACTGCTTTTCATACTAATAGTAGGTGAAATATTTTCAGCACAAAAGTATAAAATAAGAATATTTCATGAATGATTGATTTCCGTTAAAATAACGTTGTGCTGAAAAGGAGCTGCTGAAAAGGAAAAAAAGTGCTTTTTTTTCACCTGGATTTTGATCTATACTTTTAAGTTATTTTCATTTACTGTTACAGAATTACTGTTACAATAAACTACAGAAATTATTTTCATTATCTATCAATTTTTCGTTACTTCATCGCCGACCACTATGTTATAATAACTCATTTTGATACAATATGTTCATAAAAAGTTCTTGAAATTCTTTAGTGATATGTATACCACTATATTAAAATAATTTAACAATTTTGTGCTGAAAAAAATTACGTTTTTTCCCATCTAGATTTCTTTTATAATTTTTAAATACTTTCATTGCTTAACAGTTTTTAGTTATTTTCATTGCTTAGAAATTTTTTGTTATAACCACTATATTAAATTAATTTTTTTAATAATCATATGGATATTGTTAAAAATTATGGAAAATTCTTTTGTGAAAAATCACTATTAAATTAATTTAATAAATTTGTGTTGAAAATAAATTTTTTAACCAGGTTTTTTATCCACAATTACACTCTATAACAAAAAAAAATCGTCCCACCAAGAAGGAGTTATCCGATTGTGTTAATAATTGGTTGGTGTAAGGAGAGAGAGAGAGAGAGAACATACGTAGAAAAACAAACGATTAAAATTTCAGAACAATAGATATGATTTATTTCAGAGTTATAGAGTATATATTTTAACATTCCTTTTCAATTACTCGTTAGATCATCCATCAACCTCTATATATTGAAATATTAAATTATATTTTAATTTTACTCTTTATAAAGTACATAATCAGTCTCCTGCGTGCTAGAACACATAATACACCTAACAAACTAACCGTAGCAGAGCCGGAGTGGCATCCATTTGCAAGTAGTCAGGGGGAAATAGGTAATTTTAGTTAACGTCGTACTAGAGCAACACAACGCGCTATTGACGACGATCCGGGATCAGACCATTAATGGAAAGATCCTAGGACAACAACTCGTAATTGTTGTCAGGGGGAAAGGGAGTGGTCCGAGACACCATTTGTTTCGTATTTGAAATAAGCATTCCAAGCAATAAATTTTCCATTATTAATTTCATACTCATTCTGTTTTTGTGTGTTCTTAAATCATTTGAAGTAAAAGAAAAACCCTCTTTTGCATCTGCATATTTTCTGAATATACCATTATCTATATAAATAAGAATGGAGTGTTTTTTTGTACATTGAAGATTTTCGACCCATTTCAAGTCTTTTGTCCGTTTTAGACACTTCTGATACCAAATCTGCCTCTTGCGCGTTTGGTGTCTGTCCATCTGTCTGTATATATGTATGTATGAATGTGCCCTATACACGTCCACACGGTTTACTATAAATTTTCATGGAAATTTGCATACAGTGAGTACTTATCTTCATTTAGTGAGTGAATTTGGTCGCGAAAGTCTGTCTGTCCGTCTTTCTGTTCAATGTTCGATTTTGTGTTTGTGTGTTTGTGCAGGCGTCACATGAATTTTATTCCAGATATTGAATTGGAATGTACAGTCAGTACCGGCTATATGGTCACCCTCTTATAAGGTCACCCCGCTTATAGCGTCAGTTTTCTAAACTCCCGTCTAACTTAATAGGGAACATGTGTTAAAGCCCACCGCTTACGTAGTCATTTTGTTTTCCTGGTCATCGGTTATATTGTTGTTTTTTTTTTTTTTAATCTTTTCAAGAAAGCTATCGTTTTTTTTTTTTTTTTTTTTTTTTTGAAAATAGTAATTGTAACATTTCTTGAGGCGGGGAGCAACACAGGGAATGACAAAAAGAAAATAAATCTTTGCGACGACCCCGGAGAGGACCTGTATATACGCCTTTACTTCCCTCCACTTCTCCCCATTTTTCTTTTGCGTTGAATTCCTCGTCGGTGTTACCTCCCCCTCATTTCTCATCCTCCCCAAGCACAACGGGTGGACATCTGTCTGTTTATTGGTTGAACTTATCTCTCCTGTTTGAAAAGTACGTTGAAATTGAAAAGAAAAGAGTAAAGGAAAAATTTCGTTTCATGTAAACATACATGGCGAATAAGAACGATCATAAAGTTCATTCATGTCAAAAATTTGTACTTGTTTTTTTAGTCTGCTGACAAATCATTCCTCTGCGCAAAATAAAAACTGAAACGAAAATAATAAATTTAGAATCTGCGATCTTTTATTCATTCCAAAGAAAACAAATCTAATTAAATTCCATTAAATTCATTTTTAAATGTTCTAGATTGAATTTTAAGCTTCGCCGTGACCCAAAAATTGCAATAAATTCGGACTACTAGTGTGTCAAATTCCATTATTGTAAATGCCGTAGATTCACTGTGATAACGAAAAACAGAAAAACAAAAACTTCCTTTTACACTAGTAGAGATAAGTGCATTGAATATGGATGCATGAAGGCATGCGTACTGTACTTAGGTTGATACGGTAAGCTAATAAATTTCACAAAAAAAATATTGCATATTTCTTACTGTAGTTTTTAATTCGAGAATTAATTTTTAAAATGTCCTCAAAAGTTTAATTATTTTATTATGAGCAATATATTTTGATAGGTGAACATAATCCTGCCATAATTAAATAGTGTAGTATTGTTCCGCATATATGGTCGGATTTTTCTGAACCGCTGAGGTGATCATATAACCGATATTAACTGTATTTTATTTGCTACATTATCTATTAGTTTCGTGAATGCAATATTAAACTTTTCTTTATTGTTATATTTAGATGAGTTTCATGGTAAAGCATCTGAGTAAGTATACTTAAACCAACCATAATTTGGTAGTTTTGGAAAAATTGGAATATATATTAAGTATTAAGATTACTTTGATTTGCTTTAGAAATACTACTAAAAAAACAATCATTTTTCAAAAAAAAAAAAAAAAAAATTTTAATTTCAGCTCGGATACTTCATTTTTGTCTTATTTTTGTTTCTTGCGCAATGCAAACGATTTCCGAATGTTTGGGACAGACGATACTTTTTAGCGAACGGGAATAATACGGAAACTCGTGTTTTTTTTCTCTCTGAATTAATTTCGCATTTCTAAATTTTGTGCACTTTTTAGTTGTAAGCTGTGGCAACTGCGAGATCTAGATATAAAAATGAATCACAAATTAATATCTTTCGAACAACTTTTTCCAGACACATTTTATTTTGTTTCATTTCGCTGTTTTCTTTTCTTTTTTGTTTTAAATATTTATTATTTTAATAAATTGGTTCTCATCACACGCAACACCAACCACAAAGTATTCGAAAGTGGCAGGTAAGTCAGAATAAAGCAAATTTTAAGTGTAATTTTGCCATTACTGAAAAAAAAATTCCGTTATTAAAAGAATAATAATGTTTAAAAAATCCGATCAAGAACTTTTCAAACATTAAAAAATGTCAGGAGAAGATTGAAAAATTCCACAATGTCGCATTTCGGATGCAAGAGTGCCACAAGTAAAAAAATATTGTTTTGTTGACTATGAGTGTGAGAACACTCACCGTAAATCGTCGTTTTTATTAATTGAGTTGGGCATGAAAAGAACTTAAGAAAGGGAATACCAAATTTCCCTCAAAATCCTATTTTGTTGTAGTAACCTTAGTGTCACCTTTCGTCATTTTGTAGCTTTGTCATACAGCAAGGGTGCGATGTATATGAAATGTATTACATCAATAGATATGCATGTGTAGGATCTATCCAAATTAAGTGGTAGAAATTATAAAGATGGCGAAAAGTGTTAAAATATTCTTTTATTCTACGAAAAACGTAATTCAATATATATTTTGATCATCTCTTCAATCTAGAGTAAACCAATCAACCGAGTAAGGTCAGGTATTTTGCTAGTTAGACCATAAAAGGAATTATCTCAAAGGCAGGGTTATTTGGAGAAGTGTGCTCACATGGCTCGAATTCCTGCCAAAATGAATTTGGAATTAAAAAGCTATCAAAAACACCTGCTGAAGTTAAAACGAAACCTGATAAAAAGTACAAAGTAGGTAGGTAGTTCAATTTACATCGCACTGGATCAACACAACGGCTATTGGATCAACTCTTGAATGGAAATATCCGAGGATAACACCTCGTCATTTTGAACCACGGTCTAAACCACCTGAGCTGGCATCAAAATTCCACATCACGCCAATATAAAAACAAAATTATTTCACGCATGCTTATTAAAAATGACGCATTTGAGGAACCGAGAAAATGAAAACTAGCTCAAAAACTGCGTTTGGAGGAAGATCTAGATGAAGAACATTCTTTCAGAAATTAAGTATTTTTTTAGAAGAGGGCCGGCTTTCTGAGGATGCACATGGACATCTCAGACTTCAGAAAAGGCCCTGGATCCTTGTACAGTTATTTTTTAAAAAAATAACGACTTTATATATTATCCTCTTTATAAGAAAATCACCCTCTGCACTTCATTCTTCGCTAGTTTATCTCGCCATCAAGCAAAAGAAATAATTTAAGCGGAGGAAACCATTTGGCAATTCCGTCCATTTGTATAATAAAACGAAGTCTGCCATAGTTCGCATTCAAATTACTTCTTGGCAAACTGCTTCACAGAACAAACCGTTCCCCGTATCAAATTCCGTAATTGCCGTCTTTAGCATCCACTCGTGTTTTCTTTCCTGTCCCAAACGGTGTGCCCACCTGTTCCCCCGACGTCAGTAAACAAAGAAGCCATGTCGGTGAGCGGACTTGTGTTAGTCTAAGGCGTATGCTGTTCAAAGATTGCTGAACGCCAGACAATCGCTCTGTGGGCGATTAATTCGGCGATAAAACCCCGGCATCGGCATTGATGTCCCAATTTGAATTGAAGATGTTTGATTTGGAGAAAATGTGTATTTAAACAGGGATTTTTAAACTTGACACTATCTCGGCATTTCTCTTTGCTTAAAAATTTCTTTCATAAATTGAGGGATATTATTTGGTAGTGTAATCGCTGGATTATATTTAGCATGAGATTCAATGATAGATATTTTTCATGCGAAATTAAGATCTAGATCATCACAACCATTCCTATCTCGCCAAGAAGGCGTACGAGTCCTTCAGTCTTGCACTACGTTTATTCACGTCTTGAACTGCATCGCTTAATCCGCGTTTACACAGGAGTTGCAAACGTGTCCTCCTCCAAACATCGAAGATATTCTGTGGTGAAGTCTCTGTGTGAAGTTTCTGTGGTGAAGTCTCTGCTGTGAAGTGATGGTTAAGATGTGAAAACGCAACTGTGAACTGAACTGAAGTAGTGGTTCAAGAAATGAATATAAAACCAACGGAGACAAGAACAGATATATTTGGACCCGGCATTAAGGAATGTAAGGTATCAGAACTTATTACCAATCAATAACTTGAATGTTTTAGTCCTTGTATTAATTCGTGTGTGATTAAGATTAAATATTCTATAATTCCAAGAAACGACACTAATTTTATCGTCAAGATCTCGTGTCGTGGGGCTATTTGGCGAGTTTGCAACTCCAATTTTGTTTTCCATCAGGAGTCGGTAAACCTAAAAGGTCTAACTTTGAAGGAAATTTCTACGCGACGAAATTTGGGAAGAAAATGCTCAGTTATTTCGTCCCCTTTCGGTATTGCAGACAGTCACCGCTCCCTTCTGCACTTCAGCACTCAAGCCGTCTTTTGTTCGCTCACTGTGACATTTTGCCCTCATCGCTTGCCTTGACCACATCTCTTGCCAAAGGCTCAGTGAGTGACCTATTCCATTAAAATGGCTTGGACGAGAGAGCTGGTGATAACATTAATAGAACTATTTATAGACAGTGCTGTAGTCGTAAAAAATACAGAGGGTATACCATGGGTACCCGCAGAATTTTTTCCCTGGGGAGGCGAAACATGTACTCAATACTTGAGTAGAGAAATCCGTCTCTGTGTCTCTCTTTGTAGCGCATACTCTTGATCTATTGTCTACTGAAGAGCGATGGTTGGCCAACCAAGAATTTACACATTTTTTCCGGTTGAAAGTGTTCTATAGGTGGTACATTTGCATTAATAAACATTAGATTGAAGACGTTTGAAAACAATAAAGATGATCTCACATCTGTTACACCATGTTATTCATTAAACTAAACCCGCACTCGGCCATGGAACATAGTAATATTTCAATTGTTCCTAAAAGAGGCTTCAATTTTTCTGGAACAAATTGAGCGTTTTCATGGGTCCCTCAAACTCTGAATAGTGTACATTTCATCTATACCAAAACGTCGACAGATCCTTTTAACCTCCTTTTCTTTACGGCATAAAACCCAGTATTTATATTTTCTGGATCAAGTATGGATATATCCTTCAAAGATTGACAATTTTCTTCATTAACATCAGAACAAAGTCTGGATTTCTCATTCTACCGACAGTACTTTGAATTAATTGATTTTGATTGATAGGTACGATTTTGGAATTAGGTACCGAGGTGGTATCTCGAAATAGAAACTTTTCTTTTGCTTCTACAGCTATCTGCGTTTCACGTGATGTTTCGCGCGATGTTTTCTAGGAAAAGCAAAGCGTGTACGTAGTTTTTAAGAAAAAGCAGAGGGTATACGGAATTTGCAGGAAAAACCAGAGGGTATACGGCGTATACCACGGTATACCCTCCACTACAGCCCTGTTTATAGAGAGGCCTGTCCCCTTTGTGTTGCCGATAAATCTTGACAACGCGGCTCTTAACCCGCGCTTACACCGGATTTGCAAATACATTTCTCTCCTTTTTAGTGGATCGGAAGTTCCTGGTACGAATCCAGGTTCGGGCATGGATGTTTGTAAACGTATGGTGTAGAGACGGCTGTGCACCTTAAATTTGTCGTGGCCGAAAGTTCTCACGTTGGGTTGGTATGGAAGTTTGGAGAATGGGGTGCCAGTTCAGGTGTTGCTTCGTCATCTGACCGTGGTTCAAAATTACGAGGTGATGTCCTCGGATCTTTCTATTAAAGGACTGATCCCGGACCGTCGTCAATAGCCCGTTGTGTTGCTCTAGTACGACGTTAACTAAAATTACCATTACCTATTTTGTGGCGACGACGTTTTACGTTCCCCTATGCTGACCCCTTTTGGTTCCTTTTTTCGACCGACTCCTGTGTAAACGCTTTGTGGGCTCTATCGGTAACCATCCGAGTGCACTCTTCACACTAGGGATGCGACATCGACAGCAAAACATCAATGTTTTGAAACATCTATGTTCAAAATTAAAACATCGATGTTGATAAAACATCGTTCCAAAAACATCGATGTTTTCAACCATCGATGTTTTTAAAATTCAGTGCATTTAAACTTTTTTTCCCATTTCTTAAAACTGGTTTACCAACTAAGGATGCAACATCGACAGCAAAACATCGATGTTGATAATGCATCGCCTCCAAACTATTGATGTTTTTAAAATTCAGTGAATTTAAACTTTTTTGCCCGTTTTTTAAAATTGGTTTAGCACCTAGTGATGTGACATCAGCTCCAATACATCGATGTTTTTCAAAAAAAACATCAATGTTTTGAAAACATCTACATCGATGTCATATCCCTACTTTTCAGACCCTTCACCTTTGGTCACTTTGGTCTAAAATATGTTCAATTTGCTGATTATAAACATTATGCTACTTGGTTATTTTTTAAATTTTTATAACGGTACTTTTTTTCATTTAAAAATAAAACATCGATAGCGTAAAAACATCGACAAGTATAAACATCGATGTTACAAAAACATCGACCCCAATACATCGATGTTAAATACATCGATGTTTTTTAAAAAACATGGATGTTTTGAAAACATCGACATCGATGTCGCATCCCTATTTCACACCCCTTTGAAGAGAAGAGTGATCACTTTTCAACAAGATGTCGAGTTCCTCTCCAATTTCACTCCAGGCATTGTTCTTTTTGTTTTTGTCTTTGTACTCGGTTGTAGTTTGATCCCAGAGGGGACAGACCTATCTCTAAATAGTTCTACTAATGTGATTACCAGCTCTTTCGTACACGCCATTTTAATCCAATAGGCCACTCACTGTGAGTTTGGCGGGAGATGGTGGTCAAGGCAATCGATGACGGCAAAATATCACAGAGAGCGAATAAATGACGGCGTGAGCGACCACGGAAGGCGAAGGTTAGAAGGGAGATGTTATTGTCAAGCAATCGTCTCCCCTAAAAGTTGCAACCCTTTGATCTTTACCGACTCATGGTGGAAAACAAATTTGGCTCTGCAAACTCTCCATATCGCCACCCAAACTCGAGATCTTGACGATAAAATTAATGCGTTTCTATAAATAGCTTCATGTTTGGAGGGATAGAAGTTGTGCAACTCCGTTGTAAACGCAGCTTAGACTGCACAGGTTCAATTCCTGTCAGATGCATTTCTCTCTGGCTTTTGTGTGAGTAAAACTTTCATTATGTATGTATATTACGTGATAATGTATGTCTTACGTCTGTTGTAGCATAGCTAAATATGGCTCCTGTGACATAAAACCTCAAAGCAAACCAACCAAAACCATATATCTTTCTTGACCCCAAATCTTTCATCCAGCCTTATTCCTCTCTTCCTAGACCACTCTTCCAGGTTGGTATGATCTGCACCTCGATCTCCTTACATCTGTGGTCCAAGTTAGTAGTATTCTGAAATGTTTCATAATAAAGAGTATTTTTATTCCATGTACTATCCACCTTCAAAACTTAATATCAAAAGAAATGGGTTTAGGGCTTGTCTTCTGCTCCTGTGACCTTTTAAAATTTTAAAGTCTAACTTAATTTTTTACTTTTTTGATTAACAGATAAATTTTAGGTATTACTGCAAGTTTAGATAACAATGAAACCTGCTTCCAGGTTCGTCATCTGGCCGTGGTTCAAAGGGAGGTGTTGTCCTCGGTTCTTTCCCTTATGAATTGATCCCAGAATTTCACCAATAGCACCAGTGCGACGTTAATTCAACAACCTACTGGCATTAATTTCTTTTTTCAATTTCTAATCCCATTTAGGACACAAAAAGCTACTTGATCAGTTTTAAAAAAATAATAAGGAGAAAACATTTGGAAAATATAAAAATCCCACCACATTTCTAAAGAATGTATTGCGTCTTGATTAACAATAAATTCGAAGTATTCACGTTCTTTTCGTAGATTAGTTACATTTTGTACGTATTCTCAGGCCATTTCATATTCCCTCTGTGTTTTCTTATATTTTACAATATCTGGATTAAATATAATACATAAATGATGACGCCTTTCGTAGAATAAAATAGTATTTTAACACCTAGCGCCATCTTTATAATTTCTACCACTTACTTTGGACACAAATCCTACACATGCATATCCATTCATGTAATACATTTCACATACATCGCACCCTTGCTGTATGACAAAGCTACAAAATGACGAAAGGTGACATTGTTTGAATTGGTTAAAAATATATAGGTTACTACAACAAAAGACGATTTTAAGGAAAATTTGGATTTCCCCTATCTTAAGTTCTTTTCATATTCAACTCAATTAATAAAAACGACGATTTACGGAGATTGCTCTTGCACTCATAGTCAACAAAATTATTTTTTTTTACTTATAGAACTCTTGCATCCGACATGCGACATTGTGGAATTTTGCAATCTTCTCTTGTCATTATGACTAAGAATTTTTTAATGCTTGAAAAGTTCTAGTTCGGATTTTCTAAACATTGTTATTCTTTCAATAACGGCATTATTCTTTCAAAGATGGCATAATTACGCTTAAAAATACCTCACCTGCCACTTTAAGTAGAATACTTTGTAGTGTTGCGTGTGATGAAAATGGAACACAATTTATTAAAATAATAAATATTTAAAACAGAAAATAAAAGAAAACGATGAAATAAAACAACATAAAAGATGTCTTGAAAAAGTTATTCTTAAGATATTAAGGTATCCGCATACGCTCGGAGCACTTTTTTTTTTAAATGCTATGCAGAAGCAATGTAATATTATTTTTATAATCATTTGCGTTCAAAATGAATTTTGCACTATCAATAATTAAAATTTAAAAAATAAATTTAACAAAAAATGAAAATTTGTGTGTAAATTTGAAGTTTTTTCAAAAGTTTAAAAATGATATAGGGCATACAATTTAAATTAACAGCAAAAAAACATGACCAGAGTAAACTTCATAATGTTATCTAGTGCTTCTACTAGAAGTAGAAAGATATTTAAAAAAATGAAGGTTTTATGACCCATCGAAAAATTGTTAAAGGATTTTTGACCATTCAGCATCATCGATATTCAAATGCAAGGTCATAAATAAGAAAAAAAAATAAAGATATCAATATGATTCTAGTGCATGCACTAGCAAACACTATTTAGAATGCGCGTAAAAATTTTTACAAATATATATCAATAACTTTTATAGTTGTTATTTCTGGAATTCAATGTTTATGCCTAAAATGTAATTCTGAGAAAAATGCTTGAAAACAAAATTCAAGAGAGTAAAGATATTGAGAAATTCGTCTAAGAAATAAGTCAATTTTAAGAAGAAATTGTAGTGGCCAATTTATAGCAACATAATTATTACATATTTTAACTTACTATAACAGATAAAAAGTAGAAACTATGTTAAAAAAAATATTCTTATTATTAGTTCCGGTTTCGTTATGCTACTTCCGGTATAACTTAACGAATATTTTAAATTGACCAAACTTTTTTTTCTATTAGTCGCACATTAGAAGTTGAAATTATTTTAGAAGAACATAAGTACAGAAAATTTGTTAGTAGAATAAAAAAAAATTTAAATTTTCGTCAAAATTGGCTTTTTTAACGTATGCGGATACTTTAATTTGTGATTCGTTTTTATCTCTTGATCTCGCAGTTGCCACAACTTACAACTAAAGAGTGCACAAAATTTAGAAATGCGAAATTAATTTAGAGCAATAGAAACTCGAGTTACCGTTTTATTCGCGTTCGTTGAAAATAAGGGACGTACGGACGACGATACACCGCGTAGACGTTAGGTAGAAGGCTCCGAGTTTACCCTCTTAATTTTGGTGAAAATCTACCTCATGATCTGAATTCCTAGCAGAAATCGAAGGAGGAATACTTCTCGAGGAAGCGGATATAATCAGCTAAGTTATATCTTCTCTAGTTCCAAAGATAATTGAGTTTTAATATATTTCCCTCCCTGGTTCTTCAATGTCAATTTGTTTGTAAGAAATAATGCCTTTTTTTTTTACTCTCTTTTAAGATGCCTTTTAAAAGTTAATACGTCATAGGTTCTGGCTTTTTTGTCGCTTTTGACTAAAACCCCTAAATTGTAGTTTCAAGAAAGATTTCTCTGCTAAAACCCTCATTTAAACGATAAACCTATTCAAAATTGTTCCAAGTAGCCATTTTTTTTAACCCCTCCATTCTACCGAAAGTAGCGTCCGTACGTCAGATCGACCACCCTCTTTTTCTCCCTTGCAACACCCCTTTTGGCCAATCAGTGACCAGAAAGATAAGAACCCCTTCCCCGTGTTTTATCTTTACTATCGAAAAACTTAGCTGGGTCCACTAAAAGTTAGGTCTTCCTCTCTCACTGTTTTGTCAAGTCGTGTTACGTAGTACTTTATTATCCTATTGTACCCTTTTTACACTACATACTGGTTTAAGTGCATCGAAATTTGTATGTTTTTAATTTTGTATAGGTGTTGTTGAATTATTGTGAAATACGAATTAATTAGTGGACTCCTAATTTTTAATACAAAAGTTAGAGAATCAGTGATTTTAATCCAGTGTATTGTTGTAATAATTCATCGTACTATTCATATTATATTTCTTCAATTTTGTTTATAATAGTTTCATTGTTGAAAAGAAATTTCTAGTAGTGTAATAACGCTAAAAAGTTTTATTTGTTGAATAACTGCTAAATAGCTGTATTCATTTGGTGAAACCTAAAGTTTTTATTATTATTATTATCATTTTTTATTGTTATTTTTTTTATCTCTGTTCATTGCACATACTGAAATGCGTATGACTTTCCCCAGAATTAATTACAGCTTAAATTAGTGTTTACATATGCTCTAAGCTGCTGTTAAAGAGAAAGGGGGAAAAATATCTTTTAATATAATCTTGTGTTTTTTTTTTTTTTTTTTTTTGCTTTAATTCTGAAAAAAAAAATTTAGGGAAGAAAAAAATTATAATAACAAATTTTGAATTCAAAACAGGTGTAAGGAAAGTGATTCAGCTACTTCATGTTATCTTCTTTAGTATTTACTGTACATTCTTTCACTCACTGTTCTTAGAACATTTTTTATCGTTAAAAGCAAGAAATGTATCGTCATATGAATAAACATGAAAATAATCAGTGACACCCTCGAGCCCTCCCTGAGAGCAGCTAATTCCTCCTACAACCTGAGACGGAGCAACTCTATCAATTCTATGACTTCTTTGGTAGAGTCACAAAGTGCGGAGTTTTCCTTTCATCGAGATACTCCTTCGGAAGATCTTCTGGATGAACTGGGACGCATCATTAACCCAATTACACCATCTAGGAACTATATTACAAAGTCATCAAGAACGGTATGCAATTCAATTTTACAAGAACTTGGAAGGAGAGTTGCTTGTGAACAACCCACACCGCAGGAAAAATCCTCACAGAATTTGGAATCTTATGAGACTAAGAAAACAAAACTCAATACAAAGCAAAGACCCTCCACAATCCTCCTATACCCAAAATCGAAAATAGAAGATTATCAAGGCACAATAGAAAACATTGTGAAACAGCATATTAAGCCTTCAAAAGAACAAATTAAAGTAAAAACGACAAGACCGCTACAAAACAATGGAATTGCTGTAGTTTGTAACGGAGAAGAAGATGTCGAAAAGCTGCTGGAATGTATAAACAGTAGTTGTGTGTGTGTGTGTGTGTGTGTGTGTGTGTGTGTGTGTGTGTGTGTGTGTGTGTGTGTGTGTGTGTGTGTGTGTGTGTGTGTGTGTGTGTGTGTGTGTGTGTGTGTGTGTGTGTGTTCTAAAGAATTTAATTCAATCCAAAAAACCTACCGTTAGATTACTAAGACTAAAAATATTTGGATTGCCTAAAGAAATAGAAGATGAAGAGATAATTGCTTCTATTTGTACAGAAACGAGAGCATTACCAGAAGAAGTACAAATTAAATTCAAATTTCAAACGAATGAAGACAAAATTCACTGCATAGTGGAGTTACCAGCCCAACAATTTAAGCACCTAAAATCAAGAAGAAAGATCAGCATTGGATGGTCAACATACAAGGTTAAAGAACATTTTAATGTAAAGAGGTGCTTTAGATGTCAAACGTATGGCCACACTCAAAACAATTGCCACACCCTTAAAATGTATTGCGCTCATTGTTCCGGTCCACATAAAACAGTTGAATGCAAAAGTCAATCTTTCAAATGCATCAACTGTTGGGAGCAAGTGGAAAAATACGGAGCCAATATAAACATGGCTCACTCTGCAGCAGATGTTGTATGTCCTTGCTATCAAGAAGAAGTAAAAATATTCAAAAACACAATAGCATATTAAAATGTCACACCACACGTCAACTCAATTCATAACAACGCAAATACGTTACACATTGACACTCGTCCAAATAAACCTAAGAAAGTCAAGAGATCCAACTAGCCAACTCTCGATTATGGCAGAAAAATACAAACCAGATGTGATTCTGGTACAAGAGCCATATGTGAAAGAAAATAAAATGATAGGAATACCCGGTTCATGGATTCACTGGATATCGAAGAATAAAAAAGCGGGAATTGTTATAACGAATAGAAATTTGCATCCAGTCATTATTGCGATTACCGATAACACAGTGGTGGCTAAAGTTGAAAATATAAACGGGCCTCTAATGTTCTTCTCAGCCTACTCATCACCTCAAGAGGACCTTAATGTAACCCTTCAAGAACTCAGCGAAAATGTTCGAAAAGTCGGAAATGAATACTTCATAATTGGAGGTGATTTAAATGCTCATAGCATCAAATGGGGGTACGACCATCAAAACTCCAGAGGGTCGGATCTACTGGAGTTCATACATGAACATAAATTACAAGTCCTCAACGATCCCAAATCACCTCCAACCTTTAACAACAACATGAGTGTGGGCTGGCCGGACATTACTCTGGTGTCTCACCCAGAGCTAGCGAATCAGTGCGGCTGGGAAGTACTGGATGAAGAAACACTGAGTGACCACATGTATGTCAGAACAGTTATCTCATCGATAAGAAAATCATCAATGTACACCAGGTACAAAACAGCCTTTGGAGGACATAAAAAATTCGCCCTCAGCTTCGAAAATGATGCAGCTTGAATATACAGAGACATTGCCGAGTGTTCAGAGCCTGAAACACTGAACAACATAACAGAGGACTTGCAAAAATCTATTACCACAGCCTGCAATAAGGCATTTAGAAAAAAGAAATGTTCATACAATAATCCGATACCTGTTTGGTGGAACCAGGATTTGCAAATTAGAAAGAGGGAAGTAAATGCCCTTAGAAGAAGATCTCAAAAGACACAGGGTGAAGAAAAAGCACGAGCTAAAAAGATTTATGCACAGAAAAGAACTCAACTCATAAAAGATGTAAATAACGCCAAAAAGGAAGCTTGGAGAAAATTCTGTACAGATGCTAGAACTCCTTATGGTAAACAGTACAAGGCAGTTTTTCGGAAAGGAATAATACCAGACGAAATTTTCAAAATAACAGGTGAAGGAAACGCTGGTACTGTCAAAGAATTCGCTTGTAAAATTCTGGAATCACTTTATCCGTGTAACAACTGCAACAGTCTAATGGTAGAAGAATTTACCAATACGCCAAGGGACCCAGACTTCTCCAAAGATGAGGTCAATAGAACTATAAACTATCTTCCGAAAGGCAAAGCACCTGGATATGATGGTATAGATAATCTGGTGTTGCAAATAATCAATAACAAATTTCCAGAACTCCTATATGCTTTCTTCAATAAATGTCTAAATCTTGCAACTTTTCCTAACTCCCTAAAAATCGGAATTATTATTCTTTTCCACAAGGCGGGAAGAAAACACGATGAAATAAAATCATATCGACCAATTTCCCTTCTGCCAACTATTGGAAAAGCTTTGGAGAGATTGCTTGTGCAAAGATTAACTTATCATCAAGTTGAAAATAAAGAAAGGCATGCACTCCAATTTGGTTTCAAGGAGGGCTCATCTGTTGACAGTGCTCTAGAAACCTTACTAAACAGAATTAATGAAGAGAAAAAGAAAAAACTGCACGTAGCTGTTGTGTCGGTTGATATTGAGGGAGCATTCGACAATCTTAACTACAATGTCATCAAAAACAGACTAGCGAAATCTAAATGCCCTTCCAATATTAAAAATACTCTTGCTAAAGTCCTCGAGGATAGAAAAGTCATGCTAATGACAAACGAAGGTCCGGCAATCAAGAAACAAGGAAAAGGCTGTCCACAGGGATCGTGCAGCGGACCAGTGCTGTGGAATATCGTGGCCGATGAAGCATTGGATCTACCATGGCCTGAAGGAGTCCACATGCAAGCATTTGCTGACGACTTTGCCTTTGTAATCGCGGCAAAATCAGAGCGCAAATTAGGTGAGCTAGCCACAAATGCACTAGATCTGTTAAAAACCTGGACAGATCAGCAAGGTCTGAACGTGTCCGAAGAAAAGACTAAATACCTCCTCCTTAGTAATCTCTTGAGAGGACCTTCCATCTACTGGAATAAACGAAGAATTAAACGAACTAGTACACTAAAGTACCTAGGACTTATACTAGACGAGAAACTAAATTGGGCGGCTCATGTACAAACTATAGGACAAAAAGCCATGTTCCAATTTCAAATGCTACAAAGAATAGCTGGAACGAGATGGGGAATAGGGCATAAATTTCGAAAGCTGCTGTACAAAACAGTGACTGAAAGAATGTTGAGTCACGGTGCAGTGGTCTGGTGTCACAACCCAACTCAACGTACTATAAGAAAGTTAAATGGGATACAAAGAAAATTTCTGATCTCAATAACAGGAAGTTACAGAACAGCACCCACTATGGCCCTTCAAACAATTGCGGGAATTGCACCACTGCATCTTTCACTTCGAAAAGAAGCGGTGTGCGTCAAAATGAGAATGAAAATAAGTACAAAGCTTGGAGATGTAAATTATAACAAAGATGACTACGAGGAAAGAGCGATAGGCTGGTCTATACATCCAGCTAAAACTCTTTCGAATGACAGAATAAATCCTGCAGTGGGAGTTCTTCATTCCGGCATAAGCTACTATACCGATGGCTCTAAAATGGAGAAGAGAGTGGGAAGTGCATTCTGCGCTATTCAAGAAGGGCGCATAACACAACAATGGTCCACGAGAATGCAGGATAATAATTCCGTTTTCCAGGCGGAGCTTTATGGAATACTTTCAGCCATAAAAGCAGCAGAAGCAAGAGCAGACAAAAATGTCAAGATCTGGTCGGACAGTCGAGCTGGTCTCCTGGCACTTAAAAACCCCAAGACGCCTAGTCCACTGGCACGAAAAATACAACACTTACTATACAACAACAAGGAAATTTGCCTAGGATGGATTAAAGCCCATGCGGGTCACGATGGAAACGAAGAAGCAGATAGATTAGCAAAAGAGGCAACAACAATGGAATGCGTAGATGAAGGGGTGAAATGGCCCAAGAGCCATTACAGAAAGGAAACCACTAGCTGGCTACTTGATGCATGGCAGAATGAATGGGACGAAGGAGAAACAGGCAGGACGGTGCACGATGTGTTACCAAAAGTGTCACTAAAATCATCAAGTTGGACCAGGGAAGAGACACTTTTCTTCACAGGGCACGGCCCATTCCCATCCTACCTAACGAGGTTTAAGAAAATTAAGTCCGAAAACTGCTCATGTGGTGAAATTGGCACACCTCTACATTACATCACAGTTTGCCCCCTTACAGCTTCATGGCATATGAGAACACCTGCCGACCACCTAAAAATTACATGGCTCAGGAACATTGCATGCAACAAGGGCTCGAGGGTTAAAATTATTAACATGGTGAGATTCATTGAAAATCATCAGGACTTGATTATCCTAAGAAAAACGAACTTTTTTCTCACCTTGCATGATGTATATATATATATTTATAATGTAACCTAGTATAATGATTTAATGTATATACTGTATAGATGTAAGGATGTATAAATGTAATGTAATGTGCTCTAACATTCTGGGTAGACATGTCACCTTGGTGGAATGCTCTACTCATCCAACCACACTTATTTAAACTGGTACAGTGTCTCACGACACTAGGCACGGGAGTGTGTGTTGGTGTTAGTTAGTTAGTTAGTTCGTTGAAAATATCGCGCGTCTCTCTCAAATATTCGGAAATCGTTTACATTGCGCAAAGAACAAAAATAAGACTCGAAATAAATAAGGTATCAAAGCTGAAATTCCATTTAAAAAATTTTTTTTTGAAAAATGATTGGTTTTTAAAAGTACCGGTAAAGCAAATCAAATCGTAATACTAAACATACATTCCAATTTTTCCAAAGATACCAAATTATGGTTGATTTAAGTATACTTAATCAGGTGTTTTAGCATGATACTCATTAAAATATTACAATAAAGAAATGTACAATATTGAATTCACTAAACTGTTTGATAATGTATTACATAAAACACGTTCCAATCAAATATCTGGAATAAAATTCATGTGATGTCTGTACAAACACACAAATACAAAATCGAACATAGAACAACAGAAAGACGGGCAGACTGTCGCAACCACTTTCACTCACTAAATGAAGTTAAGTACACACAGTTCGTAAATTTCCATGAAAATATATTAAACCGTGTGGACGTGTATAGGGCACATACATACAGACAGACAGACTGACAGACAGACATCAAACTCGTAAGTGGTGGATTTGGCATCGTACGGGTCAAAAACGGATAGAAAACATAAAATGGGTCGAAAATATTCAATGTATAAACCAGCACTCAATCCTTAAGATTTACTTTCTCTTTGCCACTAATGGGATAAAAATTCACATTGTTAAATGTAAGTGTACATGGTAAATGTAAGTAAAAAAACTACACGAATACAAACGATGAACGAATAGTTCATTTGTTTGTTGATTGTTTTTCTCCGTATATCTACTTTCACAAACGCAACCAATTTAGTATGTTTCTTAAAAAAACATTTCTACATCTAAACCCTATAAACCTAATTACGCTTTGCTCCCACGACACACGCATGCGTATCCCGTTAGAATATATAAATTATGATCGTAATATCGGATTTCTCAATATTCTATTGATATCATGAAAAAAAAATATTTTAGAGTCCTTTTTTCATTTCTTTTGAATTGTGTTTAATTTAATTTTTAAACAAATTCGATATAGTTGTGAACAGTTTACTTCAGGATGGGGTAAACAATTGTTGAAAGCACTGACAAGACAGGCACAAGCACTCAAGCATACTTCCGCAATCCTTCCGAAAAAAACTATTTTGCCGCTTGTGGCGTCATGTACAGTCTATACTAATAAGTATCTGTTCAATGTCTGGAAAATGACAATTGTTTGACGTACCAACAATAATTTGCACTTTGGAAATGCAATTTAAAACATCATTGTTAGAACATTTACCGCGTTTTGTAAAACAAGTAGATTCAGAGCACCTAGTAAGCTTGAGAATACTTTCACCACTTTGAGAGTATACATATATATATATATATATATATATATATATATATATATATATATATATATATATATATATATATATATATATATATATATACAGACATATAACAATACAACATATATATATATATATATATATATATATATATATATATATACAGTGTGATTGTAATAAAAGTTCAACTTTCAAAAAGTTGTAAAAAAAAAGAACCACTGCTCAGAATGACCTGAAATTTGAACTGAATATTATCGAAGAAGGAGGAAACGGTATGGCATAAGAAAAAAATAGTTCGAAATTTTAACAATAGATGGCGCTTTAAGCGTCATACTACGCAAAATAAAATACGTGTCATGCGCACGACACGTTGCATTTATAAAAACGCGGGAAACATGGCGTTTTCCACATATTGCGTCTGAGAAGCTCGTCATGACTCTCTCAATGAAGGATCACGCTCTACTTGTGAAGCACTTTTACAAGACACTGTGAGCCAGTAGCTCTGAAGAAGTTTCGGACAGTAAATGGTATGAAAAAAGGTTGTAGTCTGATGTCTGCCAAGGATCTGGAGAAAATTATTAAGAAACTCGAAGAGACAGGTTCTTTTGAAGTGAAATCTGGCAGAGCGAGGAAACCAATTGCTTCGACGTCAGTAGAAGATATAGCCACAGCATTCCAGGAAGAGACGAGTGGTGGTGTGCAAACGGGCAGTGGACCCGAACTTTGGAGATACCTCTTAGCACGGTGCATAAAATTGTACGAAACATCCTGCATTGCTATCCATACAAAATTACTCATGTTCAGGTGTTCCTTCCTGCTGACCTGTCACCTGCCAGTAAAACAAACTTTTGCTCAAAAATTTCTTGCTCGCATGGAAGTGGACAGTGAATGGCCATGGAACATTTTGGACAGACGAAGCCCATTTTCATCTCCAAGGACATGTCAATACTCAGAATTGCAGAATATGGGCAACGGAATATCCGTTAGCACATGGCAGAGTACCTCTTCATTCTGCAAAGTAACTGTATAGTGCGGGTTAACGCCACCGTTTATTGCAGGACCATTTTTTTTCGAGAAGATGTGTCTTGTGGGTCCTGTTCCCTGTACCGTCAATGGTAAACGCTATGAGAGTCTTTTGAACTAACCACGTCATTCCAACACTTCAACAGTGTGCAGGTGTGGGTAACATCGTTTTGATGCAAGATGGCGCTCCTCCGCACATTGCAAAGTCAGTAAAGCAGCTGCTCAAGAGGCATTTGGGAAATGATAGAATTATCAGCCGTCATTTTCCAACAGCCTTGCCGTCAAGATCACCTGATCTTAATCCTCTTGACTTCTGGCTGTGGGGTTATCTAAAAAATGTTGTGTTCAGTGGTTTGATTGCAAACTTAGCTGAATTGAAGACACGCATTGAGTAACATATTCACAACGTGACCCCTGAAACACTCCGATCTGTTGTGGAACATGCTGTTTCTCTGTTTCAACTTGCGGCAAAAAAACAGTTGACAGCATATTGAACATGCATTGCGCAAGTATGGCGATAATTAACAACCGATTTCATTGTTGTTTTTTATGCAGTTTTTGGCCTCAGCCGATTATTCCCTTCCGATGTGGTACGACCTTGTTGCGGTGGATGGGCTTTCCACTAACAGTGCCTCAACTGTTGAATGACTTGGAAGTCATTTTGTCAGTAAAAAACCGATACAGTCATACACATTGAACAGTACAGTTGGTTTGACGTGTAACACTCACGCCATAGTCGTCGTATTACGATTCAAATGTCACTTGTAGCCGAACCCATTTACGGTATGACGCTTAAAGCGCCATTTATTGCTAAAATCTGGAATTATATTTTTCTTATGTCATACGATTTCCCTCTTCTCGAGTATATTCAGTTCAAATTTCAGGTCATTTTGAGCAGTGGTTCTTTTATTACAGCTTTTTGGAAGTTGGAACTTTAATTATAATCACCCTGTATATAGCAAATTTTACCTTCAATTCAGTTTATATTGTGTTTCAAATGAAGCTACTGAATGAAGATACTAAACAAATGAAGCAATGACTTAACTAATATTTATATATAGCATATGATTTTACTGAAATAAGATGCTTCCTAATTAAATAGATAGGTATCATGTGTTTTTATACAGCTATAAATTGAAAGAATGCTTAATAAATAAAGTTGTTAAATTAACCATATTACCTGATATAAAAATGGTATCGAATTTCACACTGAAGAATCAATATCCCATAGTTTGTTTCAAAACGATCATCGTAATAAAAATTACTTTTCTATCATTACAAAGTCAAATGAAGATTTAGATGACTGATAAGCCATCCTATTTAAATAGTGATTACAATTGCAACTTTAAACATCAACACGAAGAATGAGTAACATATCTCTGTTTCCAATGTTCTCAAGCATTTAGCAGGAATAAAATAGGTAAATGTCCTTAGCTGACCTTCAGTGAAAGCCGACTGTAATCCCAAACAAATAGGCGAACTTGAATCCTGAAATAAAAAATAAACTATATTATCTGATTAAAAAAAAAAAAAACCTGAATTATACTGATGAATCTATATTCATACTTTGGCCTGATTAGAACAATCATCGTGACAAAATCATTTTATTATCATTACCAGTGAAAGTTAGATGACTAATGAGTCATCCTATTTAAATAGCAACGATTAGAATTGCAATTTTGGAATATCAACTCGGAGCATAGGTAACAGAGCTCTGTTTCCAATGTCCGCAAGCATTTAAGAGGAGTAAAATAAGTAAAAGTCCTTAATTGACTAGCAGAGAAAACCGACCGCAATCCCTCACAAAACATGCAGCTCGGGGTTCTAATTATAAATCATTATATCTCGATGAACGGGTTGATTAAATATCCTGACCCTGATGAACGACTTAACTGAAGTTCTGTGACGGTTAACAACGCTCGGGTATGACTCTGTTTACCCACCCTACCTTCATTATTCTGCGAAATTAGTGTCAGTGGAATCGCCGTTAATAAGAAGACGAAATTACTGTGTCAATATCCCTCTCTGACGTTAACTTAGATGGTAATTAATCGACTTGAGTATGGCTTTGATGGCGCTTGGCTCTTTTTGTTATGCGCGGACATTCCTCGATCGTGCTAGAAGAGTGTGGCGTGCCGTGCAGTCGGAATGGCTGTTTAAGAATGGCTTTTTTTTATTTTGATTCGGTGTTGCGTGATGGCTCGATTTTGAAGGATTGAGTGTTTGACTGTTTGGGGAGTTTCACTGCACTGAACTACATTGAAACTGACACGTCGAAGGAAGTTTCTTTATTTTTTCTCACCAGTTTAAATAAAAGGTTTTCTCAGAAGGGAATTTAAAATATATATATATAATTTTGAAATAATAGCTCTTTTAAAAGCTATTGAAATAATAGCAAATTTTATAAACATGAAATGTTTCAACTCACGCATACATGTTATTATTTTCGGTTTCAATAGTGAAATATTCGAATGCTCATAATATTTTTTAAGGAAATATTTTCCACGGAACTTTTACTGTTCACACATCGAGACATTTCTAATTTTAATTTTTACTAACACTATAATATTATTATATATAATGCTAGGTTCGGCTGTGTTTCCGTGAATATTACATTTTTGATAGGTCGTGTGACGTCTCGAA
Source organism: Metellina segmentata (assembly GCA_947359465.1). NCBI lineage: Eukaryota > Metazoa > Arthropoda > Arachnida > Araneae > Tetragnathidae > Metellina > Metellina segmentata. The sequence continues at coordinate 107,624,726 of OX375878.1, forward strand.
TAGGCGGAGTTTCTAACTGTTTTGATTGGTTGAGTGATGTCACGTGCGAAACGAGATGCGAAATATCAAAAATCATTATCGAAATTGCCATGGAAATAACATTGAGTATAAGACGATTGCCGTACGCACCTCAATGTTCTGCAAGTGTTGATCAAAAATTAAGTTTTCCAATTATATCGTTTTACCAGTATATTGAGCAAAAAACAACACCTTGCGAACGCAAGGCAAGTTGACAAATAGTGGTGTGGAAAGGTTTGTACATGGCCAGTGATCAACAAATGTTGACAGATAGTGGTTAAGAAATGTTTATACATTAGTAGTGATCACACACCGTCAGGTCAAAAAATATGTATAAATGAAGTTAAATTATTAAAATAAATAAATTTTGTTATGCACCCGTCGTATGACAAGCCATTTATCCTCCTTATTAATAATATTTTTAATTAAATATCCAATGCGTGGACATTCCTGGATCTAGCACAATGTATGCTGTGTTGCTGGAATGACGGTTTAGTGATGACATTTTTTCATTTAGTGTGCTATGATGAGTAGATTGAACAATTGTGTGTTTGACTGTTTTTGAAGCGTACTGAAGCAACTTAAATCTGTCGTGGCCAAAAGTCCCCTCGTTGGGTTCGTGTGGAAGTTTGGAGAGTGGGGTGTCAGGTCAGGTGTTGCCTCGTCATCTGATCGTGATTCAAAATAACGTGATGTTTTTCTCAGATTTTTCCCTTAGAGCATTGATTCGGGACCGTCGTCAATAGCCCGTTATGTTATTCTACCTTACCTCGTATTTGTCCCTTAAAGTATTAATCCCGAACCGTCGTCAATTGCCCGTTGTTGTTGGTCTAGTACATCGTTAATTAAAAATTACCATTACCAAAGTAAACGGAATTATTTTATTTCATTTTGGTATATGAAATCTATTTATATTCGAACGGATTCTATATTCAATATAAATGGATTGAAATAAGTTTTGAAATGTGAATAATGACGCTTTGCATTCTATAGATCTAAGAGGTCGATAGTTAAAACGCCGTATTGTAGCAATGCAACAGGGTTATTGGCGATGGTCTGGGATGAATCCAAGGGCAATGCCTTATAATTTTGAACCACGGTCAGATGACGAGGTCAACACCTGAGCTGGCATCCCACTCTCCGAGCTTCCACGCCACGTCAACGTGAGGACATCTGAGGCCACAACAAATTTAACTTGCTCCAACTCCCGTGCACACGACGCTAAGAAATTGAGCCAGCTTAGCGCAGATGCAATGCGCTGTTCTGCTAGTCTCACAAAAAAATGCCAGACCCATACGGTCATAAGCAAGTTGTAACGAAATCCATCAAGGGCGTAGTTTGGGCGCGGAACCCTAATTTAAGTACATTGCTATTTAAGAACGGATTGTGGGGGCCGAGCAGCCAGATGGCGGACGCAAGAAGGATCCCTCCGGGTTTACCACCGAGATTCGCATTCGTCCTGTGTTCCCAAAGAGAAAAACAATTACCTGCATGAGTACAAATGGAAACCTTACCCCGTCGCCTCCAACCTATATTTATGTGCAAGGTACAAATAGGATCTCATCAATGTAATTGCCAACAGATCGAGTGTGGGGTTAGCTTCCGCTGTCTGTGGTTGTCTTGCTTCAGCAGTGCGGAATTAAGACAGTCGGATGTACAGACCTAACAATTATCGGCAGAGCTTCTTGCGTTTCCTGCCGTATGTTACTTGTTATTTGGGAATAACACCTCTTGTAGAACAATCTTGCATAGCAAAGCGGATTGTTTTACTGCCTGGGGTTATTGTAGTCTGACACGAAGGGTACATGGTTGTTATAATAGCGTTTGCAAGGATTGAATTCAGAATTAGATTTGTTAAGGAATGAACAGGTTTCCTGTTATTTTACTCAAGTTAATTCAATTTTTATAAACTTCCATCTTTGTATAAAAGTGTGGTGTTCAAAATTACGCATCGTCCAACGATTTTTCCCTCGGGTCTGATCCCGGATCGTCCCCAATAGTCCGTTGTGTTGCTCCAGTTTAACGTTAATTAAATTACAAACCTTCCTTTATGTAATAGCATTTATATGTTAAGTGGTTTCGACTAGATATCTTGTCCAACAAGATTGACCAATTTTGCTGTTGACGAGGTATATCGTCATCAAGATATTGCTGATTTTTCGATGATGACAAGGTCAAGATCTGGTCAGTTTTCCTCTAATGACGAGATATCTCGTTCATAAAAATATATTCACTTTTGCAAGTGACGAGACAGCTCTTCGAGACAACCATCAGAAGGACAAACTTCGTACCGTGTTCTTTACCTTTGACATGGCTTTGGGAACACACACGCAAGCATAACAACCACCGAAGACATTGCTCAGTTCCGAACGCTCACTGCTCGCCTTAAACTGTTTTAAATGCTGCTGCAATTGACGTCTAATAAATTAAGTAAAATTAATTAAAATGCAAATTGCCTTAGTTCTTTGTGAGCCGAGATTTCGATGTAAAGTGATGTTTGATTATGTGATGGCCATCGACCTTTTAATGAAAAGACGGAGTTTGTGATCTGAGTCGCTGTCGTAAAATCTCAGAAGGGTTAATCACGCCGATCACATATAGCGATTAGATTGATCCCTGGCCCTCACACCCACATAAGGCAATCCAAATGTTTTTATCTGGCCTGCAGACTCGATACTATCCTTCGAATAGGTTTACCACAGTTACAAATAAGTATGCCTATAGAATGTTCAAAAATAAAAAATAAATCTTTTAAAAAGTAGCAATCTATGACTAGTGGTATTTCGCAAATAACTTCGTTGAAACGTTCGCAAGCAGAAAATATGTATAGTATGTTTATGCAAAAGAATTTAAGTAAAAAATGGATCAACAATTTCGTTAACGAATGCGTGTAAAAAAATTATCTTTCAATTGGTAAAATTTTTTAAAATTAATAGTGTTTAAAAGCAGATAGATAAATATACATTCAATCAAAACTGCATCCTGAAAAATTTGGCTATTTAACCTACACCGTTTAGTTTCGTCACGCTAGTTATATTATTGTTCCTTCAAGAACTGCACGCCATTATTGTCGTGTTTGCCAAACTGGTAATGTAGAAATCCCGTTGCCGCATTGCCAATTAAAGAAATACAATAATAAAAACAAAACGCCAGCTCTGATATATTTTTTTATCTCCTTCTCAACTCTACCACCTCTCCCTTTCGGCTTCTTATTTATCTTTGCTTCTCCCTTATCTCGCCTGAGTTTTTAACATAATTTATGTATCATAAAACTGCACGCAACGAATGAAAAGCAAAGCGGCTTCGCACGTCCTCTGAGCTAATATGCATTTCATAAACACAGCGGCGACCTGTTGGAACGGGCAGACACCAAAGGATGTTCTCTCCAAACGAAAATAAAGAACAAAAATCCCTCTATCTCTGTTAATCATAAAAGGGGGTGAGACTGGAGCGCCCGGGGGGGGGCACGAAAAAGCTCACACCTCGGTGAAATATCTTACATCATCTCTAAGTTGATGTTCGTTAACGATAAAAACTATCAAATCCCGCCTCGGCACGGCTCACGCTTCCAGATGCGATAGGCAACCGTTTTGCTTTTGATGTCTGCCGCCCTTGGTGGATCAATCCTCCCTTTTTATGAGAGAGCGAGAGTTCCGTTTCTTTTTTGCTTTCTTCTCATGATAGATACACTTGTTATCCGTGTTCGGATCCTCGTGTCGCTCACACTCTTGATGGGGACTCCTTCATTAGTCATTTCGTACTTAGGGAAAAGTGTGCGTTCCTTGGGACTTACCAGATGTCGATGGGCAATGAAGAATTCGGTATGGTGTGGAAAACTTGTAGTCCAGACATTCTGAGGATTTCTCGGGGCTGCCATGGCTCAGTGTGTTTGCAACCTGGTCTCGTCTGCGTTAGTAAAACTTTTCTTGTGTGCATGTCTTCTGTTTGGTGCAGCTTGGCCAAACATAATCCATGCGCAATGAAATCTAATCCAAATGATCTCCCTGCGTCTCTTTCTCTTCTGGGTCAGTAAAACTATCTTCGTGCGTGTAGGTAAATTACTTGGCTGGGGCACCTTAAATCTGTCGTGGCCGAAAGTTCTCACGTTGCGTTGGTGTGGAAGTTTGGAGAGTGGGGTGCCAGCTCAGATGTTGCCTCGTCATCTGACCGTGGTTCAAAATTACGTGGTGTTGTCCTCGGATCTCTCCCTTAGGGGATTGATCCCGGACCTTCGTCAATAGCCCGCGTGTCGCTCTAGCATGACGTTAATTAAAAATTACCTTAAATACCATTACCACACTGAAATCGAATCCAACCGACCTCCATGGGTATATTTTTGGAGAGTGGGGATGCCAGCTCAGGTGTCATCTGATCGTGGTTCAAAATTAAGTGTTGTCCACGAATCTATCCCTTAGGGCAGTGGTCCCCAACCCCCGGGCCGCGGACCGGTACCGGTCCGTGAATCAAATGGTACCGGGCCGCCGAAGGAACATTAAATAATTTCCATTTTATTTACTATGGTGTATTTCTCGGGTTTGTGCGGTTCTTATCTATGAAATGACCATTCAAATTAGGAGGTGGTAAATAAGAACTTGAAATTTTTTCTGTTACTAGAGCTTCAATTATGATTTCTGAATTCTGTATGGCTCTATTTTCCAATTGTGACAACTGTTGTGACAACTGTTTTCAAGTTGGCAGACAAAGTAGCTGGATTTATAACCAAACCTAAGTTGTGGGGACGGCGAGTGAACATTTAGACATGTTTCAGACATTAGTGGGTATTTTAGGCGAGACTGAATCTAAACATTCATTCTCTCAGTTGGTGCACGATCACCTGTCTTTGCTTTTAAAAGAGTTCGAGCGCTACTTCCCAACCACAAAAGACCCACGAACTAGTAAGGAATGGATCCCCGAGCGACCCATTTATCAACAAATCATGCGAATCTAGCATGTCTGTGCAAGAAGATCAACTGCTGGAGATTGCAAATGAAGGCTGCCTTAAAACTACGTTCGAGACAACAACTTTGCCGGTGTTCTGGATTAAAGTCATGGCGGAATACTCTGAGATTACCACCACAGCACTTAAATCCCTATTGCCATTTCCGACAACCCATCTGTGTGAAGCGGAGTTTTCTGCAGTGACAGTAACCAAAACAAAACAACGGAATAAACTGGACATAAGCAACACACTTCGGGTGTCATTGTCTCCTATTACCCCCAGATGAAACCATTTCGTAGCAAAGAAACAAGCTCAGGGTTCTCGTTGATTTAGCGTTCTAGTGAGTTAAAATGTTAAATCACTTTATATTCATTTTTTGGTGTAACTGTATTTTATTTTGAAGGCATGTTTAAATACAATTAAATTTAAATTATTAAATCAAAACAATCTAAAATATAAGCAATCAACGTCCCCCCCCCTTCAACGGGCCATGTTAAAATTATCAAACGTTGATCCGGTCCGCGGCGATAAAAAGGTTGGGGAGCACTGCCTTAGGGGATTGATCCCGGACCGTCATAGGCAGTTGTGTTGCTCTAGTACGGCGTTAGCTAAAAATTACCTTTCCTTACATTACCGTGGGTATATTTCTTTTCTGTTTCAGTAAAACTGTCCTCGTGCGTGTAGGTCCATGACTTAACGTTGTTTTGTGTTAGGCGCAACTTGACTAAGTATAACCACTTGCGCCATAAAACCCAATCCAACCAACCTCCCTGGGTGTATTGCCTCAGTTCTGTGATTCTAAACCATTCCTTGTGCGTGTATGTACATTACGTGATGCTATCGGCCTCGTTTTAGACATAACATGGCTAAATGTGGCCCTTGAACCATAAAACCAAATTCAACCAAACTCCCTGAGTGTATTTCCATTGTTCTGTCCGCAAAATATTTCTTGTGTGTGTATATCCAGACATGAAGGGTGTCAGTTTTGTGTTTGGGGCAACATAGCTAAATACGACCTTGGCGTCTTGTGGCCCAAACCAATCATCTTCCCTAGTGTGTATTTCTCTTCCGTGTTAGTAAAACATTCCTTGTGTGTGAACATTACTTGAGGTTGTTTTGTGTTTGGCGCAGCATGGCCAAATATGACCCTTGCGCCTTAAAACCCCCATCAAACAACCTTATTGTGTGTATTTCTATGTTCTGAGTTAGTAAAATTCTTATACGTTATGTCCATTACTCGATGTTGCCTGTCTTGTGTTTGGCACAACATGGCCAAATGCGCCGTAAATCTCATTTATACGAACTTCCCCGGGTGTATTTTCCTTCTGTATCAGTAAATCTATCCTTGTGTATGTCCATTACTTGATGTATGTCTTGTGTTTGGTGCAGCATGGGCCCTTCCGCCATAAAACCGAATCCAACCAACATTCTTGAGAGCATTCTCTTCTGTGTCATTAAGATATCCTTGTCTAAGGATATCCATTACTCGATGTATGTCCTGTGTTTGGTGCATCATTGCCAAATATGGCCTTAGCGCCATAAAACCAACCAAACAAGGACTTTTTAATTTCTGTAGTGGACGTCACTGCGTCGATACGATTCAAAATGACGAGATGTTGTTCTTGGATCCTATCCCTCCGGGATCGCCAATAGCCTGTTTTGTTCCTCCAAAGCAACGTTGAACTGTCCCTTCATCCATCGTAGAACTGGACTTCTCTGAGGTCAATTGCCTTCTCACCTAAACCTCACAACATAAATAAGTTCGTTCGACGTCTGTTGTGTTATTAGCGTTTTTATTTCATTAACCAGAACTTTCAGTTGCTCGAATTATTCCGCTCATTCTGTGCGGAGGTGGAGCTGCAGTAAAAACTAAAGATTGGGCAGAAAGGGGTAGAGTGGAATGAGGCAAAAAAATGAGAAAGGGCCGCTCTTAGCGGAGAGGAAATATTTCTTTTAAAGAGAGGGGGAAAAGAGAACTGGGTTTGATGGATGGCTTCATTATTAGAAGCACTTTCTGGTTGCGCTCTCTTTGTTAATTGTGTGCGTCTCTCGGTCATTACACCCATTATATGCCTAAATGATCACATTACGCAAACTAATTAATACGCTTTTAGCGAAATCTCGATTGAAGCGCTACCAAGAAATAATGGTGATGGGGATTGTAACAGTGGTGTGATTTGATTTCTATTGGTGGGACAGTTATAAATTGATGTACCATCTTGTTTAATGGGCCGCGGCAGTTGGAAGAACAACGGAGAAGCAACCGAGATCAAAATTCGGTCCAAACGAAGACATTCGTATACGCGGAGATTGGTTGATTCTCGTTCAATATGTCATGGCCTCAAATATACTGGCGTTTGCATGGTGTGGAGGTTGGGAGCGTGGAATAGCAGCTCCGGTGTATACCTCGTCATCTGACCGCGGATCAAAATGACGAGGTATTGTCCTCGGATCTTTTTCTTCGCGATGGCATGGGCCCTTGTGCCATTAAATATGAATCAATGCCTTCAAGATGAACCTCGAACCGTCACCAATAGATTGTTGTATTGCTCTAATGCGACGTTAATTCACCTACCTACCTATTTCATTTGTAAATATTTTAAAATCACAAACAAGCCCTTTCAGAGAAAGGGTTCAAAACATCAAACACCCTCCCCCTTAAGGCTATGTCAATTGTTTTTGTAGCGTGCAATTTTTCGTGTTTTATTTTGTGTATATTGTTTATGCAAAACTTATACCAGGAGCCTATAGGGCCTTTCCTACATGAAGTTGCAAACCTATATTTAATTGATTGACTATTGTCAGAAACATAGCGCATTCTTTAAAATATCATGAAAATGAAGTTTTCTTACATTTTTATCCCACGTGCAATGTATCTAATAACGTGATTACTTGATATGATCCCTTTTATTTTTGTTTCTTGTCTAAGTATGTTTACATTATCAGTTAATTATACTATACACTTCTAAAAAAACAGCTTTATATGCCTATGTAGTCTTGACCTGATACTCTGATACCCCTGTACACACGATTATAAATTCTAAAAAACTATTCAATAAAGCATGAAAGAGTTTGTGAACTTTTCTTTCGGATTTATTTACTGCAAGCACCGTCTACGAAGGGATACCAACATTAGGTAGCAAAAGGTTAGCAGAGTTACTTCTGTTATTCAGTCTGAAACAATAGCTATATAAAGTCTATCAATCACCTGAAATGTGTCTTACAAGTATAGACATTTTGTTGCTAAAACGAAATGGAAATTAAGAAAACACTAGTGAAACGTGCATGTTTCGGAGATCTGGACAAATCGTGTGTCCCACAAGCATGGGTAGTGTAATAATCGTATTGAATCCAACTTGTATGATGGTAAGAAGAGAGAGTATTTTACAGATCTGGTATGGTAGTGAGAATAGAGCACATTATACAGAACTTCAGATTCATAGCTGATTAATCTCTGTGATTTAGGGCTATAATTTTGTCATAAATTCAGAATCAAAGCTTATTTTCCGATTTAAAATTAGTTTAGGTTCAGACTTACAGGTCATAACTATTAGTGTGTTCATCTCTTGTATTGGCTTAACCGACATCCCTTTCTGTTCTGTTTCTTGCTTCAAGTTATAATCATTTGGACGGACGCTCAATATTTGTGTCTGTGACGGACTTATTTTCAATGCTAAAGCACTGTAAAGACCGTTACCTAAGACATCATAGCTGGACGTTTGATAACAGGTTTAGATTTACAATAGTTTTTCATGTCCTGTTTTTTATCATCTTAAATAATCCTAGCACATGATTTAATAAATTTAAAAAATTGACAGCATAGAAATCAGAATTTGAACACAAACTCAATGGCAAATGACTTATAAAATTCAGGCTGGGATATCGGAACACAGCATAACAAAACTCGTGAATATACAAGGTGGTTTGAAACTTTCATTATATTATCCAATATATAATGTATAAAATTAAATAGAATTTACATACATAGGAATTAAGCCTGCAGTCCAGGATGTGCTATATTAAAATTATCCTAGTAATTTGATTCGATACGAAAGCGAATTGTAACATACTTTATGAATCGTAATCACCGTTTCTTATTTAATTTTAAAATGAATTTATTTAAGTTCAGGATATATAGATTCAGAGAATAAAGTTTTAGTTTGCAAATTACAAATGCTAAGAACATATAAATTCTTAAATATTATTAAACCGATTACGTAATGAATGGATCGAAAGTAATTTCACAAGATGGTCTAAGTTTATAACAGCTATAAAATCACATTTCAAAGTGACATGTTAGTAAAAAGTTCATAAATTTTCATAACAAAAAGTGCCCCTACAACTATACCAAACAATTATACTAAATTAATAAAGTTGTTTCTAGGTTGGTACGTAGTCGAATTCTCACTGGAACAACCCAATAGGCTGATGGTGACGATACGAAAGGGATGATTCCAGGGTAACAACTCGTAATATTGAATCGTTGTCAAACGACGAAGTCAACACTTGAGCTGGCATCCCATTCTCCTCACATAAAATAATTTGAATTGAGATAAGAATTAAATCTAAGAGAAGAGCTTCGATATAATGTTCTAGACAACAAGAAATTGACTAATATCTTTACTTTCACCTGAAACCGTTTCTCTATTTTTTAGATGTTATTCTCAAGTTTTATTTAGTAAGTTCTGTAAGCTACCTTAAATTTACCTTTATCAGCATTTCTAAAAGGTACCCTTTAGTTCATTACATGAATCAAATAACGTACATCAAACAAGTGGATTGACAGTAATACCACCGAATACAAAGCCAATGCAATTTAGTTAGATAAACACCAGCCTTCATGAACATTTTTACTTTTCATAGCGGTTAAGATCTGAAGAAAGACATCTCAATGGCCTCTCAGGGCATAAAAGATAATCTTCAATGGCTGCCTAAAGGGAAAAGAACACATACTATCCTCTACAATCTCTTTGTCCCAAAATTTTTAATATTTTATTTGTGTATTTGAAGCTAGACATTTCCCCCCACTGGCATTAGTATTTATTTAGCCGGACGCCTTTTGTAGGTTTTTGGAATACAAAGTGCGATCTGTTGAAAAGAACCCGGCAGACAGAGTAATAAATATTGAAGAAAAAATAAGAAGCCTCTACCTACTTATTCTAAAGTAAAGAAAGGTGAAAAGAAAAATAAGGCGCGGCCCCCAAGGCGCAAAATACTAAGCGTTCCTGTTTGCCTTTCTTCTGGTTGCGGCCTGTAATTGAAGGCCGCACCGCTCGGGCTGACTAATCAGGTATCCAAATAAATGGTAAAGCACACCTTTTGTGTGTTACGGACGCTGCATATGAAAAAGACGTCTTACGACTGGGCTGTGGTAAATAGTGCCGCAGTATGCAGATGGCAGAAACAAACTTTGGGACGAGACATTTTTAGCTTTTGGATTATTCCTTTCTCCTTTGTAATCGCTAGGTTTCTTGGTCTTCAACAGATAAAGCGAATTCCTAATCCAACAATCTTGTCCATTGTTGGAGTAGGATAATAATCATGATAACTTTTTGAGTCATGGCTGTCGACAATGATCTTTATACTAAAAGCTTCTTCGAAAATTCTTTAGTTATTCCTTTGACGAAACACAGTTTTGGCAGTTATGTGTGCTACGGACGAGGTTTATCAAAATGACGTCTTCCGACCCTGACTGGGGTAAATGGTTCCATGGTATGACGGAAACAAACTTTGGAACGAGACATTTTTTAGTTTTTGGGTGGTTCGTTTGTAATTGCTGGGCTTGATCTTCAGCAGATGAGGCGGATTTCTACTCCAACAATCGAGGAGATTGTTGGATTATGATAGTAATCTTGATCGTGAGCCAACGATGCTAACATAAGGGTCCTAAAGCTTTATGAGGATCCATTAATTTAGTTATGCATTTGGTGACAGGTTTTTACAGATTTGTTTATTGCGGACTGGGCTTATAAAAGTAACGTCTTCCGACACTTGCTGTGGTAAATGATGCTATAATATACGGATGGTAGAAACAAACTTTGAGACGACACACTTTTTTTGGATTATTCCTTCCTCATTCGTAATCGCCGAGTTTCTGGATCTTGAAACAGCTACGACGGTATGCCGTATCCCGTCGATAGGTTGAATAGGTGAATAACAATTGTGATTTTTTAGCCAAACTGTCAATAAGAATGCTTATACAAAAACTTTTATAAAGATAAGAGTACGATCATTTATCTAATCACACGAACCAGCGCTTTGCTAGGTTTGTGTGCTACGAACTCTGCTCATGAAAGTGACGTCTTCCTGCCCAGGCTGTGATTAATAATTCTATAACATCCGCATGGCAAAAGCAATATTTGGGATGACTATTTTGGTTTCCTTTCAAATCCTTGCCAATCCGAGTTGTTTGGTTCCTTTCTCGTTTGTAATAACTGAGTTTCTGGGTCGAGAACAACTGAGGCAGATTCCCACATGAACAATCTAATCGATTGTAGACTAAGGAAGTAATAATCATGATCTTCTTTTGACCAATTTTGTCAACAAGGACATTTATATCAAATCTTTTACAAAGATCCTTTCGTTTAGTAACACATCCTGCGTCCATTTTTACAGATTTCTGGCACATAATAAAATTCGTTTTTCAACCCAGGCTGTGGTAAATGATATCGTAGTACGCTGCAAGCTAAGTAGATAGGAAGCTGAGTTTACGTCACACTGAAGAAACACAGCGAGCTATTGGAGACGGTCCATGATCAATACCGAATGAATAGATCCTAGGGCAACACTTCGTAATTTAGGACTACGATCAGATGACGAAGTCCGCTGCTAGGAAAAGAGCTTTGGAAACGAGATATTTAGCTCTTTGATTTTTCTCTTTTGAAATCCCTGGGTTTCTTGAGTTTATCCCGGAATCATCAATAGCTAAGGTCAGATGCTGTACTTCATCATCTGCCATTATCCTGAAAGAAATTTTCATGAAATTAAAATTTTCAAATATTTTTCTGTACTTGACCATTTTACTTATTGTTAAAGTATCAATCAAATAATGAAGCAATTTGCTTCTTTAAAAGCTATTTAAAATCATGTTTGAAGAAACCTCGTGACCAAAATATATGTTAATTATATTGAAAAATACATAGTGGAAAATTTTTGGTTTCTGAGAGACATATTTGCTCTGCAGATACTTTGGTATCATATAAATTAGAACCAGCTCAGATTTAAAAAAAAGGCTTCATTGTCCTCGGATATTAAATGTTAAGGAAACCAGGAAACCTGTAGCTAAAACCTGCACCATTGACTAAGTACTAGAATGAGAGGATATATATATATATATATATTTCAAAACTCTATCCAACTAAAGATCACCCTGTACGTCAAGGCTGGTGTATGTTAAATCTGTCCGGATATTAAGTGTCCTCACGTTGACATGGTGTGGAAGTTTGAAGAGTGAGATGTCAGGTCAGGTGACATCTGACAATATGATCTTGTCATCTGACCGTGAAAGCTGGAAGCCGATCGTTGAAAAGTCTTTAGTTGGTCATAACGTTTTTCATGTGACCTTACTGTCTTGTCAATTCGATTGAAAAAAAAAACATTTTGGAACAGCAACAAAGCTTTTCTAACAAGGAGCCGTTCAAAGCTTAGTGAGTTTGCCAGCTCAGATGTTGCCTCGTCATCTGACCGTGGTTGAATATGACGAAGTGTCCTCGAATCTTTCCCTTGAGTATTGATCACGCAATGTCTCCAATAGCCAATTACGTTGCTCCTGTAGTGCTATGTAATAGTTCAAAGTATCATTTTTACTAATAATCATTTAACGTTAAGTCATTTAGAGAAACGGGAGATTTTTGTAGAATATTAAAAGCTTTTAGATCAGGATGTAGTTTGCAGTGCAACTCATACCTCAGGAGCGGCCCAGGTGAAATCAATGAATAAAGAAGTGAAGTCTTTGAAAGGGAATCACTTTTACAACCGAGTTAACAAAATACACTAATTTGATTGATTTTATTGAACGTGTTTTGAATGTCGAAATAACTTCGCTTCATTAGAATGCTAGAGAACCCTTAAAAAACACCCCCCTTACATTCCTACCTGTTGCTACATCCCCATTCTTCTCGTAACCGTCTGACAAAACGATCTGTTAACACAGAGGTGATCGCAGTAATGTAACAAAAAAGACCATCTCGAAAAAACCCTCCCGAGAGCCATTCTTTCTCCCTCCATCACGTATACAAATATAAATATACACATTCTCCGTCCGAGGCCGAACTCGCCATCGGCGAAAGTCACCGCAGAGCATGAACGGGGGGGTTGGATGGTGAGAAATGTTCCTTTCGAAACGTTCCAGGGAGGGACGCAGCAGCATCATGGCTGTGGCAAATTGTTGGCAAGAGCCGCGATAAAATTTAATCTGTTCTCTAACAGATGGCGCCGTCAGTTCGGGCCTTTTCATTTGCTTGCCGATACTGTTGATTTTCACGCCTCAGATAACCATCCCAATCAGTGCCGACGATGGCCCGGGGCACTGGGCCCCGCCTCGTCTCCTTCATTGCTCTTCAGGAGAGTGCGTGCCGGCCTGGCTTTTTATTATTTTCATTCCGTGCCCCTTTTTTTTTCGCTTTCTTGCGTCCAGTCCCAAGTTCTTCGGGCTCGTCCCCCCTTCATTCACGGCCCGGGAGGGATGGATGAAACAAATCGATGTAATGGGGGGCTCAATGAAAGGGGGGGTCGGGAAAGTGATACAGGATTATGCCGTGGCGGCATCGGCATTCAAAGCAGCTCAAGACTTACGCAATGCCACAGTCGGAGAGGGTCCGCGGTATTTGCGGCAAATAAACCGCAAGCACCGTTTGGAATGATCATGCGAATGAAAAAGCAGATATGGGATTTCATAAATGTGGTAAGGTACAGGTGTTGGAATGGAAGATGGACCCATGCCCAGGTGCAGAATTATATTCAGTGTTCTGTAACACAACTCCGAGCAGTTGCAATTGTTCTGCAGGCATTTTGTTCTAATTTTGAAAACTGCAGTTAAATCAAAAATAGACGTAAAACACAATTATCGGCTAAATATGTATAGCCGATATGTATCGTCTAAATTTGTATGTACATATTTATAGTAAAAAACACACACACATCAAAATTGACTAACTCGCTTTATTCAAAACCAAGGCATACTTCAGAATTTGGGATTCTGTCGATAACTTTTGAAGTTAAATATTTTGTCATTGATATAGAAGATGTGTTATTTTAGATATGTATTTGCGGTTATTTGGACGATGTAGGGAGGTTATTCCGTAGTTAGAGAAGAAAAAAATGTGTGGCAGAGAGCACGCTTTGCACTGCAGAACATCGCAACTTACGATTGAAAACAAAACGGCCAAAATTTTGATAAAATTAAGGAAAAATTGTTCTGCAAAGACTTTGTTCTGCGACGTACGTCGCAGTTTTAAACACTTTCTGCTCCTTGGGACCCATGGAGATATTTCATGTGCTTGTTGTTTGGTTGTGTTCTTGTGGGAGCGTCCATATTTGGTCATGATGAGTCAGAGACAAGACAGACAATATCAAGTAATGGGGATACAGACACAAAGCATTTGGCCAAACACTAGACAGACAGTTTCAAGTAACGGACATACACACAAGATAAGTTTCATAAACACAGAACAGAGAAATATATGCAGGGATAAATCGAACATGCGACCCCTACAAGGTTGCAAGCGCATTGGGCATACCCATTGAGCCGCGACAACCCCATATCCGTATTGGAATTTAGAAGATCCAAAAGTGTGTCGAAGTTTGGTTTAAACACAGAACAGAGAAATATATTCAGGGATAAATCGAACATGCGACCCCTACAAGGTTGCAAGCGCATTGGGCATACCCATTGAGCCACGACAACCCCATATCCGTATTGGAATTTAGAAGATCCAAGAGTGTGTCGAAGTTTGGTTTAAACACAGAACAGAGAAATATATTCAGGGATAAATCGAACATGCGACCCCTACAAGGTTGCAAGCGCATTGGGCATACCCATTGAGCCGCGACAACCCCATATCCGTATTGGAATTTAGAAGATCCAAAAGTGTGTCGAAGTTTGGTTTAAACACAGAACAGAGAAATATATTCAGGGATAAATCGAACATGCGACCCCTACAAGGTTGCAAGCGCATTGGGCATACCCATTCAGCCGCGACAACCCCATATCCGTATTGGAATTTAGAAGATCCAAAAGTGTGTCGAAGTTTGGTTTAAACACAGAACAGAGAAATATATTCAGGGATAAATCGAACATGCGACCCCTACAAGGTTGCAAGCGCATTGGGCATACCCATTGAGCCACGACAACCCCATATCCGTATTGGAATTTAGAAGATCCAAAAGTGTGTCGAAGTTTGGTTTACCGGTCGTCAGGAAAAGATTCGGAATTTAATTGTGTATACTAATTCCTCCAGGAATTATGACTTGTTCGGATTTTTTATTTAAACCTCAATTCGATCCAAATGTATTGCTTGAATCACTTTGTGATTGAAAAATGTCTTGAGCTTGGTTTTATGCTAGAGAAACGTGAAGCAGGAGTGAAGCCGCACCGGTTGTGCCGTCCAAACAGCGACGAAACAAGTAGCCATTCCTCAATCACTGATTTTTTGTCTCATTGGGCGGCACGTCCAGTTCAGGTCTTCTTCATATCCGCGTTGCTTGTGTAAAACAAGCTTCAGTAACTTGCGGAAGTTCGCGGATACGTTGTGTTTTTAGTCAGGTTTTTTAATTTAAGGTGTAATTTTTTTATTTGTAATACTTGTAATTCTTGTTTGTTACAATGTTTCGACCGTTTCAAAGGAAATGTTTTTATTAATATTCCATCAGAAGAGTTTTATTAGTCCGGATTTATCCTGAAATGTGGGGCCAGGACAACTCATTACAATTGAGATTGTCAGCCATTTTTAAGTCGGGTAACCCTAACAGTAGCGGCATGTTATATAAACTCAAGAGTTACGGACTTCCACAGGCATATCTTTATGAGTGTACTGGCATCACGACCCCAAGGTAGCAGTGATTTGTTCTTCCTTCTGTTTTACCTTTATCCACCCTTCTACCTTTTGTACTTTTTCGTCCCTCCTTGACTTACGTTTCGCACAGCTTGGTTTAATAAGGAACTAGTGCCATAACACCCAAAACCAACCAAGAATTCTGGAATGCTGCAATTAGAGTCTGTTTGCTTTGGTGGAATATGAACGAGGGAATTAGACGTAGCTTTGTAGTTTTGATATATTTTGTATGTTAATTGGAATTTAGAAGATAAAAATACCTTGCTAATTCAGATACGTCGCATTTCTAATTAATAAGAATGCATTGTACTGTCTCCCTGTAGCAAGACTAGTTTTTACTAGTTTAGTAATAATATTACTAGTTTAGTAGTATCACTAGTAATAGCATCACTAGTAATAGCATTACTAGTAATATTACTAGTAGTATTATTATTAGTAGTAGTAATACTAATAGTAGTATTACTAATAGTAATATTACTAATAGTAGTATTTCTAATAGTAGTATTTCTAATAGTAGATTACTAATAGTATATTACTAATAGTAGTATTACTAATAGTAGTATTACTAATAGTAGTATTACTAGTATTATTACTAGTTTTTATACATCTATATAAATAAGAATGGAGTGTTTGTTTGTACATTCAATATTTTCGACGCATTTCAAGTTTTCTATCCGTTTTGGACCCTTCTGATGCCGAATCCGCCTTTTTCTCGTTTGGTGTCTGTCTGTCTGTCTGTCTGTCTGTATGTTGTGCCCTATACACGTCCACGCGGTTTAAGATATTTTCATGGAAATTTGCATACAGAAAGTACTTATCTTGATTTAGTGAGTGGAATTGGTTGCGAAAGTCTGTCTGTCCGTCTTTCTGTTCTATGCTCGATTTTGTGTTTGTGTGTTTGTGTAGGCATCACATGAATTGTATTCCAAATATTTGATTGCATTGTATTTTATTTTATACATTATCTAATAATTTAGTGAATGCAATATTAAACATTTCTTTATTGTTATATTTAGACGAGTTTCATGCTAAAACACCTGAGTAAGTATACTTAAATCAACCATAATTTGGTAGTTTTGGAAAAATTGGAATGTCTATTGAATATTACGATTAATTCGATTGTTTTACCAGTACTGCTGAAAAAGTAATTATTCTTCAAAAAATTATTTTTTTTATGGAACTTCATTTCTGATACGTCATTTATTTCGAGTCTTATTTTTATTCTTTGCGCAATGAAAACGATTTCCGAAAATTTGGGACAGACGATATTTTTCAATGAAACGAGAATGAACACGATCGCGCGAGCAGTGATATTTTTTCTGGTTCTTTCGCTCTGAATTAATTTCACATTTCTAAATTTTGTACACTTTTAGTTGTTAGTTGTGGCAACTGTGCGAGATCAAGAGATTAAATTGAATCACAAATTAATATCTTTGGAACAATTTTTTACGACATCTTTTATTTTGTTTTACTTCGCTGTTTCCTGTTTTAAATATTTATTATTTTAATAAATGTGTTTTCCTTCTCATCACACCCAACAGCACCACAAAGTATTAGACTTAAAAATGTTAGGTAAGTCAGTATAAATTTTCAGTAAATTTTAAGTGTAGTTATGCCATTATTGAAAGAATGCCGTTATTTAAAGAATAATGCCGTTATTTAAAGAATAATGACGTTATTTAAAGAATAATGCCGTTATTTAAAGAATAATGCCGTTATTGAAAGAATAATAATGTTTACAAATCCAAACTAGAACTTTTTCCAACATTAAAAAATTTGTTGTAATAATGACAGGAGAAGATTGCAAAATTTCACAATGTCGCATACCGGAGGCAAGAGTGCCACAAGTAAAAAAATATTGTTTTGTTAACTATGAGTGCGAGAGCACTCGCCGTAAATCGTAATTTTAATTAATTGAGTTGAATATGAAAAGAACTTAAGAAAGGGAATTCCAAATCTCCCTCAAAATCGCCTTTTATAGTAGTAACCTTAGTATCACCTTTCGTCATTTTGTAGCTTTGTTCTACAGCAATTGTGCGATGTATGTGAAATGTATTACATGAATGGATATGCATGTGTAGGATTTGTGTCTAAAGTAAGTTGTAGAAAATATAAAGATGGCAAAAGGTGTTAAAATAAATTTTTACTCTACAAAAAACGTAAGTCATTATATATTTTGATTATCTCTTCAATCTAGAGTAAACTAATTCAAACCGAGTAAGGTCGGGTATTTTGCTAGTATTCAATAAAAATTGTAGGCAAAAACAAATATTGGTATACCTTACACTCTAATAATTGTAATACACCTTGTCCTCTTTTTACAAATGAGGATAAGATATATTACAATAGCACAGGTATATACAACACGCAGCAACTTTTGTTTCATACAGCTTCATTTGCACAGGTCCCAGAAGTCTAGCTTCGCTTCAATTCGTCATGCACTCGAGAATAAGACAAATAATTTACTATATCATATATAGTTAGAAATTCCGCTGTATCCCGGTTAGAAGAGTAACGTATTACAACCGAAAGGTTGTGAGTTCGAATCCAAACTAAGACCGTCGTGTACAAGGGTGGCTTGTGCACGTCAAATCTGTCGTGGCCTCAATTGTCCTCACTTTGGCATGGTGTGCAAGTTTGGAGAGGGACATTCGACTTCGTCTTCTGACCGTTGTTCAAAATGACGCATTGTTGCCCTTGTACCTTTACATTTGAGTTTAACCCCGGACCGTCGCCAATATCCGTCGTGTTTCTCCAGTGAGACTCTAATTAAAATACCTACCTATCGACCTTCATACAGTTCAATCCTAGAAATACAGTGAGACGCTAATTAAAATACCTACCTATCGACCTTCATACAGTTCAATCCTAGAAATACAGTCAGACTAGAATTTTCTGTCGAAACACTGCGGAACAAATGTCAAGCAACCACCAATTTGACGCACACAAACAAGCAATCGTCACGACACAAATTATCCCGAATCTAAGTCTTCCAGAGGGGTAGTTCTTGTTAAGACAGGATCCTTTCATCGTGACCGAAAGCGAAAGCTTAATACCAGAGCTAACCCCGAGACACATTACTAAGTTAAAGAGTATCAAATAACACTTAATGTGTCGAAGGTACTCATTATTGCCTAAACTCTTTCGCATAGTAATAGCCAACTAATGATTCTTGAATATTCCTTTCCCATTCATACTGACTACTGGCGGCTAACCTTTAAGAGAGTTGAAGAAGCATAGTGCAAATATTTAGCCTTCCAAGGACGTGCTTTGTTTGACACGCTCTTTTAATTGATTGGAAATGGATACAGTAGTGGAATGACTGCAGGGAAATAGTAGTTATAGAGATCAGAAACAAATTTCCTAAAATTATGCAATGATCCTTTTTGATTATTACCATTGAGAATAATCAAATTCGCGATGGCGACAGGCCTAAAGGAATGACACGAACACGCTTCGCTAGTACTTGAGGTTTGTGTTGCTCGGCTGCAGTCACTGGATTCGGTTAATCCATAGACATTTAACCATCCAGATGATTGCTTTTCAACGATGCTTCTTGCCATCAGCAAAAGGATTACGGTAGCCTGGTTGAAAGAATAGCGGATTAGCAACCGGAGGGTTGCGAGTTCAATTCCAACAAAAGACAGTCGAGTACAAAGGGATATACTGCACGTTAAATCTGTCGTGGCTTTAAATCTCCTCACGTTGGCGTGGTGTCAAAGTTTGGAGAGTTTGGTGCCAGCTCAGGTGTGGCCTTGTCGTCTGACTATATTTCACAATTTCGTGGTTTTCTCATCGGATCTTCCTTGGGATCCTTTCGGGAATGATTCCAAACCGTCGCCGCCGTGTTGCACAGGGGCGACGTTAATTTAAATAAATACTTGCCATTAAGGGTAATTGTAATGGTAATTTTATTTAACGTCGTACTAGAGTAACACAACGGGCTATTGACGACGGTCCGGCGGCAGTCCCTTAAGGGAAAGATCCGAGGACAAGACCTCGTAATTTTGAACCACGGTCAGATGACGAGGCAACACCTAAGCTGGCTCACCATTCTTCAAACTTCTACACCAACCCAACGTGAGGACTTTCGGCCACGACAGTTTTAAGGTGCACCAGCCGCCTCTACACCATACGCTTACAAACATCCATGCCCGGACCCGGATTCGAACCAGGAACCTTCCGATCCAGAGGCTAACACCTTTACCACTATACCGGTTGGTCGGCTGCCATTAAGGGAAACTGGCCAGTTCTTTATAGACGAGATATCTTGTTGAAACCAATTCGAAAGTTAATCCAAGAGGTTTTGGTGATATATATATCATCCATCAAGACCTTGCTATTTTTGCTAATGACATGATATCTCAACGTCAGTATATTGCTGATTTTTTTCATGGCCAGATCAAGGTCCGGTCGGTTTACTTCTATTGACAAGACAAGACCTTGATGGACGAGATATCTCGTCCATCATAATCTGGTCAGTTGTGCGTAATGACGATATACCTCCTCGAGATAATCACCAGTAAGGTTAACAAGTAAATCACTCAAAGAAAATGTGCGTGTTGTAAGCGGCACAGGTGCGAACTTCCTCCTTGTATGTATTTGGGGCTGCGGTAGCCCAGTTCAAAGAGTAACAGACTAGCAACCGGAGGTTTGCGAACTCGAATCCAACCAAAAGCCATCGTGTACAAAAGAGGCTGGTGTGTTAAATCTGTCGTTGCCTCAAATGTCTTCACGTTAGCATGATGCGGAGCAGTGGCGGATCAAGTCAAATGGGGGGCCCTAAGCGGTAAAATTTTCGGGGGCCTCAAACTCAAGTTAGAAAAAAGTTTCAAGAAAACTCTCATTAAGTTATTAACAAAAAGGAAAAAAAAATTCCCTTCCATAACACATTAAATAAATTTATTAAAAAACATTTTTTTTACATGAATTTCTGTCTTGCTTTATTTTTTACGAATTCGTCAATTATTTTGGCATTATAAATTCGGTTTTAAATTTTTTTATCTGTATGCAGTTTGTCCATATTAATTAATCTTTCTTTTCCTATAGTATTCCTTTATTATTTTTTTACACGCTTTGAAACAAAAAAGCAATCATCAGATAAGGGAATTGTTAAAAAAAAAATTTTAATAAGGTTTCATCATTCGCAAATGTGCAAAATATTTCTTTGAAGGCTCGATAGATGTTTGGTGTGGTTTTTATGAATTCCTCGCCCCCCCCCCACTTTAGATATAGTAAAAAATTGTCATAATCATCTTCAAAGGTACAAACATCAATGTCATTTTTGTAAATTATATATTTTTTTAATTTTTTATCCAACTTCCAGTTAAAGCCTCTTTTCTATGGGGGAAACCAAGTTTTATAGCTAATACAGCATCTGCTCTCGGTGATCATCTTGTATTAAATACTCTTTTCACTGCACTTTAAGAAGCACACTGCAAAGACGCTGTTACATCTTTCTTTCCTAGAACACTAATGAAAAGACATTTTAAGACCTCGGGGCCCCTTCGTATTCCGGGGCCCTACGCGGCCGCCTAGTCCGCGTACCGCTTAATCCGCCTCTGGTGCGGAGGTTTGGAGGGTGGGAGCCAACTCGGGTTTTGTTCTCGTCATCTGACCGCTGTTTACAATATTAAGGCTCTTTCCTCGGATCTTTACCTCCGAGATTGATCTCAGACCGTCGCCAAAAGTCGGTTTTGTTGCTACAGCGATTATGTGTTAAGTAACTAACTACCTATCTACCGAATAATTATACTTTTTCACACGTTTTTATGTATTGCGTTTTTGAAATTATTTGTTAGATAAAAACTGCTATGGCTTTTATTATTCGCTCCTACCTCCATCTACATTTATCTTGACAGAAAATGTCTGGTGTTTTCAGGAACCAATAGCCTTGAATTGCTCTTCAATTTGCATCGCACAATTCGAACTCGCTATGAGCGTTATTAGTTATACCTGGAAAACAGATGGGAAAGAAATCATTAGATATCCACCTTTCGACACACACAAAAAATCTATCACCATCTCGCTCATTTGCATGGAGGTATGTAATCAAAAAGCAATTATACCAGTCGCAGTGTCTTTCGAAAACAAATCATCCTAATCATTCATGCGAGGTGTGAAAAAGAAAAACAAACAACTGGAAAGGATAAGCCTGGATTTGATTGGGTTCAGGGTCTTATTTATTCTTTTAGTTGACCAACTGTCAGCTGGATCCAGAGGCTCAAGCAATCAGCGCTTAACTCTACTCGAAAACAATTCCCAACAAGTAACATCTGGTGAAAGAACAGCTCAAAACCACGCCTTTTCCCGCTAAGTCTACCGAATGATTCCTGCCTTTCGTAACAATTATTTGGAAATGTAGTTTTTTCCACGTAGGAAAGGCGTCATATACACGGTAGAAAAGTCATCCTAAGACTGCAATTCAATTATCTGATCCAAG
Source organism: Metellina segmentata (assembly GCA_947359465.1). NCBI lineage: Eukaryota > Metazoa > Arthropoda > Arachnida > Araneae > Tetragnathidae > Metellina > Metellina segmentata. Next base: position 107,647,176 of record OX375878.1, read on the forward strand.
CTCTCAAGTCCATTCGACAGCTTCCTCTTCGTTTTTTCATCTCTTTTCCTCTTTTTCAACATTTCTCTTTCTTTTATCATCTTTATACGATTGTGGGAATAAGGTCTTGTTTTTGTCGCTTGTCTTAGGAAGTTTGGATTGTGGAAGTTAGTGAAGTATAGTGTGTGGATGGGGTATTTTATATTTATGTACCTAACTTCCACCATTTAGTTTTAATAAGGATTCAGGTGGTATTTCTCACACTTCCCTTTTCAGTTTTTTTAATCAGCGGAACAATGTTTTCCTCTCCGGGCTTCATTGTTCTGGAACCACTATTGAGGTGGTTTTTCTTTTCAAGAAATTCCATTCTATTCAGCTTATTTGAAATTAGTGTACCGTATCGGATTTGTAATTTAATCCACGTAATTGGATTCTGTTGCAATATATTTGTGCTTTTATTGAAATCGAATAGTTTATTTGTGATTAGAAAATAATTAAAATTCTTTACTCTTTTTATGTGTGTTGATAGCAGTGTTTTCGAAAGCTGGTTTTTACACTGTAGGCAGATAACTATAATTAACACAAACGCAAAACATTTTTCATTTTATGTGTAGTCAAAGTTAATTGGACCAAGGAATACAGGAGTGGAAGGAGTTGGTAAGTAATTGAATTAACGTCACACTCGGGCAACAGCGAACTATTGGTGACGGTACGGGATCAATTCCGAAGGGCAAGATCCGAGGACAACGCCGTATCATTTTGAGCCACGGTCGAATGATGAGTTGAAATCTAGTGGCACCCCACTCTCTAAACTTCCACACCATGCCAACGTGCACCAGCTTCTCCCCCTCCCGTTGCACGACGGTTTTCAAACTCGTAATCCTTCAGCTGCTAATTCGCTTTGAGGAGGGCGGGAAAATGTTAAAGTGTATTTAATTCAAGCTTTAGAGGGCTTCTTTTCTGAAAATTCAAGCAATAACAGGGACTACATGAATTGAAAAATTGACTTTAAAATGTTTTTTTTTTTTTTTTAAGGGAGTGCTTGAAAGTATTCTCTTATTTAAAAAAACTGAGAAATACTTTTGTGACAAGGACAAAAACTCTTTTCCAAGAAAACACAGATTTTGAATTGCCGCCCCCTCAGAACATAGGCAAATTCGTCTATTCCATCAGTTCTATGGAAAACATTCCTTTTCTGATGTATATTCCTGGAAAATATCTATTCGACAAGAAAAAAATTGGGCTAAAAATTAAAAAGCTTTTCCCTATTTAAAGAATAAAAAACGAGCTTTTTCCTATTATTATTTTTGCATTTAAAATTAAAACTAAAATAATAAAATGCAAAACTTTAATATTTCTGTAATGCCGCCTTACTGTTTGTGTTTGCATGCTAAATACCTTTCATTTGCGCGCACGCATCGATATCTTAGCTCGTGGTATATTCAGATCAGTTTGCATTTTAATAAATATAATTTTATTTCATATGTGCTAGTTGTAGCAATAGTCAGTTTTTCATTTAATTAATTTTGTTTATTCTTTAGACGGCAGTTGTGTAAACAGTCAGTTTGAGTTTTAATTGATTTTTTTTTATTTAGCTGCTAGTTGGGGTAACATTTAAGAAACATCTATAATTTTCCGTCTGATAAATTTTTGGCTAGCTAGTGTAAAACTCTATGCTTTAGCGCAAATTATTTGTACAATATTTGCAAATTATTTGCATGTGAGCATCCTTTTAGAACCATAGCCTCTGTTAGTGTGGATGAGGCATTTTCTGTCAAGTTACATGCAGGTGGCTGTAGTGTTTCTTGTACGTATTCTGAACGTGACGTCAGTTAGCTTGTTTTCTGAACACTATTTCAGCCCTTCACCGAAAGATATTTCCGAATTTATGTATGATAGTTGTTTGCTCCTCATCATTTATATTAAACGTGAACGTTACAGAAACGGCGAGGATTTCTATTTTAACGTAACACCGATATGTAACATGCCAGCCTATTTTTACAGCAGAAGCAAACTCTTCGCATACCGTCTGATTGGTTGGTCTACATCGATTTACCTAACACATTACCAATCACATATTTGTTGCAAATAAATTTTATAGATCATTTACTCGTACCAATTATATCACACGGACATGCTGAAAAAAATTGTTTGGCATGCGTGCCTAAACACCTATTGCGTAACCTCGATGCGTATCATGCCAACTTATTTTTACAGCAACCGTCTGGTTGCATTGTTTATAGGGATATACATTACACATTACCTCTCAGAGATTAGTTGCAAATACGTTTTATACAGTCCATTTACTTGACCCAACTACACTGCACGGACATGCTGAAGAAAAATTGTTTGCCATGCGTGCCAAACCACTTATGTCGTAACCCCGATACGTATCATGCTATCTAGTTTTTACAGCAGAAGCATACTCTTCGCATACCGTCTGGTTGGATGCTTATATTGATTTACATTACAAATTACCTCTCAGAGATTAGTTGCAAATACGTTTTATACAGTCCATTTACTTGACCCAACTACATTGCACGGACATGCTGAAGAAAAATTGTTTGCCATGCGTGCCAAACAACTTATGTCCTAACCCCGATACGTATCATGCCATCTAGTTTTTACAGCAGAAGCATACTCTTCGCATACCGTCTGGTTGGATGCTTGTATTGATTTACATTACAAATTACCTCTCAGAGATTAGTTGCAAATACGTTTTATACAGTCCATTTACTTGACCCAACTACATTGCACGGACATGCTGAAGAAAAATTGTTTGCCATGCGGGCCAAACCACTTATGTCGTAACCCCGATACGTATCATGCCATCTAGTTTTTACAGTAGAAGCATACTCTTCGCATACCGTCTGGTTGGATTGCTTATATTGATTTACATTACACATTACCTCTCAGAGATTAGTTGTAAATACATTTTATACAGCTATTTACTTACACCAACTGCATCGCACGGACAAGCTGAAGAAAAATAATTGGCATTTGTTCCAAAACATCTACGTTATAACCCCGATACGTATCATGCCAGGTTATTTTTACAGCATAAGCATACTTTTCACATACCGTCTGGTTGGATTGTTTACATTGATTTACATTACACATTAGTTGCAAATACGTTTCATACAGGGAGCAAATACGTTTCCTCAGAGTTGCAAATACATTTTATACAGTCCATTTACTTGACCCAACTACATTGCACAGACATGCTGAAAGAAAACAGTTTGACGTGCGCGCCCATACACCTACGTCGACAAAAATGGCGAATATTGATCACCCTGTTCCACCTGTAGGTTTACTCAATCGTGAAAAATGCCGGGGATCTGAAAAAGAAACTCGTTTACATGCCACTTCTCCCCACCGTTTTCGGTACCGCAACCTTTTAGTGTGACACCAGCAGCGTGAGTCTACCCAGCCACAAAGGCCCGCTTGAATGTGCGGGGCCCTCCCTCAACCCTCCCCCATCCAGCACTCCATCACTCGCAGTTCATAAGTCAGTCAGAAGTGACTAGAGGGCCAGATTTTTGCACCTGGGAATGGGCTCTTGCGGGAGTAAGCAGGGAGTGACGGGCCCAGAGGTCAAGTAAGTCTATTACCAAAGTCCACTAAGACAACGCTAATTACCGGGTTTCGGACCTTGCGAGATGAAGAAGGTGAAAAAGGAAGGAGCGTGGAAATGTTTTGAATTGGATGAACTTTTGCTTATTTTTTAAACTAATATCACGTATGGTGGGAGGGGAGTTCTCGTGTTAGACGTATGAGGCATGTCCCTACTGTGTTGAGGAGAAGATTGGGGTAAGTCTTCGGGATTTGGCTCTGGGGAATCGCTTCATTTGCAATCACGAATGAGGCAAGTTACTGCTGTTTCTTTTATGCGTATATTGTCTCGGCAATGATAATTATCTGTTGAGGAGCAGATTGGGGTAAGTATTTGGGGTTTGCGCCTTGGAAATTACTTCATTTACAATGGCGTATGAGGCCTAGATCCTTTTATACAACTTCAGACGTATACTGTCTCAACACTGAAAATTATCTGTTGGGATGCAGATAAGGGTGTCTGTGGTTTCTCTCATGGAAATTTTTCCTTTTGCACTCATGCATGAGACATGTCCCTGCTTTTTTCTACTAGATCCGACGTATAAGGTCTGTACACCGAGAAATATCAGCTGAGAAGCAGATTGGGCTGTCTTGGGGTTTTGCTTCATTGCAATCACGTATGAGGCATGTCCTTACTGTCTCTCCAGTCATACATTGTCTCAACACTGAGAATTATCTGTTGAGGAGTAGATAGGGGTAAGTACAATTTTGGGGTTTGCTTCATGGAAATTACTTCTTTTACAATCGGGTATGAGGTCTATAACCATTTGTAGTACACTGACAGTTATATGTTGAGAAGCAGATTGGGATAAATTTTTGATTTTTCTTCTTGGTAGATAGTTTAATTAACGTCGTACTAGAGCAACACAACAGGCTATTGACGTCGGTCCGGGATCAACCCCCTTAGTGAAACATCCGAGGATAACACCACGTAATTTTGTACCACAATCAGATGACGAGATCACCTGAGCTGACACCTTCTCTCCAAACTTCCACTCCATGACAACATGATGACATTTGAGGCCACGACAGGTTTAACATGCACCAGCCTTCTTTGTACGTGACGGTTTTTGGATTTGAACTCGCAAGCCTCCGGGTTGTTAATCCGTTGCTCTTCCAACCAGGCTAGATATGTTTCTAGGAAATTGTTTCATTTCCAATCCCATATGAAGCATGTCCCTACTGTTTTCTACTACTTCAGAGGTGTATATTTTCTCAACACTGAGAACGAGAATTATCTGTTGAGAAGCATATCGGGGTAAGTCTTTGGGATTTGTCTCTGGGAATTACCTTATTTGCAATCTCACGTATGGGCATGTCTGCTATTTTCGGCAACTTGAGATGTATTCAACTAGTTACCACCGTCCCAGCCTAAGCCATTCTGTGAATCGCCACGTAATTTTGAACCACGGTCAGATGACGAGGCAACATCTGAGCTGGCACCCCACTCTCCAAACTTCCACACCAACCCAACGTGAGGACTTTCGGCCACGGCGGATTTAAGTTGCATCAGCCGCCTCCACACCATACGCTTTCAAACATCCATACCCTGACCTGGATTAGATCCAGGAACCTTCCGATCTAGAGGCTAACATCTTAACCACTATAAAGTTTGGTCGGCTACTTGAGATGTATATCGTCTCAACAACTATAATTCTCTGTTGAGAAGTAGTTCGAGATAAATATTTGGAGTTTGTATCATGATAATTGTTAATTTGCAATCACGTTTGAGACATGTACCCACTGTTTTCAACTACTTCAGATGTATATCGCTTTAACACAGGTTCTCTCATGAGAAGCAGATTGGGGGTAGCCTTTGGGATTTGTGTCTTGGGAATTGCTTCATTTGCAGTCACGTATGATACTCCTTAGTGTTTTCTACTACTTCAGACATATTGTCTCATCACTGAAAACAATAATTCTCTGCTGAGAAGCAGATTAGAGTAAGTCTTTGGGATTTGCGCCTTGGGAATTGCTTCATTTGTAGTCGGGAGTGAGAGGGAGTAGCGAAACTGAAGTTGTTTCGATGTCCATGTCTTCGTTGGTAATTATTTTACGGTAAATGTGTTTATGCGGAACTGTTTGGAAATGTAATGTGTCGTTCAGTGGATTTGTGTGTCTGTAAATTGCTGATAGATAAGAATGAGTTGGGTGATGAACCTGTAAACCTAACTAATGACGACATCAATTAGGAGGATTAGTGGGCTGATTGTTAGAGCAGTGATTTTTAAACTTTCTCATCTCATTTCACTTAGTTAAATTTCTGCGGCTCACGAAATATTATATTTTCAATCTGACAAAAAATTTATACTTTTGAATGTTTTAGAGAAAGATAATAGTAATTATCCACCCATTTCAGTCCATAGTGGGTTTCTAAAAAACTCTTTGAAACAATTTATTAATATCTTGAAATAAAAAAAAAATAATACGAAAAGTTTTTAGGTGATACTGGAAGTTATTTATACACATCGGAAGTTCAAACTAAGCCGTTGAAGTGAAATAAATCTAAAATAACACAATTTAAACCGTTTTATCTTTCTTAAAGGCAAACTAGTTTGCTGCGGCACGTCGGTTGGAAATCGTTGACTTAGAATATTTGATCAGAATATTTGTGTTGGAAGTTTTGGTATTACTTATTTGTGTAAATTCGTTTTTCTAATAAAAGAGAAGGTAAAAAGTTCACCTCTCAATCTCTTATTTATTTAGATTCTGAGTGTTTGCTTCAATTTCATCCCATTCCCTTGTTCAGAGGCGATTCGGCATTGTTTGTCGCTAAACCCATTTTCGCTCATATTTTCTTTTTTGCACCGATTTCTACCTTCCAAATTTCTTTTCTTTGCTTAATATAAAATACTTAAAAATTTCATTATAGTGGTGAGCTCTTCCGTGTAGCTTTAACAACATAACAGTTCTACAGTAAACTCAACCTGAAGTCCAATTCTTCCTACACTTTGTCAACAAGTGCGGAGTAATGAAAGCAATAGCCTCTTCAATTCTGTGTCTCAACTCTGGAAAATCATTAGGTAGCGGCGGAACGTAGACACGATATTTTATAAATCCCCAAAGGAAAAAAATAGCACGGCGTTATATTAGGTCAGGTGAACGTGGAGGCCAGCGAAAAAGTGCTCTGTCGTATCGACCATTACGACCAATCCAACTGTCTGGGACTTCGACGTTCAACCACTCTCGTACAAACAGATTCCAATGGGTAGGGGCTCCATCTTGTTGCCAAATAAAGTTTACAGGTTCATCCTCTACTAATTGGGGAAAGAGCCATTCTTTCAGCATATCCAGATAAGCCACACCTGTTACAGTAAGAATTGAACTTTAGGTTGGATGTGAGCCGTATAACTAAAGGTGCACATATTGAACATTTGTAAGAAAAACTAGGTTAGTTTGCCTTCAATTTTATGTATTTGTTGTAAATAGTCTAAATTAAACTGTTATAATATACAATTGAAACTGTGACATTCTTTTATGAACACCCTGTACTTTACTTGGTTGTACTTATATGCATTCACTAATATATAAATCACAGAAATTGAGCACATTTTTACACATCTTCATCTAAACCTTTAATTAAAAGCAAATTAAGAAATCTGACTTACCCTAGTTTCGCATCAAACACTTACAAATAATTTATTAAATATCCTTTTTCATACCGCTCCGTGAGGCCCGTTATTAAACGCATCTGACGCATGGGTTTCCACTCCTCCAGTTTCACATGGGCTCGGGCGGTGCGTTAGAAGTCAAGTCTCTAACACAGGTGATCTTTGACACCATGGGGGAGAAAAAAACATTAAAGGAGCGCTAATTTTTTCTACAAGGTATAAAAACATCAGCATCCCACGTCTGCAGGTGCGAATTAAGATGCAATGAGGCAGTCTTAATGAAGACGGAATTCTTGAGAAAAAAGCGTATTAGGACGATATGAATTAATTACAACTGAATCCGAAGATTCATCATGTTCTTGGAGGCGCTTCCAGAGCAAGCGCAATATGGTTGCCCCTTCCACCGACGTAATAAATGATGTCTTCGTTAGTGAGGTTCTGGTTTTTTCGCTTTTTATGTTAATGTTATGTTGAAACAATGCAGCTATTTAGTGTTGGTCACACCTGTTTTGAAAAGCGTCGCTTGGAAGTAATTTATATCGGGAGGAAACTGCTAATTCATTAATGCTGTGCGCATGGAAAGATGAACCGTTTTCTCAATGGATGATCCTTCCATGTATGGGACAATAACACGTAGGTTTTGGTCACAAAAATGGCTGTACCTCTTATTCTCTTTTGATTGCTCGGTTTGTATAGTGGCGAATTAGCAACCTGAGAGTTGCAAGTTGGTAACTAGATCCAACTAAAGCCCGTCGTTGGGGCTGGAGCACGCTAGTTCTGTGGTATCTTTAAATGTCCTCACGTTGGTGTTGAGTAGAAATATGGAGAGTGGGGTGCCACCTCAGGGGTCGATCTCTTCATCTAACTGCTATTGAAAATGACGAGGTTTTTTCCTCGGTTCTTGCCGTTCGATACATATTCTAAGCATAAGTTTATATAGCTGTGCTATAACAATAAATATGACATGAAATTATATTCGCTTCCAAATAGTGTGCTATCCGTAAGAGTAGAGATAAGGAATTTGCTGATTTTCTTTTACTTTTTACATTAAAATGGCGTGAATTATAAAATAATTTCTCTAACTCGTATTTACTCTTGTTATTTTTTTAATTCTTAATCATTATATTTACTTTCTGGATTTTTATTACATAATTCTCACTCTTTATGTTAACTCTATCGTTCTTCTCCCTTTCTTTATTGCATTTATCTCAATTAGTTAATTTCGCCATTTCTCTCTTAATTTCTATTCTCTAAAGAATCCATGCATCTGTTTCCTCATTTAATATCTTTATTTCACTTTTTCAACTTTGATTTTTATGTGTCATTTTGTTTTTCTCTATCTCTTTTCTTTCTCAAGTTTATTCTCTTTTTTTATCCAAACAGTCTAAGAAAATATCCCAAAGAAATTTTCGAATAAAATTACAACTCAGCACATGTATCCGACATAATTCAAGAAAAATAAGAGTCATTCAAGTTCTAAGTTCAAAACGCACTTCTGAACTGAAATGAAGGCTACTGCCAAAGTGGGAAATCAGACGTTATTTTCCATTAACAAGTACATATTTACAAATATGCATTTTAGGTTCACCTAGAAACAGGGAAAACGCATATTTTTATATGTAGACACTGAATATCTAAAAATGACTATGAAATGAATAAAATGTTAGGTGTTTCTGAGTGTAAATTAGCTTTACACGAAAAGTTCTCAATATAAAAATAGAGGCCCATTAATTTCAGAAATTTTTGTATTTCATTTAATAAAAATGCACACTGACGAAATAAAAATTTAAATCTCGGAGTGTAATAAAGTCATTTGCAAATTAAAATAATTATTAATTAGTAAATGGTGAAAATATCAAACAAAAGTAGTAAATATAACTATTTTTTTAAATACATTTTTAGATTAAATATGAGAAAGAATAAACACAATTTAGGGGCCCACTAGAAAGGGACCGATTCAAGCCGTGCTATTCCTAAGGCAGGCCCTGTATTTTTCCTGCATAACTGATCACAAATTTTTATTTTGTTGACTATTTAACAAGTTTTTTTTTTATTCCGCCAAAATTGGTTCGATTACAGGTAAATGGATATTCCCGTTAAATAGTAGCAGAAAAGAAAGCAATGCTATATCCTGATAATTTCAGGTCAAAATAATACACAGTCCAGTCACATTAATGTGACCACCAGCTACTTTCGACGTCAACGGGAAATAACCAATCACAAAAGGCAGGTGGCAGCACATTGCAGTGGAGTGTATATAAAGGATGTCCTAGGGCATCGGAAAGCATTTCAATCGTTGGCGTAGTGCAGAAACGTAGCGATTTATCCGACGTCCAAAAGGGCATGATTATTGGCTTTCGGGCCAAGGGTGGAAGCATTTCGGAAACGGCTAATTTTGTGAACTGTTCGCGTGCCGCCGTGGTAAAAGTATACCGTGCATGGCAAAATGGCACTATCCAAAATCAGCGGCGTGACACATGTGGTGCACCACGGGCCATAGATGACAGAGGCGAACGAAGGCTACGGAGATGCGTTCGGGCGAATATACGTGCAACTGTTGAGCAACTGACCGCCCAGATGAACCAAGGGGCTACCAAGAGTGTATCCTCAACAACGGTTCAGCGAAGGTTGCTGCGTATGGGCTATATCCGCAGCAGACGCTTAGTTAATGCACCTTTGCTGACTGCTGTTCATCGGCGACAAAGGCTGGAATTTGCACGCCAGTACCGCAACTGGACGTCCACAGAGTGGCGACAGGTGGCTTTTTCCGATGAATCACGTTTTATGGTCCATCGGACAGATGGACGTTGGCGTATACGGCGTGAAACGTCTGGAAGCAAACACCCTGCAGCAGTTGCCGGAAGGATCCAGGCTGGATGAGGGAGGTAATCTAGCGCAGCTGGCCACGGCACTGGAGTCGGCATGGCTCAACATCCCAGTGAACACCTCCAGAAACCTAATTGACTCTCTTCCTGCACGTCTCGCAGCGGTCCGCTCTGCCAAAGGTGGTAATTCTGGCTTTTGACAGGTCACATTAATGTGACTGGACTGTGTATTTTCTCGTTAATTTATCTATGGAAAATTAGAAATCCAATACATTTCCCAGATTTTAGTTTCAGACAAAAGAAACTCTATTGGTGAAAGGTGGATTAAAATAATAGAAACTCTTTTAGTTTTGGGGAATTTTCTGAAATTCGATTCGGGTACTGATCAGAAAGTAATCCACGTCTATTAAAACTGCGATTTGACAAGAACGATAAAAATCATTATCCTATCTTAACAGTGTTCAACGGTCGGGGTCACATAAATTGAGTTAGGGATTGGCTGCCATCTCGAATGTTCATTACAATAGTACCCCACTATTTCTGAAAAATTCAGCACCATGAAAGGATCATCAGAAATAGATTAAATGTATTCCACGTATTACTTATAGTGGTTTAAATAAACGATCAAATTTACAGAGCAATAAAACAGAAATAATGCCAAAAATCAATATACTGTTCAGCCGCCACGCGCAGCGATGTGAGCATGTACACGTCGTGACATCGAATCATTTAGATTCTGAATGTCGTTCGAGATGGCCTCTATCTTATGCCAAAGTACAGCCGTACGACGAGCGAATCACCGACGACTGTTGTAACCAGATATTCTCAATGGGCGACATATCCGAAGAACGTGCAGGCCATGGAAGAAGCGGAATTTGTCGCACGCTGAAGAAGGGTAGTATATTCCGAACGACATGTACACTGGCATTGTCTTGCTGAAATACAGATCCAGGAATGCGTTACAGGAAGGGTAGGACCTCAAACTCCACATCTTCCCTGATGTAGCACCCGCTGTTCAGGGTCCCCGCAATTTGGAATAGGCGGGATCGCCCATGATATCCAATAGCACCAGTCCACTGTTGAAATTTCAAAGATTAATTTTTAAAAACTTTAGAAGAAAAGTAAGAGATTTTCACTTACATTTCCTCTCCGATTCCGCTCCGTATTCTAACCCGGGCTGAGCTTGCCTATGTATTTTTTTCGTGCACATCGAAAATAAATCGAAGAATTTAAAATGTTCGAGGAGTCTGTATTACGTTTAAGTAATTTTAATGATAATTGAACTGATTGATACAGTGTTCATGAGGTGCGGCGTGGGGAAGAAGCACGAGTTGTGATCTAAAACCACCAACTCAACAAGTACAGTAACAAAACAAAAATTGCGATGACAGCGCCGCTTAAAGTAAACTAGCAAAAGTTAGGAATTTGATAGGCCGTTTTCGACATCCACTATGACGCTCAAAATGACACTCTGTAGCGTCTGACGAGTACGCGTCTATCGTTGTAGTCGATTGCAGCGGGACTCATCTGAGAAGACGACGTGTTGCCAATCGACACGCCATTGGCTGTGTTGGTGAGCCCATTGTAGCCGGCATCGTCGATGGTTCAGCTTCTAGGGAATCCTGCACAGAGGAATCCTTGCAAGTAGCCCATGACGCAGAAGACGTCAACGAACCGTGTGGCAAACAACGACACACCTATAGACGTGCTTCAATGTTTTATCAACGCACGAGAGAACGTTGTACTGTCCATCACCACCATCTGGATGAGGTGTCTGTCGACCCATGATAACGTCATACTGCGTGGTCCACTGCCGGAGTTTCGACTTGTCGGGTTCTCCATGGTTCATCTCTTCCACACACGCATCACTGTTGTGGAATTACGCCCAGTGCGAGTGGCGATTTCACGTTACGAAAACACCCTCACAGGGGTCGATCATGTGGCCCCGTTCAAACTCCGTTAGTTGCTTGTATGGCACTCTGCGTTTTTAGCGAGGCACATGATTGACTTCTAATCAATCATTTACAGCAGTCAAACGACGATACAAACATTTCAACGCACCTTTACAGTGCTTTTTTAACACGGCTCAATCGAAAGTATAGAGGGGTGTTTCTCGGCTCACACTTGCGTGATCGCTTTGTAATTCTAATCATTTGCATATCCTAACCTGCTTTACATTTCCTGCAAGTTTCGTTTAATTTGCATGATTCCTTTACGGTGTTGCAATTTTCACAAACAGTAGTGTATTATCACCTGGAAATGGAGAGCTTTCGGCTCAGTTGCTTCAAAAACATCCACTCACTTTTAAAATGCTCGTATCCTTTATACGCTAAATTTAAAAGATAAGTTCCTTTTCAAATGCGTTTCCAATTCACGAATAATTAAAAGCTCTATGCTTTGCATCAATATAGAATTGCTTAATCAAAATTCATCAAAAGTTATAAATTGTGGTTTTTTAATGTTCACCATCGTAGCAGTTCCTCAAGATTCGATAAAAAATATTAATTTCTTAAGAACTTCTAATTTTTTAACCGAATGAGGTAATTGCATATAACAAGAACAAATATTGCAAAACAAGTACAAAGACAAATTTAAAAAAAGATAAAAGATGTTGCCATCAGAGCAACACTAAAGGTTAATAAAACGAGATGTATCCTATTTGATCTTGCAGATAAATGTGGCAGTTTTTATTCCTTTTGGTTGGAAAAGTAAGTACCAGATACCGAGGTTTTACTCTGAAAATGCTCGTATACATTTGTAAATAAGCCTTGCATGATCCGAATGAATAATCGCGATGATGGTATTCAAATTACTGTAATTAAGTCAACGTGCCTTGCATTAGAAGTTAAACAATGTCATTAATTCCTTCCACACCTCGCAACAATGTCATCAATGCTTCTGCGGAGAGAAGTACTAAGTTTGTCTCACAATTTGCATCGTTATGGGCTAATAAAAATTAATAGTATGTGTGGGGGTGAAGAATCTTTCTGCAAATAAGTATTCGGAGTCGTTTTCTAAAATATTCAGACTGCTAAATATACTCATTGTACTTATACTTGACACATGGTATGAGTTGAATTCCAAGAGTGTTTTCTGCGCAATGATTCTAAAGCGTGGTGTCTTGTGCCTTAAATTATTTTCCTCGTGAGTTGTTTTAGCATACAGGAGTTTTGAATACCATTATGTTTTGAAGGAATATAAGTTAGCGTATTAGGCACAAGTAATTTAAGCACAAGGATAACATTAATTAGAAAATAAATCATTTTTATCATGACAGTCTTTTGCACACTATCAGTCTACAGAAACTAGCCTCTGGAATGGCCTTCTAGATCAAAATAGAGAAACGGTAAGTTAACAGAGATTCGGCCAATTGGCACTTGTCACGTGGTTTTGAACTCATTTATTCCGTAAATTAGGGTGAGGTTTAATAACCATGCGTTACAACAACTAATGTTTTCAGTATGGTTTCTGTCTCGGGGCTTTATTTTGGTATCATAAGCGAAAGTAGGGATTTCGAAGTGACGAAACAAAAACTCCCCTCTGACGGTCGTTATACCTGACTTCACTTCCTTTAATGAGTTTACCACCTTTCTACAAATGGACTTTACCAACGTCATCTGACTTCTCACAGCAGCCACGCTACATACTTAACCCTTCTTTGCATAGTGGTGGAAATTTCCATCATAACATTGAATGCCCGAAAATTATATAAAAGAACAAGTTCACTTTAAGTTGATCGTGTCTGGATACCTTTTTAATGTCCATTGCATAAAAAAAAAACATAACTGTCAAAAATAAGCAAGTGTCACTATCAGTAGAACGAGCTTGAAGTTGTCATTCCGCTGTTTGTTGTAGTTGCAATAAACGTATGATTTCGTTTTTAATTTTGTTTTATTATATTCGAGTTTCTATTGCTAAAAAAGTGAAAATGAGTGGAAGAAAGGTTTGTAACATGTGTTTATGTTATTTTTAGAGCAATTTCTGAAAAAGTTTGCGTTTAATTTAAAAAATACCACATGATACCATCATATTGTTTTTTGCTAAATTTATACTATAAATATATACTAAGATTTTTTTAACCATTTTTTCTTTAATTTTGAACATGAATTATATCACCTTGATTTATTTCACCAATAAATAAAAAATCATGCAAAGAAGGGTTAAACTGTACACGTGACTGATGGGTGCTCCGGAGTACATAGATAGGTTTGCACAGGACTCTATAGGATGGGTTATTTCAGGACATCGTATTTCTACAAACATTCCAGAGTATCTTATTTTTATAATCTTTGATGTATATAAAAACAGATTGCATCATTATGTGAGACCATTCACTCCAACACAAAATCCTTCCTCCCCCTCGAATACTATTTTGACGTATCACCAACTGTAATTAAAATTAACTTATATTTTTTATCTTATTACACATGGGGTTACTTTTATAATTAATTTCAAGATTATCCGTTTTAATTTTTTTAAATACAGGGTATTTGTGTGGTATTTTTAATTAACGTCGCACTGGAGCAACACAACGTGCTACAACCCCAGAAGCTACATAAAGGAGGGGAGTGGGCTTGTTTTACCTGCTTTGATTATTTGTTGAAAACTGTTGATTATCTCTTTGTAAGCAACAGTTTACAGTCAGATAAACTGTTGTGTTTGTTTTTAACACAGTTTATTTGATTTTTTACATTTAAAAATTTTTTTTTTGCCTTTCATACAATTTATCAATGATTAAGGTAGAAAGAAACATTTTCATGATGACGTTAAAAAGCTGAAAAGGGAAGAATTGGCTTGATATTCAATAGCTACTTCATTAAAATAATTTGTCGAAGGCAATTGCCATGAAAGCTTTTTTTCAAATGAAAACTATATGAAGACCAATCCAATCCTCTTACATAAATTTTATTTTGCACACAAAATAATTAAGTATTTTAGGAGATTGGTCTTTTTATGTCTTACTGCTTTTCTAGAGCCCTTCTAAGATTCAGAATGTCAAATGAGAGTATATTTAATATGCCTTTTCCTACTTAATATACGAGGCCCCGGTTGGAAGAGTAAGGTTTAGCAACATGAGAATTGCTAGTTCGAATCTAACCAAATACCGTAGTGTACAAGCTTGGCTGGTGCACGTAAATCTGTTGTGCCATAAAATGTCCTCACGTTGGCGCGGTGTGCAAGTTTGGAGAGTGAGATGCGACTTCGTCACCGACCTCACACCAGATACACACAGTGGCCAGAACCCACACAATGAAACCTTTACTAAAACAGTTTAGAGATATATCAAGAGAGGTAAGAATCGAACGTGAGCCATCTACACCTAACAAGGGGGTTGTTTGATGAACGTCTCACAGGAGCAACACAACTGGCAATTAGCTACGGCCCGGGATCAGTCCTGAAGGGAAAGATCCGAGTGAACACCTCGTCACCTTGAACAATGATCAGATTACGACGCAACACCTATGATGACATCCCACTCTCCAAACTTCCACATCGCGCCAACGTGAGAACATTTGGGGTCACGATATATTAATATGTACTAGCCCTCACTTACACGAAACCTTTTGGGTGAGATCGAGTTTCAAACTCGCAACCCTTCGGTTACCAATCTGATACTCTTCCAACCGAGCTACCGACGCCCTGCATTTCACAGGTTGCTTGGGCAGTTGACAAATCCACTGAGCCACGGGGGCCCCTATTTTTAAGGTAACGTTTAATAAATCAGGCAATTACTTAAACTATAAGCATTAAGTCGCATTTATTTCCGATTAGCTGTTTCTTGTCTGCGCATCGTACAACGAAAGGTTGAGTCTTAATCTCCCCTTTACAGAAGTAGGTTGATGACTGCCTAAAACAAGTGTGAACATTCGACAAGAACGGGGGAGGGCAACCCCCTCTAAACCGTCCCTACCGCAAAACAAAAACCACGTGTTTCGTAAACAACACAAAAAAACACACCTCGCAGCACAGAAGTGGCATAGAATCGCGTGCTCCAAGTGATTGATCTTCTCTTTTACAAGTGCCGTCTGCGTCACCGGAGGAGGAGGGGGATCAGAGAGAACTCCAAGAGCGCAATCAGCCACTGACATATACCTCAAATAACATCACCTTTATGGCGATAACAATCTCTCTGATACACCGCTACGACGGGCTGGGTGGAATTTTTCCCCACACCGTTTGTAAACCGCGATTTTGCTTGGATGAGGTTGGCGAGTTGTCCAGGATGCGGCTGGCTTTTGTTTTCGGTTATCGGTGTACCTTTCATTTAGATTAGTGATCGACATTGGGTTCTAAGGGGTTACTGCTTAGTTTGAGAACAAAGAATTGATTGAGAGTTCAAGCGTTGTAAATAATTCTCTGCTGTCGCATAGCGTGGTTGAAGCGGATGTATTACCTAATATATGCGGTTTTTTTTTTTTTTTGCTTGCTTGTGTATCTTTGATTTCGATTATTGAGTGACATTGGTTTCGAAGGAAATAATAAGGCCATTCCATTTTTTTAATGTTCTAATAAGTAATTAATGTGTGTGTGTGTGTGTGTGTGTGTGTGTGTGTGCTTGTTATAAAAAGCTTATAAAAAGAAACCTCATAATATGTAAGCTTACAAGTAGAAACCTTATACTAAGTTTATGAGAAATTATAAAACGTTTATAATATGTTTATTAGAACCTCATAATAACTTTGTAATAAGTTTATAAGAACCTTATAAGTTTACAAGGAGCCCCCGCTTAAAATATGGTTATAAGTTTATAAGAACCTTATAAGTTTACAATTAGCCCCCGCTTAAAATATGGTTTATAAGTTTATAAAGACCTTACCAAAAGGAACTCCCCTTAAAATAGGGTTATATTAAGAAACCTTTTATAAGGCTATAATAAGGAACCTTATGATAACTGAGACATCATATAAACCGAATAACCGTTAAAATAAGGTTAAAGGAGCCTTGATTGTAATATTCTTGGTTATCCGGAAAAGGTGCAGCGCATAGATTTCGAGGTAGTATATTTACAAGAATTCGTTTATCTCTTGTTTGATATTTGATACTTCAACTGTTGCAAACTCTGATACTCAAGTATCGTTTTAAACATGTATAAAAGGAGTTGTTACAAAATGAGTTGCATCTCGAACAAGCCTAGACACGCATACATGATTCACATATTTGAAATTCTATATTTATCATAATATTATCTTATTGAAAGCCCACTATTATCTTTATCTCTTAAAAAATTTAGTGTTTAAAGATTGTATTACATTTGTGAAATTACAATTTTGAATGATTTAACCTTAGAAGGAGAAATATGCTTAAATATATCTTGCGTTCAGTAGTGACATACTATATCCGATAAATCAAACTGAAATTTTGATTTCCCCCCTTTCCTTAAAAATTTACTACCTAAAAAGTTACCGTTTTAAGATTTTCACTGCAAGTTTCAATAACGAAACTTCTTATATCAATGGTGTTCAAGTTCATCATTTTACAATTTCTAACGAATCCTAATTTGCAATGAAAACTATAGAACACAGATGAAAGAATATAGCTGTAGGATCATCCCATCAATTCTGATTTCCATTTGTCTAACTTTATTAGTTTAAAATTGATACAAATCAAAAATTTTTATGCCTAAATTTTTACGAATTTACAACGAAAAAAATTTCTGTCTGGTAATTTTGATAAAAACAATTCTTTAACGACCCACTGGAGCAACGCAACGAGTATTGGCAATGTACCGTATCGACGAAAAAGTAAAACCACTTCCTGGTTAAAATAGTTATATTGAGAGTTGAAATTTTTACAGAATATGTACAGCTACAGTTTTATAATTAAAGACGATGTCCATCACCGATACAATACAGCCTCCTAAAGATTAAAGTTCCTCAAATCGTCTGCGGCTAGCAACAGCCTCTTTCCAAAAAAATGTCTCTTCTTAGCCCGCCTCCTCCAGTCGTCACTTCCGCAGTCGGACCAGGGGGTAGACTTCGGGAACGATTCCCGTTGTGAGCTCCCACGATTCTCGATAATGATTCTGTATCTTTAAGACGTTACAGCAACAGTCCCGAGTTGAAAGATCAGAGGACAGTACCTCGTCATTCTTAACCACCGCCAAATGATGAGGACAAAGCGATCAACAGCGAGAACGATTAACAGGCACCTCACCTCTCCAAATTTTGATACCCCACCAACTCAAGGACATTAGAGGCCACGTCAGACTTATCGTGTATCAACCTCCACGTACATAACGGTCTGTAGTTCAATCAAGTTTCAAGCTCGCAACCCTCTGGTTGCATATCCATCACATTGGGATGGTGTAGAAGTTTGGAGAGTGGAGTGTCAGCTCAGGTGGTGCCTCGTCATCTGTTCTTGGTTCAAAAATTTTGTGGTGTCGTCCTCGAATCTTTCGCTTAGAGGATTTATCACGGACCGTCGTCAATAGCTCTGTAGTACGACGTTAATTAAAAATTACCTTTACCATTACTGATTACATAACCGCTATTCTAAACGGGCTACCGCGACCCCCATTTGAATAAGAAATTGAACTCTTTTACCTTGAAATTTGCCGTTAATGTGTTCCAGATGCTGCAAATTGTAACATAAGACCAAACAAGCTTTACTTTGACGAGCATTGGTCCAATTAGCTAAAATGTGGCAACAAAAAAATTAACATGGAGCAACAAACCAAACCTTCGGCGAACGTTACTTTCGGATGATGCATAGCTAAGTAGGAGTGGGATATTTACACACACACGTGTTGCAGCACATGTACAGGAGTCTCCGGAGGCTGAATTCTGAAAAAGTCGCCAAAATTTATTACCCGCGTGGCTGGATGAACAACTCGTTATCCCAGTCAAGCCAATTTGGAAATTGTTTGCTGAAGAAAATTCAGTAATTGCTTCCCCGGCTCCCCAAGGTACGTGTGAAAAAAGGGCTTGGCCGACAGAGGTAGTAATCCCCTCCCCTTTCGGTTTCCTACAGTCGTACCGCCAAAAGATTTATTACTGCACACCTGGATTTCGGTGTCCATCTCCTCCCAGTACCTAAGCCTTTGCGTTATGGTTATCCGCTCCGGTTGGGAAGGGTGACCACATTTGGCAGGTAAACGCTCCGACGAATGAAACATTGGCATTCTATTCATTCCATCACGATCGTATTTGTTTTACCGATTCAGTTTTTTCTTGGTGGGTTGACTTACATGATTTGTTTTGCCCTGTATACTGGACTATACTTACATCCATTTTAATTTTGACTGTTTTGTATAGGATGAAGTTTTTCACAATAGTTTAAGTGTGGTAATTGGTAATTTAATTAACGTCACACTAGAGCAACGACTACACAACAGGCTATTGACGACGGTCCTGGATCAATCCCCTGAAGGAAAGATCCAAGGACAACACCACTTCATTTTGAACCACGGTCAGATGACGAGGCAGCACCTGAGTTAGCACCCCATTCTCTAAACTTCCACACCAACCCAACGTGATGACTTTCGGCCATGACAAATTTAAGGTGCACCAGCCACCTCTACACCATTCGCTTACAAACATCCATGCACTGACCCGGATTCGAACCAGGAACCTTTCGATCGTTCTAGCACCGTAACCACCAGACCGGTAGTTTAAGTTTGGAAAGCGATGGCAACTGCGTTCTGAGACGTGTATCTTTGCAATCGCAGTCAGATTAGATTGACCTACACTTTTCTTTCATAGTGTATAATGTAGCTTCAAAACATTACTAATTATGATAAAACTAGTCAATGACTATTTCAGTGGAACAATCCTCCATCAGTACAAATGTAAAACAACATGACGGAAACTCGAGTTGAAAAACGTTATTTTTGGACCAGTGTTGTTAATACTCGCATTTTTAATGAAGTCACCTCATGTTGGTTGGTGTGGAAGTTTGGAGAGTGGGGTGCCAGCTCAGGTGCTGCTTCGTCATCTAACCGTGGTTCAAAATTACGAGGTGTTGTCCTCGGATCTTTCCCTTAAGGGATCGATCCCGGACCGTCGTCAATAGCCCGTGTGTTGCTCTAGTACGACGTTAACTAAAAATTACCTTCGAGTTCACTTGTAAGTGCTGGAGAACCCGAGTGGTTATTCACTGGTGTCAGATGGTGGGTGTAGTTTAACCCTGCAAGTGGTTTCGACGGGATATCTCGTCCATCAAGATCTGGCTAATTTCGCGAAGGACGAGATATCTCGTCATTACGATACTGTCGGTATTTTTATGATGACGCGATCAGGATCTGTTTAGCTTTCTTCTAATGCCGAGAGACGATGATACCCACACCACGCCAATATGAGGACCGAGATTTAATGTGCACCAGCTCCCTTTGTACATGATGGTCTTTAATTGGATTCGAGCTCGCAAACCCCTGGTTACTTATCCGTTACTCTTCCAACTGGGATGCCGCAGTCCGCACTTCTACTGAATACCATGCTTTCAATCCTATGCTCTGCGTAGAAATTCTTTTCATCTATCTCATGAAGGCCCAAACGGTGGATGCAGGGGGAGTGAACTTTTGTTCCTGTTTTATGGGCGCTTCAGTCAACAAGGCATTTCCGAAACTCCACCTCCATACAGGTAGGTATCCCGCTCTCGCTTCTCCGAAGACGGGGATTCCGGATACGCCCCGTCATTTCCTCAGCTGCTTCCGAAAGGGAAGTAAATTAATTTCCCTCTCTTCGGTTAATGCGAGGGCATCAGTGGTGCTTATTAACGGTACATATTTTTTGTGATGTGTTGGCAAACACGCAATTTCAAAGATGCATGGTGTCAGATCAAGGATTCGGTGCAGTACTACCCTTCTATGATAATAGCAATGATATTATTTTTCAGGAAACTCATCAAGGATGATAAGAAAAATTAACCAATAGAGTCCAAGTTTTTTCAGAACGAGCAATATATCCAACCCTCGGTATTTTCGTTGACGATTTTGTAAATTTATAGAGCCGCGGTAACCCGGTTGAAATAGTAACGGATTAACAACCGGAGGGCTCGAATCCAACTAAAGACCGTCGTGTACAAAGGGAGCTGGTGCACATTAAGGCTGTCGTGACCTCAAAAGTCCTCAAATAGGCGTGGTGTGGAAGTTTAGAGAGTGTGGTGCCAGCTTTGGCGTGACCTCGTCATCTGACTGTGGTTTAAAATTACGTGTTGTCCTCCTCGGATATTTCCCTTCAGGGGTTGATCCCGCACTGTCACCCAGAGCTCGTTGTGTTGTTCCAGTTTGGCGTTAATTTAAAATACCAAATACCCATAATAATCAGAATGAAATTATTTTTCAGCAGACCGTTAGAAAAATTGAGGTTATCACAAGAGAATGAATGCCCTAACGCACCGACATTACAATAGGGATTAAAGCGATTTTCTTGCCACCATTTTTAATATATTTTTATTTATCTATAGTTTTTTTTTCCAATGGCAAGACAGTACAATTGCGAAGACAAATACAAATAATAAAATACAAAGTACAGAGTTGACCGAGGTCATTTTAGCCTTATACAAGGCCAGAAGTGATGGTCACTTGTGAAGGGGCACCCAGTGGGTGGACCATCATTGTCCCTAACAAAGGACAGCACAATTTACATCCATTCCCTAACCCCGGATTCGAACCAGGAACCTTCCGATCCAGAGGCCAACATCTTGACCACTAGACCGGTTGGTCGGCTATTTATCTATAGTGTAATTTGAGTTTCTAAAAATGTGTTTTTCTCCGTGATCAATGATGAGTTATTCTGTAATTTTAGAAGACTTGAACCTGCCCATTTAAAAAATAAATAAATAAAAGTAGATAATTGGTAATTGGTAATTTTTAGTTAACGTCGTACTAGAGCTACACAACGGGCTATTGACGACGGTCCGGGATCAGTCCCTTAAGGGAAAGATCCGAGGACAACACCTCGTAATTTTGAACCACGATCAGATGACGAAGCAACACCTGAGCTGGCACCCCACTCTCCAAACTTCCACGCCAACCCAACGTGAGTAATAAAAGTAGATTAAAAAAAAAAAATTCGGGTTTTTGTGGGTTAGGCCACTTTTGAGCCACTGATTGCCTAAATCAACAAATCGTCCAATTTTTTAGGTAATGGTAATGGTAATTTTAGTTAACGTCGTACTAGAGCAACACAACGGGCTATTGACGACGGTCCGGGATCAGTCCCTTGAGGGAAAGATCCGAGGACAACACCTCGTAATTTTGAACCACGGTCAGATGACGAAGCAACACCTGAGCTGGCACCCCACTCTCCAAACTTCCACGCCAACCCAACGTGAGGACTTTCGGCCACGACAGATTTAAGGTGCACCAGCCGCCTCTACACCGTACGCTTACAAACATCCATGCCCGTACCCGGATTCGAACCAGGAACCTTCCGATCTAGAGGCTAACACCTTAACCACTATACCGGTTGGTCGGCCCAATTTTTTAGAACAATCACGATCTCCCTCTTGGTATTTTCTTTGACGCTTTTGTAATTTTATACGTTTTAACGTTGGAAAAATGTTTGATTTTTACTCTAGTTTTGTTTCGATCGTGATTTTTTTTTCTTGTCAATATTCTGTGTCATTTTCGTTTCGTGTTTACATGAAATAGTTTATGTTGTATAAGTTTAGTGGGTATTCTTCTGTTGCACTGTTGCCCGAATACACTGTCGGCAGGTCGCTTATACTAAAAATTCGCGCAAAGCCTCGTCAAAATTTTGAAATGTAAAAAACAATTTTTAATTTTAAAACAATTTTTGGAAGTTTAGTAACACCACAGAAAACACTCTCATTTAGTCATTTTGTAAATTTTTTTTAATCGAAACATTTAATTTAGTTTTATAATGTTTTCTACCATCTTATTAAATTTACGATTTATTTAAAACTACTATGGAAAACTGTTAGTTTTTTTTTTTATAGATTGGTGACTAACCCGCCAATCATTTTTCTATAATTTTCTATAAACTTTCGCAACCCGATGATTTCGTGAACTGTCAAACTGTGTTTTTTAATTCGATGAAATGAAATATACTTATTTAATGTATAATATTGAATACACCGACTAATAATGTTTTTAATTCTTTTGGACCCCAGGCCGTTTCTGTTTCTGTGGACATTAACAACCTTAAAATGAAATACTAGATGATGACCATGTGAGCGGAGTCGCTGTCGAAAGATCTCAGAAGGGAAAATCACAAATCAACTTCGCCGATTGGCTATGGAAGAGCAGACTAGTGTTTTCGATCATCACGGTGTATTGTGACTTCCACCAAACAATTGCTTAGGATTCGTGCTTTTTCCCACAACCACGTGGCACACCTTGAAACCGAGCAAATGGAAGAATGGTAATTTTAGTTAACGTCGTATTAGAGCAACACAACGGGCTATAGACGACGGTCCGGGATCAGTCCCTTAAGGGAAAGATCCGAGGACAACACCTCGTAATTTTGAACCACGGTCAGATGACGAAGCAACACCTGAGCTGGCACCCCACACACCAAACTTCCACACCAACCCAACATGATCAAATGGAAGAAATAACATAAAGCTGAGGGCACTTGCTCCGTCGATGATAGTATATTAAATACGTCATACATGAAAAGGCTTACACCGAAAGAATATGTACACATTTTTAATTGGTTTGAGAAAGTATATATTTGATTATTTTCACACTCACAACAAAATTTGTCACTGGAAATAATAAAAACAAGGTTTATTCGCTTTTCAATAATTTTAATGACGTTTGTTGAAATAATCAAAATTTTGCTCCCAGTAATTCAACTATTTAATAAATTTACGTCAAATTAAAATTAACAGGGTTGAACATAGGTTGGTTGTTTTTGTGTTTTATGGTTCAAAGGTCATAGTTGTACAAGCTTTGACAAACAAGAATATGTCAAGTGTTTGTGAAAAGAAAGAATGGAGAGGAGATACATCGATTGGGCATCCTGGGATCGCGATCCCCTTATTTACCAGAGACCTGCCAGGTTACCTGTCAGAGATCCCCGTATTTACCTTTCCTTAATCCAAATTTTGCTCCAAAAATTCAACTTTTTTTATAAATTTACATCAAATTAAAATTAACAGGGTTGAACATATGTTGGTTGGTTTTGTGTTTTATGTTTCAAAGGTCATATTTGTACAAGCTTTGACAAACAAGACAATGTCAAGTGTTTGTGAAAAGAAAGAATGGAGCGGAGAAACATCGATTGGGCATCCTGGGATCGCGATCCCCGTATTTACCAGAGACAGTAATCCCCATGGGGAAATAATAGATCACTAGGGTACATCGGGGCTCGTGAAGCCCGTACCTCCCCGTGGGCAGGTTGAACATAGAAAGGGCGTAAAGCAGAGAAAAATACTAAATTTCAATGTATCTTCAGGTTGAAACGAAGACTTCCTATCCACACGAGTCCACAACCTATCTCAAACAACGAGTCAACCACAGTAACTGTCCTATTAGAACCGAGAGGGTGTGATTCCCTGACCAGAGCCGACGACCCCAGCAGATTAGGATTGTGACATCGATGTCAATGTTTTCAAAACATCGATGTATTGGAATCGATGTTTTTGTAACATCGATGTTTATACTTATCGATATTTTTACGTTGTCGATGTTTTAGTGTTAAATGAAAAAAGTACCGTAATAAAAATTTAAAAAATAACCAAGTAGCATAATTTTCGTAATTAGCAAATTGAACATACTTTTAGACCAAAGTGGCCAAGAGTGAAGGGTCTGAAAAATAGGGATGCGACATCGATGTCGATGTTTTCAAAACATTGATGTTTTATAAGAAATATCGATGTATTGGAGCCGATGTCGCATCACTAGTTGCTAAACCAGTTTTAAGAAATGGGGGGAAAAGTTTAAATACCCTGCATTTTAAAAACATCGATGGTTTTGGGGCGATGTATTATCAACATCGATGTTTTAACTTTAAACATCAAAGTTTAAAAACATCAATGTTTTGCTGTCGATGTAGCATCACTAGTTGCTAAACCAGTTTTAAGAAATGGGTTAAAAAAGTTTAAATACACTAAATTTTAAAGACATCGATGTTTTTTGGGCGATGTATTATCAACATCCTTGTTTTAATTTTGAACATTGATGTTTCGCTGTCGATGTCGCATCCCTACAGCAGATAGGGGGGTTGCGTCATGATCCCTCTTCGAAATTTCCTCACTTACGTGAAACCGTCGTCGATGAGGGAAACGACTAGTGAGTTGGAATGGGACCAGATTGGGGTGAAGGAATGTCTTGTAGCCCCTCGCTCTTGAACTGTCGAGTATCGTAAAAACAAGGTACATGTATAGTGACGCTGTCCTGTTCCCTTGAGAAGAGAGAACCGTTGGACGTGAACGGACGCAGAGCTGCTCTGCTGCGATGAAACCGCGTGACTGAAACCATTTTTCTTTCACTTATTTAGACTAGAAAACTGCTTTAATTTGATAATTTTGTAAATATTTTTAAATATCTAATTTCATGTGCTGTACGTCTTAAAGCTGTTTTTTTTTTCTTTCCAAAAACCCACTCGCCACTTCAATTTATATTTTTCACGTCTTTCAGGGAGGAACTTCAACAAAGGACACTCAACCTTCGTCAGGGACTGTTAAACCGTTTTTTTAATCCATAACTCAAACACCAACACGGAACACGTGAAGTGACGCTGTCCTGTTACCTTGAGGAGAGAACCGTTGGACTTTTGGACGTGAACGGGCGCAGAGCTGGTCTGCTGAGACGAAACCGAGGAACTGAAACCATTTTGTCTTTTACTCATTTAGCCTTAAAAATTGCTTTAATTTGTTATTTTTGTAAATACTTTAAGTATCTAATTTAATGTGCTGCATGTCTTAAAGCTTTTTTAAATTGCCAAAAACCCACTCGCCACTTCAATTTATATTTTTCACGTCTTTCAGGGAGGAACTTCAACAAAGGACACTCAACCTTCGTCAGGGACTGTTAAACCGTTTTTATAATCCACAACTCAAACACCAACACGGAACACGTGAAGTGACGCTGTCCTGTTACCTTGAGGAGAGAACCGTTGGACTTTTGGACGTGAACGGGTGCAGAGCTGGTCTGCTGCGACGAAACCGAGGAACTGAAACCATTTTGTCTTTCACTCATTTAGCCTCAAAAATTGCTTTAATTTGTTATTTTTGTAAATACTTTAAGTATCTAATTTAATGTGCTGCATGTCTTAAAGCTTTTTTAAATTGCCAAAAACCCACTCGCCACTTCAATTTATGTATGTCACGAAGTTACAGGAAGAAACTTCAAGGACACTCAACCTTCGTCAAGAACTATTAAACTGTTTTTTAATCCACAACTCACACACAATCCATGCACCCTAACAACACATCACTATATACATATAAATCTTCAGTTTAATTATGCTTTACACAATCGACTCGGGAAAAGTCCCACTGTTACGAAGGATTCGACGCGAATCCCCTGAAAGCCAGAAAGAAAAAGGCACACATGACATAAACATCAGCATCCATTCAGACCCAACATTTACGAGTAAGGACTGTATTATTTACAGAAACGGCTCCATAAAATTGCGTACGGCGATAAAAAAGCAGAATCCTCACACTCCATATATTATCCGGCTTTGATCTGCCGCAGAGTGTAAATCCCATAGCCACGAGTGCCCCCTCCCCCCCAAAATGCCACCGATAATGAAAGAGCTCCCCTACTTGTCAAGGTTGTACCACTTCGGGATGCCCCTCCGGATAACACATAAAGAAAGAAAAGCCAACCGCTGATCCTATTTTGCCACTTTTGTGTCCAGGTGATAAACAGAAGGGAGGGAGGTGCAAGGAATGCCACCCCCAGCCTTTAATCTTCGTAGACCTCCCCCCTCTCTTCGGGTTTGCGTTTGCTCCAGACTGCGTGGTACCATTGCTTTAGTCGGAATGCCAGGTTCCTCCTGCCTCCCCCGTTTGCAGAAGAAAGTAGTTACTGGCTTGACCTGTTGATGACCTTGCCGATGTTTTGGGGGCCGTTTGGTTAGAGGGAGGTGTTGGTTGTTTACTGACACGGTCGGTGATTTTTGCACGTCCAGGTGTAGTCTTGCCGAATCGTATTTGCGTGGTGAGTTATTTTTAGTTGAGAATTAATGACGCTCACTGAAAAGGTTGGCGTTTTATTTGGGGTTTAGTGTTGTTTGGTACATCGGGTCATTGCAACAATTTCTATTCTTTCCCATGGGGTTTGGTGTCTCTGGAAAACATGAGAATCGTGACCCCATGATGCCCATGTGCGGAACTTTCTCTTCTCCATACTTTCTTTTCATAATTACTTGACACTGTCTATCTTGTGTTTGGCGCAGCTTGACTTGGAATGGCCCTTGCACCATCAAACCAAAAAAAAAAAAAAAAACATCAATACATTAAAAATACAACTCAATTTCTGCTAGGCTTGTCAAAAGGTTTTGTACGATTGTAACACATTAAATAACACTTATCATAATACAAATATTCAATACTTATTGACATTAAACAGAAGGGTCACTCAAATAGTCGTTGATTCGAGATGATTTTTAGCGCAGAAGAAGCAAATGAATCATTACTTTCATTTCAGTAACCAATTCTAAAATTCACTACAAAATAAAATATAAAATAAAAAAAGATAAAAAAAAATTATATAGGACATTTTTTATTAAAATAATTACTTGATACATTTAATTAACTTTACGACCATGGCGTGATTTCTATTTTTTTTTGTCGCCAAATTATTGCCTTATGTTACGATTAATTGAAGACTCCGATTTAAAGGGTCCCTCGACGATCAATATTACTGTCATTGTGATTGACGATTTGGATTGATAGGTGTTTCAATATAGCTTCAATCAACTCGTCAAAGTCATTCGATCAGAGTTTCTGAAAGGGGCGTGGGTGTGTTTCATTTTTGAGTTCCAAAATGGTTTCAAATTCAGATTTGGGCTTTCTTGCCTTGACTTTGTCTGTCCGGGATTGTTTTAACGCATTTACCATTTTTTGCAAAGCAATACTTTTGCTTTTGTTTAAATATTCATTAGACTTAACTTTCCACAACTCAGGATAATCACGATACCAAGTAATCAAAAGCGTCATAAACTCCCGTTCCCCTACAGAATTCCTTTTCGTAAGGCTAAATCCATCCGTCATGTTTGCTGTCTTGAGAGCGCAACTAACCAAACGATTGACAATTGAGTATTTTACACGATCAATCGCTTCCGTCAATGGTACCCGTAAATATCCTTCAATCAAAATTTCTATCAATGTCTGTCCATCGATGGACAATCGCGTCAATCGCCTCCTACATGATCGATTGGTTGCTTCAATCAGAATCATTGACAATATTATTGACCGTTTAGGGACCCTTTATGGAATGTCGGTGACCACACTAATAATTTGGATCGAGCCTAATTACTGTGGTTGGTTGTTTTCGAGTTTGTGGAGCAAGAGTCCATACGTGGCGTAACTCGTCAATCTCTAAAGAATGTCAAGTAAAAAATGTCGTGAAAGGAAAACGAGGGATTGGTAAAAAAGTAGTGGAATGAAAGCAGGAAATGATCGCTTCTCGCTTGGGTGTATCCCGTGAACGCGACGCCCGTGTTTAGTAATTACAATAAACGCCATGGGGAAGAAGATCACTAGGGTACCTAGGGTCCTAGAAGCCCGTGCACCCCTAAAAGAGATGTGCCCTGGAGAGTCCAATTGATGTGAACATCAAAAAATAATATTTATGCAGTAACTTGTAAAGATTTATTAGTTGTAAAAGTTTATTTGTAAAGTTACTTGGAAAGATTTATTTGTAAAGTTACTTGGAAAGATTTATTTGCAAAAAATTATTTGGAAAGATTTATTTGTAAAAAAAATATTTGGAAAGATTTATTTGTAAAGTTATTTGCAAAAAAAATATTTATTTGTAAAGTTACTTGGAAAGATTTATTTGAAGTTACTTGGAAAGATTTATTTGAAGTTACTTGGAAATATTTATTTGTAAAGTTACTTGCAAAAAAAGATTTATTTGTAAAGTTACTTGGAAAGATTTATTTGTAAAATTACTTGGAAAAATTTATTTGTGAAGTTACTTGCAAAAAAATATTTATTTGTAAAGTTGGAAAGATTTATTTGTAATTACTTGGAAAGATTTATTTGTAAAATTACTTGGAAAGATATATTTGTAAAGTTACTTGGAAAGATATATTTGTAAAGTTACTAGGAAAATATTTATTTGTAAAGTTACTTGGAAATAAAAATTTGTAAAGTTAATGGCAAATATATTTATTATTTGTAAAGATTTAAAAATAAATCCACGCAAATTCCTCCTTAGGTGTATTTTTCTTGTCAGCAAAACTTTCTTTGTCTGTATGTCTATTACTTATTGTATGTCTTGGCGCAGCATGGGTGAATATGGCCCTTGCGACATAAACCCCCGATGCCAACCAACCAACCTAGAGCTCGCTCTGGTGACGCAACAGGATCCTTGCAATAGCGTACTTCCAAGGGCAAACCCAACTTCAGAAATCTCCTTTAGAATCCCGAAGACACCGCTCTTCCCAGACTGCATGTCTCCACTTGTTTCAGCCACCGATGATTCTGACAATCTCGGGGTCCCCCATCACCGTGTTATGATTGGTGGAAAGTCAGTCTCTGATTGTTAGGAACCGAGCTCCCCCACCAGTTAATCAGACCCCTCCGCCTCTGTCGGTGAGCTTTCAAGTCCGGTTATGGCCCTAATCAATCAGGGATTTTCCACCACCTTTTCACTTCACTTGTAAATAATGTGAATCACATTCGACTTTCCTTTTTTTCCCCGTCGCCATTTTCTTTATGCTTTCTTGCATTCTTCGCGATCTATGTAGTGCTTATATTTTTTTTTTCAAATGGCAAAGAATTTGACACGACAAAGCGGTGCGTGTGAAAAAGCGATACGAGAATAAAATAATTAAATTGCGCTTTGCATTGCTTTGGGACGGCCATTTTGTAAAAAAAATATTTATCCCCGTCTTTTGTTTGGTTCGCGGTTTGTATAATGGTATCGTGCTGCGACATCGTAAAGGATTTTTTTTGCATCGGTGTAGTTGGCTATAAACGAAATCGTTTCGAAACGGTTTGTAAATTTCGGAACCTGTGTCAGTTTATTTCATTTCTTTCTGCTTTTAATTGAAGAACTCAAAAGAATGGAATGTTTTGAGAGCTCTAAAAACAAATATGAAGCTAATCCTATTGTTCTTTTTTATTTGCTGAACGATTTAAGCGGGATAGTGAAATTTTGGTACCGTTTTTTAAACCGTGGAGGCTTAATTGGTACTTTAAAAAGCTTCGTTTAAAATGCTGTTGCATGTACGATAGACAAATACCATGTAAAAAAAATATTTTTTAGACAAATCGCAACTTTTTTGCTATTAATAAATATGCTTCGAAGGGACTAAACTAGTCTTAGGTTTATCATTATAAAAAGGGTCATGAAGTTTCATTAAACGTTTTTGAGCTGTGTATATAATGAACTAATAAACGCAGTTTTCAACTTTTTTATAACATGACACACTGTTGGTACATCAAATAGTAAAGACATTGCTACTATTTTGTACAAAGCTTCCTCAATGTACTATAACTTAAAAATTTCCTCACTTTATAGTTATAAAATACTTATTTGATGTAACCCCCCCCCCCAAAAAAAAAAAATATTTATATATATATATATATATATATATATATATATATATATATATATATATATATATATATAATAAGTTTTTATTTTGTAAATTTAAGATAAATTGTAATGGTAATGGTAATTTTAGTTAACGTCGTACTAGAGCAACACAACGGGCTATTTACGACGGTCCGAGATCAATCCCTTAAGGGAAAGATACGAGGACAACACCTCGTAATTTTGAATCACGGTCAGATGGCGAAGCAACACCTGAGCTGACACCCCACTCTATCAACTTCCACACCAACCCAACGTGAGGAATTTCGGCCACGACCGATTTAAGGTGCACCAGCCGCCTCTACACCATACGCTTACAAACATCCATGCCCGGAACCGGATTCGAACCAGGAACCTTCCGATCTAGAGGCTAACACCTTAACCACTATACTGTTTGGTCGTCTATTATATGATGAAAATGATATGTTGGTAATTTTTAGTAGAACAGTGTTTGTTTCTTGTATATACTTTAAAATGTTTTCTACCTCTTGAAAGAATAAAAATAGTTTCGTTGCTATGACGATTGGTACAAGGTGTGGAATCACGAAAGCCTGCAAACGCAAAGCGACACGCGCAGACCAATCAGAGGTGTTGGTACGAGCGGTGAAAACGTGCCAATTGGTCTGTGCATGTCTCTTTGCACTTTCTATTAAAAATCAGTTTAGTTTTGTGCCGAATCTACACAGCTGGATAAACGAATGGTATTTTGAGTTGAATTGAGATACCGAATCGGATAAAATCTACTCAAGTTATTTCTGAATTGAAGGTGTATTAAAATATTTTAAGGTTATAAAATTTTGCGATCCTTCTGCAAATGGATTTTTACATTTAAAAATAAGTGAACGAATCAGTAAATAAAACTTATGCTTTGGAATTACACTACCCTACAATAATGGACCGGACAGCAAGATGTGATGGTATAATGGGAAAATACATGCTTTAATAGGGGGATGGTCCCCCACGTGCTGCAATTACACTAACAACCCTTCTGGGCATACTGTCAACAAGGTTTTGACACAGCTATGGGTATTTGCCTCCATTCCGGCTGCAAGAATGTCGCCAGCTCAGCTGTAGGACAGTGTATATCCATGTTTAAACAAGATAAATTTCTCATTAATGTTTAATAAGAAATGGTCGTCGGGGTTTAATGTGTTTGCTCATTTCGCAAGCAGCCAGGGAGCTGCAGGCTGCACAGTTCAATTCTTGTACATGCCCTAGGTATTTTTTTTCTCTTCTATGTCCTTTACTCCTCTGTGTCCCTGTTCTCTCCTCTGTGAGAACCATTTTTTGTGGGTGGATAACTGCCCATTTAATTGAAGGAACAAGCATTACTTCACACAACCTGATCCGATCTTGCCATTGTGCTTTAAAAACCAACTACTATTACCATTAATGTTCCTTTATAAAGTTGATAGCAATACTTATTGGCTAGGGCCGGGGTTGTCCGGAAGAAAGAGCAGCAGATTAGTAACTGGAGGGTTGCGAGTTCGAATCCAATCAAAGACCGTCGTGTACAAAGAGGGCTGGTGCACGTTAAGCCTGTGGAGGCCTCAAATGTCCTCACGTTGGCGTGGTGTGGAAGTTTGGAGAGTGGGGTGCCAGCTCAGGTGTGACCTCGTCATCTGACCGTGGTTCAAAATTACGTGGTGTACTAGGGTCTTTCCTTTGGGGTTTGATCCCGGATCTCTTCTTAGTAGCCCTTTGTGTTGCTCCAGTGTGACGTTAACTAAAACACCTATTGACTAATTACTAGCACATCCCATATTCCTAAGTCTAGTGTGGAAATTTGTTGTTACTACAAGGTGATTTCTGCACTTGAAAGATTTGTACAAAGGTGGTTAAGATAGCAGGGGAAAGGTTATACTCATACTTTATCAATATCATGTGTTGCGATCGAAACTGGTGACAATTGGTTTAATAAATTCGTATTCACTGTTATTGAAGGTTAGACTCGAATGCAGAAGCCAAGCAGAAGATATCAATTATAGTTTAATCTGTCCCCTAATTTAAAAAATGGACGCGTCCAAAATCACGTTATTGATATGCCGATTCGCCTTAGTCGACTATAGTGCCGCTCCGTCAAGAAGTGTGATGACCTTAAATCAGTCAATTTTGGTAAAAAGTGTGAAAACGCGTTATCAGAAATCTGTCACATGTAAAAGCATGAATAGTGACCGTCGTGGACGTTTCCCCCTGCTAACTCGTTATCACTGCAGTAATTTCTGCACCGAGCAAAAAAGTCATAACTATCCACGCTAAAGAAGCAAATTGTGGAAGCGCTTTGTTTACTTTCCAGCCTCTTGCATAACTTCAGGAATGGACTAGCTCAAAACCCCAGTTTCTCGACTGCTTACTGTCTGGAGTTATTAAAGAGTTCTGTCTAAACTCTCACGGGAGCCGCACTATACTCAAAGAAGTCGACAGTGCGTGTGAAAGTAAGCATTAAATGTCCTAAGGATAAATACTTTTACTTAATATAATCATTATATCGTAGTATATAACACAGCTATGAATTATCCTTTGCTAATTACCCTTTCAGAATACCTCTCATTGATATTCTTCCTGATAGACCAAATAAACTTCAATGTCCACAAGTGTTTGGCAATCGTCAGCAGACATGCAGAACAACAGACGATGATTTGTCGTTTTTTTAAAACGATGATTAAGGTCACGAAAGGTCAGAGAAACGAATCCATCAAAATTTACAAGTGAAAGCGCTTCACAAAAGCAGATTGACGGGACGATAAGTAGTCAACGAGCAGTCTAGCAAAGAGGACCAGTGGTAGCAATGAGGAATAACAAATTGGGAAGACACTGATTGCGCATGCGAACACGCTGATTTGCTTACGTCAATGTCGTAGACTGAAAGCACAAAGAAGACATTGGAATTTTCTAATATTTGCATGGACTTAATAAGAACGAAGTGAGAGAGTTCGTAGGTCAAATGAGAGAGAGAGAGAATCATCTAGTTCCGAAAAGGGATACAGGAACTTTTTTAGTTTCGTTTTTGGGTGATTCTGTGTTGTAAAGGTCAAGACACAGTGACCAGGGCGTATTGATTGCGTAATCGTTATTCTATTTGATCCAATTCACTCTGGTCTTGATTTATAGTGTTTCAAAAACTTCCCGTGCACACTTTAAGGAGAGGTAGGATTCATAGACGTGAAGACTAGACTCAGCATTGTTATTGAGAGGAGCTTAAAAAGTATGCTCAGCATGCAGATTACTAGTCATGTGACTACTCTAGAAAATTGACTTGATTGGCGATTTGACAGTTTGTCGCTTCTTTTAGCGATATAAAATCTTACGACAGGGTAGGTGTGTGAATGAGCATTTTTATGGAGTGGCAACAAAAATGGTGAAATCGCCAGTCTGCTACTACGTCACTCGGTCCAATCAGACGACGAGTCAATAGATGGGCGTCTTTTCCTCTCCCGTAGACCAATCAGATGGTGAATGATAGGTTCCGCCCAGCAGAGGATAGTAGTCTAAGGCCCGGTGCACACATCAGGTTTTTCAACGTGCGGCGCCACTGCGGCACCGAAACCCAACTATGCACACATTGTGGTGAGATCCACACCCTTTAAGGATTACTGTCGAGGGAAACCCGTGGGAAAGGATTCTATTGAAGCAGGCCGCTTCTTTGTGGACCATCTCTCCGATTCTACGCTATCCACAGCCGTAGAGAGTTTCTCGTGGGAATGGAATGTGTCTGCGAGTCCGAACATTTTTTGGACTGACCGACAAACGAGCCAGTCGGTTCCTTTGATCCGTACACTAAATAGAAGGAATTTGTCCCCAGCTGTGAGGTCAGCTATAAGAAGGGGACTGGAAGAGACTTTCTGGGCTTCTTAGTCGGACTTCTGGAGAGAGCGTACGGTGTGCCTCTTTCGTATGATCTGTGATTTATCTCTGTGCAACTAAACGAGTGATGATTTTTACTCTCCTCAGTTTTAAAACTGCATTCCTTCATGTAAAAAGTGTATATATCGTTTATCTATCCAAGATATAATAAATTGATTTTTATTCTAAAAATATTCTATGTTTGGCTGAGCATAACGTTACAACATAAACGTGAAATGACGCACGAATTCATTTCGCGCAATTTGCGATTAATATTCTATCGAAGAAAATGTGTTTATTTCGCTTACTTGGTGAAAAAAAAAAGTATATTTTGAAACAAAATAGACGTTACTGGATTCAACAATTTATTAATTATTATTTATATTCCATTTATTTATGAAAACAAGGTACTTCAGAACTGAGACTGATGTGCGGCGACCGTGCGGTGCCATTGGGAACTGCGGTACAAATTGCACACAAGTTGGACGTGCGTCGCCCCAGCGGCGCTGGAGGCATGTGTGCACTGCTCCATTGGATCTAATGTATCTCAGATCGCACTTGCGTTGCGGCAGAGGCGCCGCACGTTTAAAAACCGGATGTGTGCACCGGGCCTAAGGGTCACGTTACTACCAATGTTGGTCATATGATCCTGAGCACATAAAAAGGTTGGTTTTGCACCCTACTTTTACATTAGCTCTATGATATAATCCCGCTCCAGCGAAACAGCTTGACGACATGAGAACACCAGTTCAATTTTATTTCTGAACGGGAATATTTTCGTCTGTTCGGGTTCCGACAATTTCTAATTGAAAAAAAAAAACTATTTTATATTCGAGCATTTTTAGTTTTGCTTTACTTTGATGCTAGTTATCTCTTTTTGAGAATTTCAACGCCTCGCAATTACTGGAAGCGAACCGCAGATGCTAAAAGAGCCGAGGCCAAAGCTTAAATTTTGTCTCAGTCCATCCCGAAGTTCTTAAGCGATCCATACGAAATTTGCATCTTACAAACGGAACTGTTTGCACAAGTAAATTAAAAAAAAAAATTTTCTTTCAGTATTCATTTACTAACTCCGAATATATATCGTTTAATTTGTGGAGCTGTGTGAAAATTTTCAATTAAATACAGTGGGGGAGGGGGGAGTCTCAACCCTTTTCCATGCAGTCGTGGCTTCAGAACTTCCACATTGGTCCAGTAAGTGGTCTGTAAAAACAAACATCGAAACCGTGTGCATTTTAAGTGGTGGTAGATAGTAGGGATGCGACATCGACAGCAAAACATCGATGTTCACATTTGAAACATCGATGTTGATAACGCATCGCCCCCAAACTTTCGATGTTTTTAAAATTCAGTGCATTTAAACGTTTTACCCCATTTCTTATAACTGGTTTAGCAACTAATGATGTGACATCAGCTCCAATACATCGATGTTTCTTATAAAACATCAATGTTTTGAAAACATCGACATCGATGTCGTATCCCTACTTTTCAGACCCTTCACCTTTGGTCACTTTGATCTAAAAGTATGTTCAATTTTCTGATTATAAAAATTATGCTACTTGGTTATTTAAAAAATTTTTATAACGCTACTTTTTTTATTTAAAAATAAAACATCTACAACGTAAAAACATCGACAAGTACAAACATCGGTGCTACAAAAACATCGATCCCAATACGTTGATGTTAAATACATCGATGTTTTTTTTAAACATCGATGTTTTGAAAACATTGATATCGAAGTCGCATCCCTAGTATGTAGGTATTTGTATAAACGTCGCACTGAAGCAACACAACGTGCTATTGGTGACGGTCCGGGATTGGATTGAATGTTAAGGTTTTATTGTAAAAGGTCCAAATACGGACAAGCTGCGCCAAAGTGACGATCTGGGATCAAACCTGAAGAGAAGGATCCAAGGATAACGCCACATAATTTGAACCACAGTCAGATGACGAGATAAAACCTGAGCTCCAAATTTCCACTCCACGCCAACGTGAGGAAATTTGAGGCCACAAGAAATTGAACGTGCAATTGCCTCCTTTGTGCACTGTGGTTTTTGGTTGGATCGAACCCACAACCCTCCTGTTCTTAATCCGTTACTCTTCCAACCGGGCTACCTCGGCCCGCATTTTAAGAGAAAAAAGATAATTAATCTATTCAGAGTTACTATAGGAAATATACTTTGACAGAAACGCACTCAAATTCGATGGAGTAAAGCTAGTTGATTTTTACAAAACTGAATGTATCCATTTATTATGTAATTCCAAAAGACTTGAACTGGTTGAACGGTGTACGCAAATATTTCTCGATGAAAAATGAAGAATCTCTTAATTTTCAGTCTATTTTTGTTGAAATAGAACGAATATTAAAAATTTTCATAACACGTTTACGTAAGCTTACGCAAGTATAACAAGCTTACAAGCGAGGTAAATAGTTCCAGAGTTTATAAGTACCTAATTGTTAAAAGGAAAGAACCTTCAGTTCTATCTTAAACGCTTCCACATCTATCCTAGTCAAGTGTTTCTGACAAGAAAAAGCAATCATTATTGAATGATATATCTTGAATATAATGAAACATTCAAAATGCTGACATATTTTATGTAATTTTGCTGCATAACGTATCGCAACGATTTTAATTGAATCTATTATATTTGAATGACGATCAGGTTCCAAATATATGTAACATAAATGTAACATTCACTTTGAAATCTAGCATTCATTAAACGCATAAAAGGCAAAAATTTTATACACAATGCAAATGCAAAAACCTGGAAATAAAACCATTTTTTAAATGTTTCAATTAAAAAAACTACAACTGTTTTGATAGAGGCGAATTTATATTAATCATTATACACTTATGATTCTACTTTTTTTCAAGATAGTTGAATAGATTGAATTTACCTCTAAAAACTGTGAAAATAAGATTCAAATCAATCGTCTGAAAGTAAAAATATTTACAAATAATCGTTTACTTGTATTGTTTTAAATTGAATTCGCATAACATCCTCAAAGGTTGTTAAACAAGGACTAAAAAGAAAACTTTACTTTCTAAACATTTTTGCAGACAAGAAGTCGTGCCAAATAATAAATAGGCATTTAAGTTGTAACACTTTGAAGTACAAACACATATTTTGCATTCTTACACTCATTATTCATTTATACACACATAAATCCGTAAGTCTTACACCTCGGGAGTTATACCACACCGTTGACAATAGCCCATTGTGTTCCTCCATTTCGACGTTAATCAAATACCTACCTACAGTAAGTCTTACAAAACCGAGGCCAAATATAATATACACATTCAAAATTTAACATACTTGATCAAATCATACTAACTCAACTTTTACTTCCTCACACGCATAATTTTCTTATACATAGGTTCATCCGTTAGTCTTACAATACCTAGGCCATGAGTGTTAACTTTGTGCTAACATTTATTTTCGCATGACCTAAGAGAGTGGGATAAAAAAGCCACCTCTATCGAAAGGGAGGGCAGTGAAAAATTTATGTAAGCACCTCGCATACATACGCTTTTTCTACTAACTTCAGAAAATTACACCCTATCCCGGCTAACGCAGATCATAAATTCAACACTATTTTTCTTAACACGACCCTCCGCTTTTTTGCTCTTCTTCTCGCTGTCCCTTTTTTTCATTATTATTTCCCCTCCACCCACTTGAGGTTCACAAATTACCCATCGCGTTCCAGGGTGTCAGGGTAAAAGGGCATTTTTACTGTCTTATTGCATTCCGGATAGTGTTTTACCGCGACAAATCTCTTCTGTCACAGGGGAGTATAATGTCCCTTTTTAGCTTCTTTTTTCCCCTCTGCCGCTATTTGATTAGTTCCGGTCACTGCAATTTTTTATTGATTTTTTTCCTGAGGAATGTCCGTTAGCTTAAAGCGCCGGGTTAATTTTTTCGCAGCGTGTCCGAGGCTACGACGACATCGGTATCTGGTGGTGTCGGTGTTTTTTTAGTTTAGCAATGGAATCAACGTTGTTGCATGGGTGCTGCTTCTCCGTGCTTGGATCTTGCGTCATAAGAGATCAACGTCTTCTCCACAGGTGTAGAATTATATTCAGTGTTCTGCAACACAACTCCAAGCAATTGCAATTGTTCTGCAGGCATTTTGTCCGAATTTAGAAAACCGCAGTAAAATGCAAAACAGGCGTAAAACACAATTATCGGCTAATTAGTGTTCATGGTATTACATATTTATAATAAAACATCAAAATTAATTAACTTGCTTTATTTAAAACCAATGAATACTTTCAGAATTTGCAATTCTGCCGATAACTTTTGAAGTTAAATTTTTTCCTGAGCGTTTCGTTAGCTTAAGGCTCTGGGTTAATTTTTTCGTAGCGTGTCCGAGGCTACGACGAAATCGACGGCATGCATTGCTACACGAATTTAGAGCACACATGTATCTTTCTGTTTTATAGAGTTGTGAACGGAAAGTACAAGCCGCTAAAAGGGTGACAGTGGTCAAAATGTTGCTTCTGGATTCGAAGGTTGGTTCGAATCCCGGGAACGGCATGGATGTTTAATCGCGCTGAATGAATATGTGACCTCTCTATAAATGTTTATTTTAGTCCTCTACCATCCCTTACGATTCTGTCAGATTTATACGAAACACTCTGTATATTTGACTATTTTTATACTATTTCTTTTATTCTTTACTTTATTACTATACTTATTACTTTTGAAAATATAAACTGTGCATATCGATGCTTATATTCATTACAAATGGATTTAAATATGATCAAATAAGATGTGTGGATCTGCTTGTTTATTTAAAGACAATAGTACGTTGCACATTTTAGAGGAACTGGACCAACTCCCACAATTTAAAAACGATTCGTTACAAACTTCTTTTAGAGCCATCGCGACTCAGTGAGTTTGCTCAATGTACTAGCAATCTTCGAACTGTAGGCGGCGTGGGTTCGATTTTTCTTCGGAGGAATCTGCCTTCTGCGTCAGTAAAACCTTTCTTTTGTCTGTGCCATGTCCATTACTTTATGTTGTTTATCTTGTGCTTGGTGCAGGGGGCAAAATAGGGTCCAAGCTCCATTAAACTCAACGAAACCAGACTTCTTTTTTTCGTGGATTCGTGGTAACTTGGTTGGAAGAGTGGCAGAAATGTAACAGGAAAGAGCCTCGGTCCAACTAAAGACCGTAATGTACGTGGGACTAACTCACGTTAAATCAGTCTTAGCTTTAAATGTCGTGACGTTGGTGTGGAGTGGAAGTTTGATGAGTGGGGTTCCAATTCAGGTGTCGACCTCGTCATCTGACCGTGAAAGCTCCTGGAAGGCAACTCGTTGGAAAGTCGTCAGAGGATCATAAATTTCTTCATGGGATCTGACTGTCTTATCGATTCTCATACTGCAAAAAAAACGTATTTAGGAACGACTTAAAGCTTTTTTAACACTTTCCTAATACCACATCATCAGCGAACGAACAATTACTGTAAAATCAATTCTCAATGTAGCCGAAATGTTGGAAACTTTTTAACTTGTTCATAAGTTTCTTCGCGCAGTCTTTTACTATCTTGTCAATTTTTAGACTGAAAAATCTGGGAACGAAAGTATTAAGAAATTATCCGTTATTTTCCTACCATTCCTATATTACTACACCACAACGTTACACAATAATAAATGCTTAATAAGATTGGATTGTCGAAGAAGTTATAGGTCACGGGTTATTTTTAAAGCCACATACAATCCTCAAATTTCAAAAATGTATCTAGGAAGTAAGCATAAAGGAAGTATTCATTCCCTTTCTGACGCTCTTGTATCATTACCCCGTCAACGAACAACTTAAATGCTTTGTGATCCCTTAAGATATCTGGCCAGTCAAAGCACTAGGAACTTTATTTGTTGCAGGGTGTTGCAGATTCTTCTTTAAGAGTCCTTACCTTGACTATAAAGTTCTTCGTGCAGTCTTGCTATCTTGACGATTTTGAGACTGAAGAACCTAGATGGAAAGCATAAAGAAATTCGTTATTTTGCTATAACTACACCAACCGAAAGCAACAATTAGTATTTAGATATCCACACGAATAGCTGGGTAGCTAAGGACCCACATTAGACCCGGTTTGTTTTAAGGTTACTTTTTTTTATTATCTGAGGTTATTTCTGTAGCCATACTCTTTCCAATCCTCAAACTTGAAAAATGTATCTAGGTACAATAAAGGCATAAAGGATGCATTCATTCATTTTCTGAAGCCCTTATATCACTAACCCGTGAACAAACAACAATTAACGATCCCAAACAATAACTATCCGAAGTTCTAAGTAACCGGCTTGTTGAAAAGCATTTCCTTGACCATGATATTCTTCATATAGCTTTAAATCCTCGTCAATTTTAAGCTGAAAAAATGTATCTGGGAACAAAATCAAATTATTTGTTATTTTCCTATCACTACACCATTATCAAACAACAATAAATGATTAGCGATTCCTATGAATAGCTGGGAAGGTAGAGGTTCAGCTTGACCCGTTTAAAAGTTATTTATTGATCACAGGTTTTTGCTTTAGCTATACTCTTGACAATCCTCCAACTCGAAAAATGTATCAAGGAACGAAATATAAGGGAAGTATTCACTCCTTTTCTGACGCCCTTATATCACTACACCGTCAGCGAACAACAATAAATGCTTAGCGATCCCAAACAATAACGGGATAGCCGGAGATCCAGGTACCCAGCTTGTTTAAAGATCATAATAAATAACACCAGGAAACGCATTATGTGCATAAGTATCAGGCCAATAAAAGTTTGAAACAGAGGTGTAATAACACAAAACGGGCCTTCCGACACACCAGGATGGCACGTCGTTGCTCCAGGTTTGAAAATAAAGGTCTCCCCAAACGACGCCGTTTAGGAGGTCTGGAATGGGATTTTATTTTCCGGGTGGTCCGGGAGATGAAGAGCAGAATCCGGGAGCGATTTGTCAGGAGAAGTCCGGGAAAAGGGCGGGGGGCAAGGCACGCGTGGAATTTTTAAATTGCATCCGGTACGGCGTCCCAGACCAGAAAAACAACCCCATAGAATTTCTATTTGCAATTTAACTGGCGCTTTTCAACTCCCGGGCTTAAAAACTGTCGTTTCGCGGGGTGCTCTCCCTAATTCGATGCATAAATCTTTCCCTTAAAAAGGTGATGCAGGAAGCGAAGTGAAGAGGGAAAAAACGGAGGCGATAGAAAAAAGTTTTTACCTTTGGCCGGCGCAATGTGCAAACACTATTGCCTCGATTTGTCAAGGGGAAACGGGGGCATTAGAAAAAAGGAAGAAGAGAACAGTCAGGGTGTTGGGGATGAGGAAAAAATAAATATCACGAGTCCACCCCCTTCCTCGTGTGTCCTGGAAAAAAGGAAAGGTAAAGGTATTTCGTCTTGTGGCCATAAAACAAAGACGACGATAAAATTACTTGTTCTTGAATGGGGAATTTTTCTTGTTGGAGAGACATTCGTCTTTTTTTTTTTTTGAACGGAGTTTTGTGAAAATTTCAACTTTAGATGAAGAGATCGTTACTTTTCAAAGATAGTAAACGTACTACATAAAAGTATCAGTGCAATTGTAAACTAAAACTGCTGTATTTATTGGTGATCTCTTTATCAAACTAATGGTCAGGTTGGCCCATCTAGATGTTTGAAAAAAATGTCTACGAAAACTTCTCTAGTCCGATTTTTCAATTTCGGTTCCAAACAAGTAGAGTTTACAGAGGGGATATAGAATTGTTACTTTTCAGATAGTAAACGGACTACATAAAAGTATCAGTGCATTTGTAAACACTAAAAC
This sequence comes from Metellina segmentata, assembly GCA_947359465.1. Taxonomy (NCBI): domain Eukaryota; kingdom Metazoa; phylum Arthropoda; class Arachnida; order Araneae; family Tetragnathidae; genus Metellina; species Metellina segmentata. The sequence goes on from OX375878.1 coordinate 107,689,535, forward strand.
TGCTGTATTTATTTGTCTTTATCAAAGTAATGGTCATGTTGGTATCTAGATGATTGAAGAAACTGTCTACGAAAATTTCTCTCGGCCGATTTTTCAATTTTGGTTCAAATCAAGTAGAGTCTACTGTAGGGATATGGAATCGTTACTTTTCAAAAGATTGTAAACGGATTACATAAAAGTATCAGTGCATTTGTAAACACTAAAACTGCCGTATTTATTGGGGATCTGTTTATCAAAGTAATGGTCATGCTGACATCAAGATGATTGAAAAAATTGTTCAGAGAAATTTCTCGAGGCCGATTTTTCAGCTATGGTTAAAGATGTCAAGTACAGTATTGGTCGCCGCTTATGGTCAACCACATTATTTTGAATACATGTATACATGGCTCTCATTGGATGTTGACTTCTATTCTTTCGACCTTGAAGGGACGGGAATGAACCTTCTATTTGCAACTATAACTTCAAAGAACAACGTTGCCGAACATTAGAGATAGAGAAATGCAATTGAGACTTTTCAGAGACAGTAATCGCAATACACAAAAGTATCAGTGAATTTGTTAACTAAAACTGCCTTTTGGTATATGTTAGAGCAGAAACCACACGAAACCCATTTTTCAAATTAAAAAGAAACTGGGCACAAAGAAGCCACTTAAGTCGGTGACTCGTGTGGTTTCTGATCACAATGCGCATTTTCTTATGGACCTATATAAACAAACTGAAACCACGGACTGATGTGATTTCTTCCCACATTACGTGTCGATCCTAGATCAAGCACATTTATGCAATACACACAATATAGTTGGAATTCAAAATTTTTGACTCATGTGGTTTCTGCACTCACTCTTCAGTTATTGATGATGTGTTTATTGCAGTAACTTTCACGTTGACAGCAAGATGATTGAAAAAAAAATCGTCTACAGAAATTTCTTTACGCCGATTTTTCAGATTTGATCCAAGATGCCACATACATCTTTGGTCGGTGTTTATGACCATCCGATGAGAGAATTTTGAATACATACATACCTTCCTACGATAGGATCTTTACTTCTGCAATATATTCTTTCGACCTTGAAAGAGGGTGGGAACTGATTTCCGATTTTCGACTATAGCTTCGAACAGTAGCTAATAGTTCACAAGGAATTGAATAGCAAAAACGCAAATGTAAAGGATCATGATAATGGGTAATTAACTGATCCAATCATGTTTTAATCCGACGATGCAAATGTGTTATTATGACACGAAGTTGACTACATACATCTGTTCTCTATATCTTTCTATCAAAAACGGAAGACAAACGCAGTTTCCTGCAGCTTTCCAATACTTTATACAGGGACTTAGTAAAGTATTTGCTCCAGGTGTCTGGGTTAAGTAGCTCTCAGAAGCTGCTACCTCTCAAGTGTCCTCGATGCTCACGCGGGGACATAATAAAGGTAACTAGCTTTTGGACTCCGTCTAGTGGAGACATATCTGTAGCAACAGGATTATTTTGAGAATTAAGCACTTTAAAATGCTTTCCTCGCTTTTATAATTATTAAACCCGTGTATTGTAATGTCCGTGTTTTAATAAATTTTAATTTAAATATCAAAAAGGTTTGGAGTTATCAATTCGGAACAACGGTGATGTATTTATTCAAATTTTTTTCCAACACTGTTCGCGTGATTGTTCCACTTTATAGAAATCTATTCCCATTCAAACACAACTTCCTACACTATTTCCAAATGTAATACACGTACATCCTGCATCTTTTTTAATGCATGACTTCGTCCTTGAATAAGACATTACATAAAACTAGATAACACCTCTGATAGGGATGATTGTTTTTTGTTTTGCGGCGTGTTTACAGATTCGTCCTGTGAAGCCTTCGATTGTTAAACTAGAATTTTTTGACGCGATCACTAATGGGTCAATTTTCGGAGGAAATTATTATTTTGAGGAAACCATACGTCTATGTAAATGGGAAGAAAATTTCAAGGGTAATTTAAGGTTTTCCATGCGTTCTAAAGCGAAAATTGCAAAACGTCACATGTTGAGTGCATTACTATCGCTTGTAATGCATTACCATCTCAATGCAACTGCATCCTCATTCCGATTTTTCCAAGAGTTTAGTCTTCACACTACATAAATTATAATAGTTAGAAGCGTAAATCCAGTAAAGCATACATGGCCTTGAGAACTATAGGTATCTTCTGATTATTTTGCTTCTATTATATATGTGATAGTTTTATAGTAATTTAATGCTTGGAGGAACGAACTTTACAAATGTTTTCAATTTGGATACTTAAAATCAGTTTACGAATGAGTTAATACATTATCTTTCCATTTTCTGTTGGATGAACAGAATCGTTTGACCTAGAGACATCGGCACAGCTCACAAAAGTTAATTTTACCGCAAAGCCAAAAGATTAAAAATTCTTAGAGCTATTTATAAGTCGATTTAAAATTTGTGGATGGTTGCTTGAGCTTTGTGGTGTACGGGTCATATTCGTCAATTCGATTCCAAATACAAGACAAACAACGTTAAATTATGGACGTACACACGTAAGTAAAGTTTTACTGACACATCAGAGAGAAATATAACCAGGGTAGAATCGAAACAACTCTGCCTGCTTCTCACAGGTCGGCAGAGCAGTGGGCAATTATGACAGCATAGTTTCATACTTCACTGAGTGATTAAACTATTATGATCTACATGTGCATTGCAGGGCATAATTCCTGTATAGACAACAGGCCTTAGTACTAGATCCTAACCTAGCCCTCATCTAAAGATGACGAGCTTCTCATAAATTGAAGAATTCCAAAACTCAAGATTTTACTTGCACAAATATTAAAAAAAAATTTCTTTTTCGGTATGCACTTGGTCGTTTTATTATTCTAATAAAAATATTTGTAATTTATACCAATGAAAAATAGACAGCACAATTGAATGCTAAACATTTTAAATATTTTTCACCCTCTTAGGGTTTTCAAACTCGAGAACCAAGGTCCCTTGGAACTTTAATATTATGTAATGAGCGTTAATACTTAAAAATATTTGTTTTTTCTGCTTCAACATGCGTGTCACATTCGAACATTTTTGTTTAAATTTGTTAATATTTTGTCTTTAATTGTGAGATGAATAGCACCATCGAGTATGACATTTGTTGATGATATCATGCATCCTAAAAATGCCCCTCGATAGTCTTTTTTACTGTAAACAAAAGGTGGAAAAATTAAGCACAAGAACTTTTTAAAAATTGCAGTCATTGGAATAATGGAGAAGTTAGTAAACATTTTCTTGCCATTACATTCTCTTATAGGAAGTGTTTTGCCATTATCTGGAAGTTTTTTTTTCCTAATGGGGGGCGGGCACATTTTGACCGAAGTCATTGGCCACTACAAGGCCGGAAGTGATGGCCACTTGTGAAGGAGCACCCAGTGGGAGGACCATAATTGCCCATCACAATTACATCGTAATTTTGAACCATGTTCAGATGACGAAGCAACACCTAAACTGGTATACGCTTACAAACATCCATGCCCGAACCCGGATTCGAACCGGGGACCTTCCTATCTAGAGGCTAACACCTTAACCACTATACCGGTTGGTCGGCTTATCTGGAAGTAAAGCCTACAAAATTGTACTAACTCATCCTGAAGATATATTAAAAGTAGGACACTGCCTTAAAATGTAATATTTATCCATGTTAAAAAATCATCCTATTAATTTACGATTTCTCTTTCGTTCTCTTCTTTTCTTTTTAATCTCTTATCAAATCTAAAATAATCTCTTTCTTTTTAATCTTTTTAAACAAATTTGGCATCTATTTTGTAATAAAAAATTCAACAGTTTAATTCGACACTTTGTTTACGATAAATGGTAGGTATGTATTTTAATTATCATCACACTGGAACAACATAATAGGCTATTGACGACGGTCAGGGATCGAACCCGACGTTTAAGATCGGAGGACAACACGACGTAATTTGGAACTACGGGTCAGATGACGAGGTCACACCTGAGCTGGCGCTTTCCCACCACGCCAACGTGATTACATTTGAAGTCATGAAAGATTTTACGTGCACCAGCCCCCTTTCTACACGACGGTCTAGAACTCGCGACCCTCCGGTTGTTAATTCGTTACTATTTCAACAGGCCCTTGTGACGGAGTAGTTCTTTTACTGAAATAAAAGCTATTTTATTGGAGGGTTAATTAGTAATTTTTAATTAACGTCGTACTAGAGCAACACAACAGGCAATTGACGACGATTCGGGATCAATCCCTAAGGGAAAGATCCGAGGACAATACCACGTAATTTTGAACCATGGTAAGATGATGAGGCAACGCTTGAGCTGGAACCCCTCTTTCAAAACTTCAACACCAACCCAACGTGAGGACTTTCGGCCACGACAAATTCAAAGTTCACCAGCCTCCAGTACACCACACTCTTACAAACATCGATGCACTGACCCGGATTCGAACCAGGAACCTTCCGATCTAGAGGCTAACACTTTAACCACCAGACCGTCTGGTCGCTTTATCGAAAGGGTAATTGGTAATTTTTAGTTAACGTCGTACTAGAGCAACACAACGGGCTATTGACGACGGTCCGGGATCAGTCCCTTAAGGGAAAGATCCGAGGACAACACCTCGTAATTTTGAACCACTGTCAGATGACGAAGCAATACATGAGCTGGCACCCCACTCTCCAAACTTCCACGCCAACCAAACGTGAGGACTTTCGGCCACGACAGATTTAAAGTGCACCAGCCGCCTCTACACCATACGCTTACAAACATCCATGCCCGGACCCGGATTCGAACCAGGAACCTTCCGATCTAGAGGCTAACACCTTAACCACTATACCGGTTGGTCGGCTGCAGAGATATTGTAAAAGACAGAAACCAGCACTTCGTAGCACACTGCCCTGGCAATACCACTGCTTCCGACGTCACGACAGTCACTAAACAACTGCAAGAATTAGAAATTCATGAAGAGCTGCTTAATCCTTTTTACTGCGTACGGCTTCGATTCTTGGAGTGAATCTCATTTCACGCTTACGTGTCAGCAAATACGCCCAATCGACACTAAAAACGCAGAAGGGTTGGTAAAATAGAAGCGGAGTCCTAATTTGCATCAGCAAACAAATCTCAACACAGAACCACATGCGTGCCCTCTCTTGCACCTTCTACTGTAAGCATTTATCATTAGTTTTCCATGGAACTGACATCGAGTTTGAACGAAAGCAGTGCTAAAAAAACCAGATGCGGCTTCTTTCTCGCAGGAGTGTCATTTATCTCGCAGTAAGCCTGATTAACAATGTGACCACATTTATTGCAGTTCTTTCAGGTGGATTGGCGAAGTTAGTAGAGCGCCAAGCTGAACCAACTATGACAATTGAAGGTATGCCCAGTGAGAAGGTTTCAAACTTTCTCGTCATCGTGTGTCTAAATTTTATGGTAACGGTTAATGATGTGGGCGCGGGAGCAGAAAGTGCTTAAAATTGCGACATACATCGTCAGAACAAAGTCTTTGCAGAACAATTTTTCTTTAATCTTATCAAAATTTTGGCCGATTTCTATTATAATCATGAGCTATGATGTTCTGCAGTGCAAAACACGCTCCTTGCCAAACTTTTTTTTTTCTTCCTAGATACGGAACAACCTCCCTACACCGCCCCAAATCACCACAAACACTTTATAAATAACATATATTCTATGTCAATGACAAAATATTTAACTTGAAAAATTATCGACAGAATTCCAAATTCTGAAAATATGCCTTGGTTTTAAATAAAGTTAGTTAGTTAATTTTGATGTTTCATAAAAATATCTAACACATATTTAAACGATAATTGTGTTTTACCTCTGTTTTTGATTTTACTGTAGTTTTCAAAATTCGGACAAAATGCCTGTAGAACACTGAATATAATTCTGCTTACCTAGGGATGTACTATTTACTAATTACTTGACACTCGTTTCACGAAAGAAAATTAAATTAACTATGAAAGGGTTTGCTGACTGACATTTTATACCGCAAGAGACATATTTTGCCGAGCTGTCCCAAACAAAAGGCAATATAAAGTAAAAAATGAGAGAGGTAAAATGGTAATGGTAATTTTTAGTTAACGTCGTACTAGAGCAACACAACGGGCTATTGACGACGGTCCGGGATCAGTCCCTTAAGGGAAAGATCCGAGGACAACACTTCGTAATTTTGAACCACGGTCAGATGACGAAGCAACACCTGAGCTGGCACCCCACTCTCCAAACTTCCACGCCAACCCAACGAAATGAGAGAGGAAAATGAGGGATTGGGGAACAGGGTTGTGAGAGGAAAGTAGCAGAAAAGACCGTCGTGTATAAAGGTGCACGTTAAATCTACCGTGGCCTCAATTGTCCTCACGTTTTGGTGGTGTGGAAGTTTGGAGAGTGCCAGCTCAGGTGTTGCCTCGTCATCTGACCGTGGTTTCAAATTAAGAGGTGTTGTCCTCGGATCTTTCCCTTAAGGGATTGATACCGGACTGTCGTCAATAGCCCGTTGTGTTGCTCTAGTACGACTTTAATTAAAAATTACCAAATTACCTCGGAACTTTCCCTTTGGGATTGATCCCGGAACGTCCTCAAAAGCCCGCTTTATCGCTCCAGGATGACGTTAATGAAATACCTACCTTCGGTGTAAACAAACCAGACGGCCTGCGAAGATGTAACTTCTGCTGTTCAAATGTTCTGGCATGATACAAATATGTGTTACCTTAAAGTGTAGTTTGTAGTGTTTTGACGACGTTTGGCGTTTTATCTAATTGGTGTTGACCATTGGCGAAGTGCTGAAACCCTATTCGAAGAACATGCCAACTAACTGCATCACGTTCATAGGTAATTTTAGTTAACGTCGTACTAGAGCAACACAACGGGCTATTGACGACGGTCCGGGACCAGTCCCTTAAGGGAGAGATCCGAGGACAACACCTCGTAATTTTGAACCACAGTCAGATGACGAAGCAACACCTGAGCTGGCACCCCACTCTCCAAACTTCCACGCCAACCCAACGTGAGGACTTTCGGCCACGACAGATTTAAGGTGCACCAGCCGCCTCTACACCATACGTTTACAAACATCCATGCCCGGACCCGGATTCAAACCAGGAACCTTCCGATCTAGAGGCTAACACCTTAACCACTATACCGGTTGGTCGGCTGCATCACGTTCATAATACGTACAGGAAATAGATATCCCGAGAATACTACCGCCATCTAGAGTTAAGTTGACAGGAAGTGCCACTCTCAGAAAGCTGAAGTTAAACTAGATACGATACAATACAAATTCAACAAAACATTGTTCAACAAAGTGGAATTTCTTATTAAATTTATTTTGAAACACTAAAAACAGGAAAAAATTAAAAACATGTTCCCTTTCAACTATGGAAAATCCCGGACCTTCGTCATTAGTCCGTTGTGTTGCTCTAGTACGACGTTAATTAAAAATTTACCAATTACCCTTTCAATTATTTTGAGGTTATTAAAGTGTTGAACACGCGTTCTTAGCTCAAAAAAAGCTGACAAATTTTCATAAGACCCTTTTAGAACCGAGCATACTATTTAAATATTCACACCATCTGCATTGTGATACCTCGTCTTCAGGTTATTGCCGATTTATTTGAATATTTGATCAAGATTTCGTCAGTTTTTTTTCTGATTATGAGATAGCTCATCAATAAAGATCTAATTAGTGTTACTAACGACGAGATACAGCTTCAAAGTAACCATCAGAGTGGGTCAACCCTAGTGAAGCAAGAAATGTCCACAGATGATTGAAAACAACACCCATCTCCAGCAACCAACGATCTGCAACACAACACTGTTCCTCATGATTTAGTCTCCCACACAACTACCATAAGTCAAACCCCAATTCCTACAAATTTTTCATTGTAGTACCCCAATGACGTTTCAAAAGAAACTGTTTTTCAAGCGGGGGCATGGGTTGTAAATTAAAAGTCCTCTCACTGAAGCGAATTCCGCAGTTATTGACTCCATTCATGCGGGTCGCATTCCAACCTCATTCTGCAGAAACGGCAATATTTTCCTAATGGTAGGGGGGTTGAATTTTTTTTATTAGTGGCAGCTGTCTCTCCGAGCTCTTGAAAAAGGCGGGCCGGTGTGAGACGGCCGGCGATTGGATAAAAGGACCCGAAAGTCCACCCGCTTTTCACAACTAATCCATTCCGTTACGGTCTTCATTCCGCGGATATGGATGAGCGAGGGGGACTTTCCCTTGCCCAGTCCTCCCCGACCCGTTTCCACCTTTCGTTCCCTGCCCTCGCTGTGTGAGGAGAGTGGTTGATTTGTTGAGTTTCTGAGCGATGCGCGTGGGGTTTCGAGTACTGCGGAACGAGTCAATATCCGTTTATAGCTGATGGAGGTTTCGAGAGGGTGAAGTTTGGGGGTCACAGTATGCTGACCTTTCAGGGGTGCGAGATCTCTTCAGTGCCTTTTTTTAACAGATGGAAGTTATTTTTGTAACTGATGACGTGTTCAGATGTATATCATCTGAACAGGTATCAGTTTGAATGAGCCTCAAATTGTGTAATATCCCTGTTGAGCTTAGTTGTTTTGTCTCTCGATGGGGGTGTAAGGAGAGTGGTTGATTTGTTAAGTTTCTGAGCGATGCATTCTGTTTCGAGTACCACGGAACGAGTCAATATCCGTTTGTAGCTGCTGCATGGGTATGTTTATATTGAATGGAGGTTTAGAGAGGGTGAGAAGTTTGGGGGTCACAGTGTAAATGACCTTTCAGGGGTGCGAGATCTCTTCAGTGCTTTTTTGAACAGATGGAAGTTATGTTTGCTATCGATGACGTGTTCAGATGTTCATCATCTGAACAGGTATCAGTTTTAATGAGCCTCAAATTTTGTAGTATCCCAGTGGAGCTTAGTTGTTTCGTCTTTCGATTGTCATTTTCTTCAACAAGATTTACTTAGGGGCTGACGTTATTACAAAAGGAACGGGTATAAAAAAGCAAGTATCAACCTAATCAGTTTTAGAACGATTGGAATAGTAACGGATTAGCAACCTGAGGATTGCATGTCCGAATCCAACCAAAGACCGCCGAATACAAAGGGAGTGGAGTAATGCACGTGAAATCTGTCGTGACCTCAAATGTCCTCACGTTGGCGTGGTGCGAATGTTTGGAGAGTGGGGTGCCAGCTCAGGTGTTGACTTTCATTATTACGTGGTGTCGTCCACGGATCTTTTCTTTAAGGATTGATCCCGGACCACCGTGTCCGTTGTATTGCTTCAGTAGGGTGTTAATTAAAATACTTACCTGCTCAGTGGATGTTGTTTTGTAGCCTGTTGGTATTTTTTTTCTTCCTATATGTATTCTTCAGGAAGCTTTTTTGAACAGATAGTAGTAATTCTTATAATTCATTACACATTATAGGAACTTCAGACGTACCTCTTATGAACAGGTATCAGTTTGAATGTGCCTCAATGTGGTAGTATCCCAGTGAAGGTTAGTTGTTTTGTCACGATGGGGTCATTTTCATCTCACAGGTATTACTCGGGAACTTAAGTTATTTGACAAATAACGGGTATAAGAAAGCAAGTATAAAACTCCTCTGTTTTGGATCATTTTATGGCCAGAATGATAATAGCTTTAAAAAATTTACAAAGTTTGATTCCTGTGGCCTTTGCGACCTGTTTTATTTTTCGATTTCTGCCCTCGTGGTTGTTTTGTTGATATTCTGAGCAGTGCAATGTAGAACGTGTCAAAATCCGTTCTTGGTTCCTCTTTGGGATGTATTAGATTGAATAGAATAATGTATGAAATCCTCAACTAACTTCTTTATCATTTGAAAGACCTCGATATTAATATATAGCCTTTGAAATGCCTAAAAATAATCTTGAAAATTCCTTAAAAATTCCCTCACAAAATAACTTCAAATTTGTGCGTAAAATGCCGAAAACAATTTGTATTACATTTTTAAAATTACTCAACCCCTTTTGAAGATAACGATTTTTGGCTAGACCGAGTTTCGAACAAGCTTCTCTCTTGTTCCTTATCCGATGCTGTTACAAGTGTGTTACAGCAATTAACGAATACAACACTTTGTAAAGTAATTTCACTGGCATACATTCCTACACATACATTTATTCAAAGTATCACAAGACAGTACGAAATTTGACAATTTCTAATCCATTCAAAGGTAAGAAAAGCAGCATTTATGAAAACTACTTCGCTAACGTGCGTCAATATTGGCAACAAACGGTTTCAAACAATATAAGACCAACCTCTGAGCTAATTCACAGCTTAATTTTAATACCTTGATCTATGGAGCTGCATAATACAGCTAAGCCAACTCGAAAGAGATTGAAATTCTTCAGCTAGTCTGATTCACTGTCATAAATTCTTCAGCATTCTGATTACAGAACTCTAAAAGATAGCAATCATCGCAGAAAAAAACATGCAAAAGGACTCAAAAATGTCAAAATGTCAATAAATAGCGAATCGACCTTGATGAAGTGAATAAAGTGAGGTTGAAACGTACGTTCGGAAGTTAGCTGTGGATCTGACAGGTGTGCAGTTCTTGACACGTACTTTATTAGAAATGATAATTAGCATCAGTAAGTATTAAATTGATGTAAAAGTTCGTTCCGTTTTTTTTTTTTTGACAAAAAGTGAAGAAAAATTATTTATTTACTAAAAATTATATTGAATCAATAAATATAGTATGTGCCGTTCTGTTCGAAGGACCTTTCTACGTCTCTCCGGTATCTGCATCATCCCGCGATCATAGTTCTGAAGTTTCTGGCTAAAGAATGGATCAACGTAAGGAAACTTTCTCTGCAAAAATTCTTGTTCACGTGGAATCGTCAACCACACACACACATCACCCTCAATCTTCACAACACATACTACACTACCCTACAATAATGGGCCGGATGGCAGTGGATTTGTATAAAATCTAACTACATGTTTGGGGGTGTTCCTGGTCAATTGAACGCATACGCCTACATGAGCATTTTGAACAATACGATTCTTCCCATGTATTCTTCCAATGTATTCAATTATATGAAAAGTTTTATGAAATGGACAAATGCTACTTCCAGGATGACAACGCTCCACGTCATGTTGTAGCCACTGACAAGCAGCGGTATCGAGATATGGATGTAAAACGTATTCCCTGGTCTGCTCAGAGTCCCGACCTAAACCCAGTGGCGGATCAAGTCAAGTGGGGGCCCCAAGCGGTAAATTTTTTGGGGCCCTCAAACTCAAGTTAGAAGAAAAAAGTTTCAAGAAAAATCATTAAATTAAAACAAAAAAAGAAAAGAAATCAATAATTTCGTACCATAACATTAAATAAATTTATTAAAACACATTTTTATATGAATTTCCGTCTTGCTTTATTTCTTGCAAATTCGTCAATTATATGACATAAAATAAATTGACTGTGAAATTTTCTCTTATTGTAAACTCCTGTACGACTTCTTAGCTTTCATCGAAAAACATTTTTCTCTTTCTTGTATGCGAGTATGTCCATCTTCCACATTAAATGTCAGCCCTGATAAATCATTTGCCTCTTTTTCAACTTCTTTGAAATTCATGGTAAAATTTTCTAATGACTTCAGTCAGATAGATCCTTTTAATAGTTCCCATTCAATTGATTGCAGTGATTTACAAGTAGTATTTATTATTTATAACATAGCATTCCAAATAACTGTTAATAGGGCGGTTTCATATTAGTCCTTTTTCTTCAGAAGTAAAGTCGCCTCCACTGTGGTAAATTTTTTTCTTCTGAATTACAAATTTAAGTTAAAGCCTCTTTTATATGAGTGAAACCAAGTTTAATAGCTAATACAGCATTTGCTTTTGCTGGCCACCTTGTATTAGGAATTATTTTCACTGCACTTAAAGACGCACTCTGCAAATACGCTGTCATAACTTTCCTCGAACCCTAATGAAAATACATTTTAAGACTTCGGGGCCCCTTTGGAATTCCGGGGCCCTACGCGGCCGCTTAGTCCGCTTAATCCACCACTGCCTAAGGCCCCGTAGACCTTTTGTGGGACGCGTTAGAGCGTCGCTTACGGACCAGGGAACCACGTCGGAAATCTACAGCTGAGCTGGCGACATTCTTGCAGCAGGAATGGACACACATACCCAGCTGTGTATCAAAACCTTATTGAAAATATGCCCAGAAGGGTTGCTAGTGTAATTGCAGCACGTGGGGGATCATCCACCTATTAAAGCATGTTTTCTTTCCCTTATACCATCACATCTTGCTGTCCGGTCCATTATTGTAGATTAGTGTATTTAACATCTGCGAAACATTCTTGCCTTTTCGGATATAAAAATGCATAATATGTTGAAAATGCTTCTTATGTTCTGCCATTTTTACCTAATGAGTAACAAAATTTAAAGAACATAATTCTTTCAAACATCAAAATACGAGGTGCTGTCCTCGGATCCTTCGGGGTTGATCCTGGACCATAGCCAATAGCCGTTTTGTTGCTCCACTGCGACGTTCATTCAACTGCCTACCTACCTGTTATTTGTATGAAGGTCATGTTGGATTCATCCCTGGATGTATTCTTTTCTGTATCAGTAAAACTTTGTGTGTTTCCATTACTTCACATTGTCTGTCTGTTTGACGCAGCATGGCCAAATATGACCCTAGCGTCATGAAACAAATCCAACCGTTCCCTTACAAATAGAAAAAGAATTGATGAAATATAGTTTGCGTATACCGCTTTGATCCTTGACGTAATCGATATTTCTTGAATCAACTCTGACCCGAAGAGTTTTCCTTATGTCCTCCAACACCCTGCACGCGCTATGTCAGATTAAATTTGTCAAGGAACGTGATTTGCGATGGGTGTTTAAGGCTTTCTTGCGGTTTTCTCTCTTTTTATTCTCTTTTCTTATGCGAGAGAGGTTCTTTTCAAAGCAGTGATATAATGCGACAAGAAAAACGTAGCCGTATCCCAAGCTTCTTCGGAGCAGTTTCTTTTTCTTCATTTGGTTTTTGTCACCTCGCTTTTTGTATGGAGACTGTTTCGAGGCATGAATGGGTGAGTAAAGCACGCTCGAAACGTGTTATTCGACGTAGTGTGTGTTTCTACGGGCGTTTCACAAGAGGAAAGGCGAATGTGGGTGGTATTTTGAAAGTTCGAGCCTTCGATGAATTGTTTGCATAGCTAGTGTTTCTTTTGTGGGAAAAGCTAACATTTGGAATGGATTTCAATATGAAAAGTGAATACGCAATTTGAAAGTTCGAGCTTTCGATGAATTGTTTGCATAGCTAGTGTTTCTTTTGTGGGAAAAACTAACATTTGGAATGGATTTCAATATGAAAAGTCAACACGCGAATCCCACTTTTGCTCGTATATATATATATATATATATATATATATATATATATATATATATATATATATATATATATATATAAGTATATATAATTCAGAGATTAAATAAAAAATCTAAAATTATAAAAGGCCGTGGCAACTCGGTTATTTGTATTGGATTAGCAATCGGAGGGCTGCTACATAAAATCCAACCAAAGCCCGTAGGGCTGGTGCACGTTAAATCTGTTGGGGTCTCAAATGTCCTCACGTTGGCGTGGTGTGGAAGTTAGGAGAGGTGGGCTGTTCACATGCTGTGTTGTAACTGTTTTGGAGAATCTCACATGAAATTAATTTAGAATTCAAAGTGTTGCTTCATTTTCTGATCAGTCCAATTTGCCGTCGTGGTTCAAAAAAGAAGAGACTGACCAAACCCTCATTTTCTGTTTAACGACATCCTTTACCTACCTCTAGCGATAGCTGATAAGTCTTTTTTGGTGACAAAATGTTCTAAAGGACGCTTATTTCGAAGTTTTGGCGTCAAGTCGTGTGGACCATGAACATAAACCTTCGTGAGCGTTGCAGGCCAGGTTACAAAGAAGGCGGTCGTGTGTATTAATTTGAAGAAAATGAGATTTAAGTAAAGAACTCACAACGATTCATTTTTGAAGGGAAATATTTGTAAAACTTTTTAGATACAGATGTCCTATATTTTGGGGTGTTTGGGTCTATAGTCTTCCACAGGCTAGGCTAAACATTGCGCATATTTGGACTGTATGCTATCCTCAATAAGAGGCATGAGGTAGGAGAGGATTGAATGCCCAGATTATATGGCGCAAGGTCCAAAAGCGGGCTAACTGTGCCAAACACATGACTAAGTATAACTCAATAAAGGTAGGGGAGAAGAGGAAGAATGCTGAAGGTGCCAATTGCTTGCACATAACGAATGCGTTAACCAATTTTGTACGAAATAATTTGAAGTTGATAGGATCGAGCATAAAAAGTCCTTTATTAACTTTTTGGGGTGAAAAAAAAAAGAAGTTAAAACAGAAATTCTATCACAGGTTAAAAAATCGTCGTTCCTATTTCAGTTGCAGCGTGTTATATTCTTTTTGTATCTTAATTATTTTAACGGCCAATAGATGGCGCTAGGGTCATCAAATAGGGTCATCAATGTGATGGATATGTAAAACTGCCATAGAATAATGGTAATTGGTAATTGGTAATCATAGTTAACGTCGTGCTACAGCAACACAACGGGCTATTGACGACAGTCTGGGATCGATCCCTTAAGGCAGTGGTCCCCAACCCCCGGTCCGCGGACCGGTACCGGTCCGTGGATCAAAAGGTACCGGGCCGCCCAAGGAACATTAAATTATTTCCATTTTATTTACTGTGGTGTATTTCTCTCGGGTTTGTGCGGTTCTTATCTATGAAATGTCCACACAAATTAGGAGGCGGTAAATCATAACTTGAAATTTGTTCTGTTACTAGAGTGTAACGTACACTTCCGGAATATCTTTTAAATGTTATGATAATATTTCTTTTTCCTTATTCCAAGATATTGTGATACTTCCTGTGTTTATTTATACTTCTTATTACTCTTGGAAAGGATATCTTTTCTTTTGACATATTTATGTGAGCTTAAATGGTTTTCCCGGAAGTTCGTTTTTTTTTTCTTTTATGTATAACGTTGGTGAAAAGATATTTTTTTTGTAACGGTTTTTTAGAGTCGATTGGATGCTTCGTTGAAGTGTGGACTGAGTGCAGTGTTCGAATGGCGTGTTTCAGCCGTTATGTGTAAAACATATGATGAGAGGTAGTTGTAACGGTGATGTCGCTACCATATTGTAAATAAATTTTTCTTTAATTCTTTAAAAAAGGCTATTTCTTTTATCACGACGTTACAGCTACCTATTAATGGTGGCATGCACTGCGATCGTTCCCATTAAATTGAAGTCTTGGACATCCCGTCCTGATTTGAGAATAAACTGTGGACATTTCGTCCTGTGTTCAGCGAAAATTTGCGTGCGTCCTACAGCAACGAAGAAGGCCATCCGGTCTGAAGTTTTTGGACATCCCGTCCTAGTGAGTGGAATATTTGCGTGCGTCCTGCAGCAACGAAGGAGGCCATCCGGTCCGAAGTTTGTGGACATCCCGTCCTCGTGAGTGGAGTATTTGCGTGCGTCCGGCAGCAACGAAGGGGGCCATCCGGTCCGAAGTTTGTGGACATCCCGTCCTCGCGAGTGGAGAATTTGCGTGCGTCCGGCAGCAACGAAGTGGGCCATCCGGTCCGAAGTTTGTGGACATCCCGTCCTCGTGAGTGGAGTATTTGCGTGCGTCCGGCAGCAACGAAGGGGCCATCCGGTCCGAAGTTTGTGGACATCCCGTCCTCGCGAGTGGAGAATTTGCGTGCGTCCGGCAGCAACGAAGTGGGCCATCCGGTCCGAAGTTTTTGGATATCCCGTTCTGTTTCTGTGTATGAAACGTGGCCTGTTACTGCGTGTGTCCAGCAACGAAGCTTAGTCCGGTCAGTAGAATTGGGACATCCCGTCCTGTTCCTGTGTGTGAAACGCGTGTGTTCAGCAGCAAAAGGGCCATCCGGTCCGAACTTTTTGGGCATCCCGTCCTGTCATCGTCAGCAAAGTCCAGTTCGAACTTTGGGTTCCTGCTCAAGGACTTCCTGTGTACCATCAAGCAACTATTCCAGATAAGTGGTTTCGGTTTTAAGTCTAAAGTTTTATGCACTATTATATTTAATGAACAATTTTACTTCTGTTTTTGTGATAACTTCCAATTATCGTAACAGGTTTCGAAACAAAAAATTTCTTAATTGCAAATTTTGCTTTTATAATAGAAATTAGTATTGTTTTGGAATTTATGTGAAATAGAAATTTAAGAGATTTTAATCGTCGTAGATTATTATTTATCTTAATTAATAATTTAAATTTGTTTTGTATTTGAAATGGTATTTTGATTTAAATTTTTTTTAAATAATTTTTCTTTTGAAGGTCTTTTGGGTTACAAAATTGGTTTTTGTACATTTTTTTTTCTATTGTTTTATTGTCTTTGAGTTATATTTTTGTGGCTTGGCTATAAGGTAAGTCAGAATTCTGGACAGTTTCGGTTTCGAAAAGTTTTCATTTTGTACCTTACGTTATATTTGAGTCCAAAGGGGGAAACTGTTTAGAATTTAATCATGACTTATTTAGTTAAAGGAAAGAAAGAGGACTTGATCAAATTGGTGGAGGAGATAGATTTAGAAATCACCGTAGAAAAATCCATAAAACAATTAGTGAATCTTATTACTTCAAGTGAAGGATATGATGAGGAATTCACCAAAGCACTTTTTGTTAGAATTATAGAAACTCGAAAGACAAATGAAGCCCTTGAAGAAAAGCGGAGAATTGAAGACCTTGAAGAAAAGCGGAGAATTGAAGCCCTTGAAGTGGAAGAAAAGCGGAGAATTGAAGACCTTGAAGAAAAGCGGAGAATTGAAGCCCTTGAAGTGGAAGAAAGGCGGAGAATTGAAGACCTAGAAGTGAAAGAAAAGCAGAGAGAACGAGAGTATGAGTTGGAAAAATTGAGAATAGAAGCAACTAGTCAAACCCAGCGAGGTGCAGTTGATAATTCTAGACCAACGAATCGAGACTTGACCAAGATCCTTCCGAAATACGACATGAAAGATGATATGAGTCTTTATTTAATCTTGTTCGAGCGACAGGCAACTTTGCTGTCGCTGGGAAAAGAAATGTGGGTATCTCACCTATTAAGTTTGATCCCCCAAGAGATTGCTCATATAATAGCCCGTGAACCAGCTGACCTAGCTACAAATTATGATCACATCAAAAATATTCTGTTAAAAAGGTTCAAACTAACACCAGAAAGATTTCGACAGTTATTTAGTTCACACCATAAAGCAGTTGATCGGAACTGGAGGGATTTCTATCATGAATTGTCTACTTATTTCGATGGATGGATTGCAGGTTGTCAGGTCCTTACTTTTGAAAAACTGAGAGATTTGATCATCACAGATCAGATGAAGAAAAAAACACCATCCGAATTCAAAGATATGTATCTCAGAGAATGGACAGAAATAAACTCCCCTACAGATTTGGTGGAACTGTTGGAGAAGTTTGAAGACGTTAGACGAACTGTGAAACGATACCCTGTCTTTGCGAAAGACAAATTCGAGGGTCGAGTTCAAAACAAGTTTGAAAAGACCGATAATCCACCAAGGAGAAGTGATACCATAAATGGTAAAGGGGTTAAGATAGAACGAAGATTTTCCGAACAAGACCCAAATCCGGAATTCGACCGCAGGAGACAGATGCGGTGTTTTCATTGCAATCAGCCTGGTCATATCCGACCAAATTGTCCAAAGTTGAAGAAACCTTCGGAAACTGTAAATTACATTTCGGACAAAGAACCTGAGAAGTACCTGGAACCGTATATCATGAAAGGAAAAATTAACGGTCAGGATATAAATTTACTAAGAGATACCGGAGCGACCATTGACATTGTGTGTCGGAAATTGGTGAATTCAGCTGACATGACGGGTGAACATGTTTGGGTACAGCAACCTTTGGACTCCAGCTCAACTTGTTTACCTCTTGCCGAAGTTCTGGTAGAGTGTGAATTGGGAAAAACACTCACTAAAGCTGCTGTGATTCCAGATGAACTAGACCGCGGACGATATCTTTTAGGGAATCGGACTGCTGCCTTGTTAAAAAGGGAAGATTGTCAATCTGTGGATCAACTAAATGCAGTACTGACAAGGCATCAGAAAAAAGTGAAAGAAAGGGAAGAATCTCAATCTTTAATTAAAGAATCCGAAAACCCTATCCCAGCCGAAGAATTTATTACATTGGAAAAAAATGAAATGGAAGCAGGGGAAGTAAGTGACGAGTTCACTCATGTGGCAGAAGATCAAGATATCACTGAATTGTTAAAAGTGGACACTGAGCAGCTAATCAAGGCTCAAGGTGAAGATCAAGAGATGAGCTCTCAAGTAAAACAAATCCAAAATGGAAACCCTCCTAAAGATTTTGAACTGGTGAAAGGCCGACTTTTGGTAAAGATTAAGAAAGACAAGAGTGGTATCGAAAGGAAGCTCATCGTCGTGCCCATAGAGTATCGAGAAAAGATACTGAAATTGTGTCATGAAGGCACGTCAGGTCATCTTGGGACCACCAAGACCAAAGACAGAATGACCAAGTACTTTTTCTGGAAAAACTGTTACAAAGAAGCAGAGGACTTCGTGAAGGCTTGCGATTCCTGCCAGAGAGCTGGAAAGGCAAGGGACAAGAAAAAAACGCCCATGACTCTTGTTCCAGTGATTACTGAAGTTTTTTCCCGTATTAATATTGACGCTGTAGGACCTTTGCCCGTGACGGACTCAGGCCAAAGATACCTGATTACGGCAATGTGTATGTCGTCGAAGTACCCAGATCCAAACATAACATCTAGATCCGTTATTAATGCTCTCCTTCAGATTTTTAGTCGACTGGGTTTTCCTAAGGAGATTCAACACGACCAGGGAACCTCGTTTATGAGCGAACTCACATCAGAATTTTTTGAACGTTTCGGCATCAAGGTGGTACTTAGCTCTGTGTATCATCCCCAGAGCAATCCGGTAGAAAGGTTTCATCGTACCCTGAAACGGATTTTGAGAGTTTTGTGTACCGAAGAAGGACCAGATTGGGAGAAGCATGTCCATGCAGTCTTGTTCGCCTTAAGGACAGTTACTCATGAATCCACCGGATTCAGTCCAGCTGAATTGGTTCATGGAAAAAACTTACGGACTCCCGTCACTCTTCTGTATGAAAACTGGTTACAGCCGGAAGAAGGAAATTCTTCAGTTGTTGAATATATCATCAATCTTCTCAGAAGATTGGAAAAATGTCGCAGCCTAGCCATTGATAATATGGAGGAAGCTGCCAAGAAAAGAAAAAAATGGTACGACAAAAATACCGTGAAACGTGAATTCAATGTTGGAGATAAAGTACTGGTACTGGCACCCTCACCTGTAAATAAGTTAGCGGTT
This sequence comes from Metellina segmentata, assembly GCA_947359465.1. NCBI lineage: Eukaryota > Metazoa > Arthropoda > Arachnida > Araneae > Tetragnathidae > Metellina > Metellina segmentata. Next base: position 107,708,903 of record OX375878.1, read on the forward strand.
CAATGGCATGGTCCTGGGACCATTGAAAGCAAGATTTCGGAGACGAACTACTTTGTTGCCCTGCCTAACCGGAAAAATTCGTCACAAATCTCTCTCTCTCTCTCTCTCTCTCTCTACCATGTAAATCTTTTAAAACCTTACTACCAGAGGCCTGAATTCATAAATCTGGTCACTACTTGTGAGGATGAAGAATCAGAGTTGGAAGAAGAATTTCCGCCTGTGGAAAACAATCCCAATATTTTTGATCTCGAGGAGATATTGAGAAACAGTGAAGTGAAAGGAAGACTGGATGACGACCAGATTGACCAGCTCAGTTGTATTATATGTAAATATTCCAATTGTTTCTCAAACGTGCCTGGCCTCACAGATCGTATCCAGTTTGATATCGAACTTTCTGAAATAAAGCCCATCTGTGCGAGGCCATATCGAATGTCGGTCCGACAATCTCAGATCTTGAAAGCCGAAATTGAAAAGATGCTCCAAATGAAAATTATTGAAGTGGGTGAGAGTGATTTCACTTCGCCTATGATTTTAGTTGAGGTATCAGGGAAAGATCCAAGGCCCTGCATTGACTATCGAAAGCTGAATGAAATCACGAAAACTCAGTATTTTCCTATCCCTAACATCGAGGAAAGAGTGGAAGCCGTCTCCAATGCCAAATTCATCACTGTTCTGGATTTGTCAAAAGGTTACTGGCAAATTCCTATGACTAAAGGTGCTCAACGGTATGCCACTTTCGTGACAAGTTTCGGATCGTTTCGACCATTAAGGATGCCGTTTGGGCTGAAAAATGCTCCTTATTACTTCAGCAAAATGATGTCTGAGCTCTTGAGAGGGTGTGACATGTTCGCAGTACCATATCTGGATGACGTGGCCATATTCTCTTTGGATTGGAGTTCTCACCTTAAACATCTGAATTGTGTCTTGGAGATAATAAGTAAAGCGGGCCTTCGTCTAAAAAGTAGCAAATGCAAATTTGCCCAAGAGAAAGTGATGTATTTGGGACATTATGTGGGACAGGGGGAGAGGTCCCCTAATGAGTTGAAAATTCAGGCTATCCAAAAATTTTCTATTCCAACCACCAAGACAGACATTCGAGCATTCCTTGGATTAGCCGGGTATTACCGCCAATACATCCCAAATTTTTCTGTTATTGTTGCTCCTTTGACCGAACTCCTGAAGGGAAAAGTCAAGAAGTCCGAAATTCAGTGGACCAATGAATGCCAACTGTCTTTTCAAGAACTGAAGAGGAGGCTAACTCAGAACCCTATTCTGTATGCTCCTAACTTTAATGCCCCGTTTTATGTTCAATGTGATGCCTCAGATTTAGGCATGGGTATAGTTTTATCCCAGAAGACAGAAAAGGGGGAGGAGCATCCTATTCTGTTCCTCAGCAAAAAGTTCTCAACAGCAGAGCGAAAATACGGAACTACAGAAAAAGAATGTGCCGCTATTGTGTTTGCTGTCAAGAAGCTACGATGCTACCTGGATGGACCTACCAAGTTCTTTATCCAAACTGATCATAATCCTCTGGTATGGTTAAAAAAGAACTCTGGGGTAAATCCACGTCTCATGAGATGGGCCCTTGCATTGCAGCCCTGGAACTATGAGGTAATCCATCGTCAGGGCAGAAAACACCAGAATGCTGACAGCCTTAGCCGACTGTTCTGAGTTACCAAAATGTCCTTTGAGTTTATTTTTATTGTTTTTTTAGGTAACTTTTGGCAGTTGTATGTATATTTGTAAATATTTGTATAAAATTTTGTAGAAATTAGTTTTTTTTTGAAAGTTATGGTAACTTTTTACAGGGTAAAAAGTTATTCTAAGGGGGGAAGAGTTGTAACGTACACTTCCGGAATATCTTTTAAATGTTATGATAATATTTCTTTTTCCTTATTCCAAGATATTGTGATACTTCCTGTGTTTATTTATACTTCTTATTACTCTTGGAAAGGATATCTTTTCTTTTGACATATTTATGTGAGCTTAAATGGTTTTCCCGGAAGTTCGTTTTTTTTTTCTTTTATGTATAACGTTGGTGAAAAGATATTTTTTTTGTAACGGTTTTTTAGAGTCGATTGGATGCTTCGTTGAAGTGTGGACTGAGTGCAGTGTTCGAATGGCGTGTTTCAGCCGTTATGTGTAAAACATATGATGAGAGGTAGTTGTAACGGTGATGTCGCTACCATATTGTAAATAAATTTTTCTTTAATTATTTAAAAAAGGCTATTTCTTTTATCACGACGTTACAAGAGCTTCAATAATGATTTCTGAATTCTGTATGTTTCTATTTTCCAATTTTGACAAATGTGACAGCTGTTTTCAAGTTGCAGACAAAGTAGCTGCATTTAAAGCCAAACTGTTGTGGGAACGGTGCGTGAACAGAGGCATTTTGGACATGTTTCAGACATTAGCGGGGATTTTAGGCGAGACTGAGCCTAAACATTTATTCTCCCAGTTGGTGCACGATCAGCTGTCTTTGCTTTTAAAAGAGTTTTATCGCTACTTCCCAACCACAAAAGACCCACGAACTAGTAAGGAATGGTTCCGCAACCCATTTGTCAACAAATCAGGTAAATCTAGCATGTCTGTGCAATATCAACTGCTGGAGATTGCATATGAAGGCGGCCTTAAAACTACGTTCGAGACAACAACTCTGCCGGTGTTCTGGATTAAAGTCATGGCAGAATACCAAGAGATTGCCACCACAGCACTTAAATCCCTATTGCCATTTCCGACAACCTATCTGTGTGAATCGGGGTTTTCTGCAGTGACAGCAACCAAAACCAAACAACGGAATAAACTGGACATAAGCAACACACTTCGGGTGTCATTGTCTCCTATTACCCCCAGATGAAATCGTCTCGTTGCAATGAAACAAGCTCAGGGTTCTCATTGATTTAGCGTTGTAGTGAGTTAAAATGTTAAATCACTTTATATTCATTTTTTGGTGTAACTGTATTTTATTTTGAAGGCATGTTTAAGTACAATTAAATTAAAATTATTAAATCAAAACAATCTAAAATATAAACAATCAACGTCCCCCCCCCCTCAGCGGGCCGCGTTAAAATTATCAAATGATGATCCGGTCCGCGGCGATGAAAAGGTTGGGGAGCTCTGCCTTAAGGGAAAGATCCGAGGACAGCACCTCGTAATTTTTAAACACGGTCAGATGACGAAGCAACACCTGAGCTGACACCCCACTCCCCTAGAATAATAGACCGGACAGCAAGATGTGACGGTATAAGGGAAATAATACATGCTTTACTAGGGAGATGGTCCCCCACGCGCTGCAATTACGCTTGCAACCCTTCTGGGTATACTTTCAACAAGGTTTTGATACACAGCTATGGGTATTTGTGTCCATTCCTGCTGCAAGAATGTGGTTCCCTTGTCCGTAAGCGTCGCCCTGACTCGTCCCACAAATGTTCTATGGAGTTTAGGTCGGGACTCTGAGCAGGCCAGGGAAGACGTTTAACATCCATATCTTGATACCACTGTCTGACAGAGGCTGCAACATGAAATGGAGCGTTGTCGTCCTGGAAGTAACATTCTTCCATTCCATAAAATTGCTAGAGCGTAGGAAGAACCTGACTGTCCAAAATGTTCATGTAGGCGTCGGTGTTCCTTTTACCAGGAAAAACGTGCTAAGGTCCCAGGCCATACCACGAAAAACACCCCTAAACAAGCAGTCGGAATTTATGCAAATCCGCTGGCGTCCGGTCCATTATTGTAGGGTAGCGTATGTGTGACAGCATTGTGATTATTGTTGTATCATTGAGAATGGTTGGACACACGTACGTATTCTCGTCTGATACTTTTCTTTTGTATCCGTGATGTTCTTAAGGGGGTCCGGGACACAAAAATCGTCAAATTTTTGAATTTTTTTATAATTATTATTTGAAGAAATTCTCTGTGTTTTTCTGCTTAAAATGACGTCTAAATCATGTTTCTATCTTAATTAGAACTAGATATATAATAATTTTTGTGGTGCGTTGTTTTGAAAATCTGAAAATTGAATGGCAACAACATCTGTCTTTAAAACTTTAAATGCGTTTTTCTCCATGATACATTTTTTCAAGATTTCCTGTATTCAAATTGCTATAAGTCGAAAACCGATAAAGTTTAAGGGTTGAAATTTGGAATATATCTTTTTCAAACATTATACTTTAATTTTGATTTAGCAAATTTGAAACAAATATTTACTTTTAAAAATATGACTTAAAAAAAAAAGTACCTTATAATTTTCAAAGATTTTCATTCAAATATTTTTTTATTTTTTATTAAATTAATATTTTTTAAATTGCTGAATCTAAATTAAAGTTTACAAATTTTTGAATAATTTACTGCAATAATTTTGAAAATTGATGAAGAATATTTTGAGTTTTAGCAATTTAAAATAACCCCTCTTTTTTTCAAAAAATTTTATTTTAAAATTTTTAAAAAACTTTTGGAACAATTTTGTGTTGTGATTTTGCTTATTAGTTAGATGGGTAATCAGTACAAAAAAATTCAAAATTCTAAATTAATTAATAAAAAACTTTTTTCGATGTGTCCCGGACCCCCTTAATTAATAAACTGTCATTTGTTAAAAATCGCCACCTCCTCTCAGGCCTCCCCTGTTAATTTTAAGTAGAAGATAATAATCGATTATTCATTTTTGGACAACCTGATTTTTATTAGTGTAGGTGGATATATAGTTGAAATTACATTGCACTGGAGCAGTAGATCCGGGACAAATTTCAAATGGCAAGATCCGAGGATAACACCTCGCTCCAGGGATAACCCAAGCAATCGTTCTTCTATTTTCACCCCACTACTCTGTTCCCATATCCTTCTTTTTTGTCGTGGTTCAAAATTACGAGGTGTTGTCCTCGTATCTTTCCCTTAAGGGTCTGTTCCCGGACCGTCGTCAATAGCCCGTTGTGTAGCTCTAGTACGACGTTAACTAAAAATTACCAAATTACCTTCTTTTTTGAGTGGCCAAATATGGCCCTTGCGCCATAAAACCCCAAATAACAAGATGACAGAGGATAACACCTCGTCATTTTGATCCACAGTCTGATGACGATATCAACACCTGAGCTGGCATCCTACTTTCCAAGTTTCCAAGCCACGTCAACATGACATTTACAAACAGATTTGAGGCCGCGACAGAATTAAAGTGCATCCGTCCTCCACAACGATGTTGGTCTGGTTGGAACCAGTTAAATTTCGGTTGCTAAACCGGTACTCTACCAACAGGCCAACCGCTGCCCTTTCTAATTCATGACTGTCAGGACTCTGCATGGACGCTACTCCACTAACTCACGCTCCTCACACGTTTGCAATTCCGACTTTTTCATTTGAGTTTCAATTCCAAAAATTCAGTTAATTTTTTTAACAAAAGTCATGTCAGTAAATATCCGCAGAAGTCAATGTCATAAAAGACCCAGAAGCGAGGGGAGGGAGCAGGGGAACCTCCCCCTTGTCGCGTTTAGGAAGAAGTATCGTTCAATTATCTCAGTCCTCTCGAACCGACCCTGTAGTATTAACTCGAGGATTATCAGTTACCCAATAAAGGACACTCATCGCTCAACTACTGCAATAATATACACCAGTTTTTTTTTCAATGTTCCCTCTTTCGAAAAACAGGGAACATTGAAAAAAGTTTTTTTTTTCTCGTCCTCAGCCATTGTCCCAGGCGGGAGTACACTTGACACGTTGTTGATTCATCGTTCTTTATTTGCGGTTCGATATACACGTGTTTCGGATGCCGGGGATGCTTAGGGAAGGGGAGGGGATGTAACGAGAGCCCCTTCGATTCGACGTTCATAAAGAATATTGACGTAAAGTGGGACAAGGCTGCGTCACTGGTGGAAAATATTTTCGCACTGGGAGGTGATTTGATTTCTTGTAATCGTTTTCTTATTTAATCCCAGTTTTTTTTTTTTTTTTTTTAAATCTAAACAAGCTTATAAATAAGTTTTGAGGAACTTTTTAAGGAAATCTATTTGTGTTTCACACTGAGCTGTAAAAATTGTTGCCGAGTGTGGTTAAACACCCAGGTGCAGAATTACATTCAGTGTTCTGCGACACAACTCCAAGCAATTGCAATTGTTCTGTATGCATTTGTGCGAATTTTGAAAATTGCAGTAAAATCAAACATAGACGTAAAACACAACTATCGGCTAAATATGTATTACATATTTATGATAAAACACACATCAAAATTAATTAACTTACTTTATTTGAAACCTAGGCATACTTTCAGTATTTGGAATTCTGTCGATAACTTTTGAAGTTAAATATTCTGTCATTGACATAGAAGATGACTTATTTATAAAGTGTTTGTGGTAATTTGAGGTGGTGTAGGGAAGTTGTTCCGTAGCTAGAGAAAAAAAAAGTGATTAGAAGCGCGCTTTGCACTGCTGTACATCGTATAACTTATGATTAAAAAAAACCGACCAAACTTTTGATAAAATTAAGAAAAATTGTTCTGGAAAGCCTTTGTTTGTTCTGTGACGTACGTCGCAGTTTTAAACACTTTCTGCTTCTGGAGTTAGACATGTAGTTGAATTAACGTCGTATTTGTCTAACACCATGCTAATAGCTACATTTTCAAATATTTAGTAAGCTCAATTCTTTCAATTTTCATAAGAATTGTATTTCTAACTTTGGTCCAAAAGAAATTCTGTTTCGCTAATGTAACACGGCATCCAAAAGTAAATTCTTCCAAGAAGCAAATTCCTAGAACAAAAATACTTTATTTGGTGTATCTCTAAAACCTGGTTCTCAAAAGGTAAGTATTGAACACCCACTCATGGTTCAAAAGAAATTCAGACGCATCCGAAACACATAGCTTCAAAATGTCTTAAAGTTTGAACAAATGTATCTCCCAACTAAAGAATTGACATAATGAAGATACCATTGAGACATTCTCAAATCTTCCACCACTAAGTTGAAAACAATTAAATTACTGAACAAGAGTATTCATAACTGAATCACAGAAGTCCCCACCAATTACGCTTCTCGATAAATCGCTGTTGCCAAAGGAAGTGGGATTGATCGTTACACGAAAAGTAAAATTGACAGCAAGCTCTTAGTATACAAGTTAAGTGTCTAATTATATCTTACCCTGCTGTTTTTTTGCTTTTGATGGTTTTATCCGCTAACATCGCGATGTCACTCAGCGTTTCAAAACATTTGTTTGGATGTGGCTCACACCGGTAATTATTACCCTCAGCCTTAAAATGTCCATCAATACTCGAGTGGTAATTAAGTGTAATGCGGAGTGATGCAACCTCGATTGTTTTAGAAGGTCATCCATTATAAGCGTCTCCGAGGTTCCGTGATGCATCGTTGAAGAGTGGACTATCGTTTATTGAGAGAGTACAAATTCTGCGTCGTATTGCTGGAATTGTTTTTATTTGAAAAATGTAGCTTGTTTGGACATTGTTTTGCGTTTTCCTTTCCCGTTTTAAGGTATCCAAACACGGTTAAAGTGTCATTTTTTACCAAAAATAAAAAAAAAAGTTTTTGATCTTATTTGACAGAATATTTGATTTTCCAGAATATATTTGATTTTTTTTTCTAAGTTAATTAGTTGCAGCGATATTAAGATTTTAATCAAGGCGGGAAAACTGAAAGTAGGTATTTTAAACACCGGAAGCGGCTTTTGAAAGACCAAAAACCTATCAAAATTTAAAATTTACTTTCTTTTGCAAATATAATTTTAGAAAGTTTTCTCAAACGGTTATTCTTTTGGAAAGAGTGTGAACATTTTAAAAGAGAAATGAAAAACAAAATTGTTAACGGCTAGTTCCACGCGTGACTCATACTTCAAGTGAGCTAAACTTGAATCTTAAAGCTACCATAAAAAAATTAGTATTACAGTAAAATGAGATTTGCAACTTGTTTTGCTTTAGTAAAGGTTTAATTTATACACATTAGCTACTAAATTTCATTTATCTTACTGGTTATTCTCTGTACATGGGGAAAACTGAGCTGTGACTCACACTACATGAAAGGGAAGTGATACTTTGATTAAGTACAAAAACTCTTGTTTCTTCCTCTGTTGATGATCAAAAAATTTTGTTTTAAAATTATTGTTACTTCAAATAATTGTACTTTAATAGCAGATTATTAATAGATTAATTAAATATATAATTAATTTATAACGTGACATTTTGTTTGTGACTCACACTACATGGCAAATGCGACCCACGCTACACTTCAAAAAAAAACATTTTTACTGACAATGAAACACTAAGAAAACATACATTAGAAACATTTTTATTGACAATTGAAACACTAATAAAACATACATTAGAAACATTTTTCTTAATCTTGCATAGTAAAATATAGAAAACATATTATCCCATGTTTAAGTCATTGAACTTAACATTTAAAAATGTATAGTGCATTCGTTTATCAAATGCTGGTTCAGGGAGTCTATTTACTGAATGATCACTAAAATCAATTTCAGATATGTCCTCTGTCTTAGGGCAAGAAAATTTTAAAGTGTCTTTATCAAAGCGCAAAAATTGAACTGTGAGTGTGATTGATGTGAACGCACTTTCTTCCATGTGGATATAAACTCTACTTTTGATTCCGGGTATTGCCAAATTCTAAAACATAAACTTCGTGTACACTTTTGAATACAGAAATTTGACCTATTAAGTACATAATTTTTTAGAAAAAATGAATGAAAATCTAATTTCAAAATTCTGTGTTGTGGTGTACTTTGGCATGGAATTAGCACACAAACAGCAGGAGCAAGAGAGATCAAACGATACACTTTAAACGATTTTTACTTTAAGCGATTTTTACTTTAAATTAATATTTATGCATTATTTCCTCACTTCAAATACTATAACACAACAGGTTATTGATGGATTCTCGTGGAACTTTGAAAACCTGTTCTTTATAATGTTGTCTAGGGAATGAACTAAAAAAACTAATTATGCCAAGTTGAAAAGTTTAAAAAAAATGGCCATTTATTTAAGGTGCCTGCCTACCTATAAAACCGCATTTGTGGAGAAAAATACGATTTTTTAATTTTGCCTAACTTTGAAAGTATAGTTTCTTAGATTTCCAAATCAGTTTAAATTTTGTTTATCTCTTACTTAGAACTCTAGTTTCTGAACTTTTAATATTAGTATGTTGACAGATTTTCAAACCGTAAGTAGTGTTCTGCTAACGGAAGTTTTTACATTTTGCTCTTCCGCACAACATCATAACTCATAACATTATGCTTCAAATAATTTTAAATTTTGGTAGAATATTTTAAAGGGTTCAATTCAGGTAACCTACCTTTATTTTAATTGTTTATGCATTATTTTTTAGTTTTTTGATTACATAAGTATGAAGTTGTAATAATTTTTGATGATTTTTTTCTATGTCGAAAGGTTTATTTGCATAAACTTTTTTAATACAAAGTTTCAGTTATAAAATGGGTAGAGATCCCAGAAGAGGGTTTTGATAATACAATACAATTTACAAAAATAGAATATCTTAATTTGAATTTGAGTTTTGTTGTTCTGCAAAGTTGCTAATTTATTGAGATTTTTTGTTTATTTTTTGCAAAAAATGAAAATTAAAAAAACATGTATAGCTGTTTTATATATTATTCATAGTTTTTAGATGTATTTGATAGTATAATGCACATAAAAATTCAATTTTTGAAATATTTAAAAAAAAAGGTCTCCGAACGTAGGCAGGCACCTTAAGAAATATGACTGTAAAACTATCAAAAATCTTGCATTCATTTTTCGATTGCTTCTAAAATTTTTGTTTAAATATCCTTTTGATTCTAGTTCATTCCCTAGAAAAATGCAAGTAGTTTATTTTGGTAGCATCATTTTTCAAATTGGTTGAATATATTTTCATGTAGCACATCTGAAGATTTTGACAAATTTCTTTAAAATTTCATACATAATTATCATTGTTACAAAATTTTTAATAAATAATTTAAATATTTATAGCTAAATGCTATTGTTTCATAATACTAAACATAAAAATATCATTAAAATGTTTCTATACTTCATTTTTAAAAAATGGTCTCTAAACTGTTCGGATACCTTAAGTTTAATTTTATACTTTAATAATAATTTTAATTTTATAATTTGACAAGACATTATTTTTAATTCTATTTAAGCGATTATAGGCGGAATGAAACATATTGAAGGACCCACAATTTTAATTGTTTCATTGTGTTTGGGTATGGTAAGGTAATTTCTATTAACGTCATACTAGAGCATCAGAACGTGCTATTGACGACGGTCTGCGATCAATCCCCAAAGGGAAAGATTCGAAAATAACACCACGTAATTTTGAACACCTGAGGAAACGAGGCAACACCTGAGATGGCACCGCACTCTTGAAACTCAACCACCAACCCAACCTGAGGACTTTCGGTCACGACAGATTTAAGATGCACCAGCCGCCTCTACTCCATACGCTCACTGACCCGGATTCAAACCAGGAGCATTCCGATCTAGAAGCTAACACCTTAACCACCAGACCGGTTGGTCGACTGTTGTGCTAGGAAAAAATTGATTTTGTAAATGTTTGTGTGTATTTTTATTTGCATCACCAAGGATCGGATAAATTCTTAAGATAATTCGGATTAGTAAGATGAAATAATGCTAGAAGAAGGAGAAGCCGAAGAAAAAAAGACCAGATAGAAATGATAATAGAGGAGTAGTTGAATTCACGTCGCACTGGACCAACTTAACGTGCTATTGCCGAAGGTCCGGGATTGGTCACAAATGTTTGAAGAGTGGGGAGCCATCTCAGGTGTTGACCTCGTTTCCTGACCTTAGTTCAAAACGAGGAAGTGTCGTCCTAGGATCTTTCCTTTGGGGAGGGATAACGGAGCGCTGCTCCAATACGATATATCAATTGACTACCTGCAAACTTGAATTGTTTTTGAAATACCATGCTAGGTTTCAACAAATTATGAAATGGTATCCGTCATATTGATGGATTGTGGTGTATTTAGCTATAAACGGAATTTAATTGAAGTGGTGGAATTTAATTGAAGTGGTTGATGGGAAATAAACTGAAATATACACTACTCTGCAATAATGAACCGGACAGCAAGATGTGATGGTATAAGGGAAAGAATACATGCTTTATTAGGGGGATGGTCCCCCACGCGCAGCAATTACACTAACAACCCTTCTGGGCATACTTTCAACACGATTTTGATACACAGCTTTTAGCATTTGCGTCCATTCCTGCTGCAAGAATGTCTCCAGCTCAGCTGTAGATTTCGGACGTGGTTACCTGGTCCGTAAGCGTCGCTCTAACTACACAATCCCACAAATGTTCTATGGGGTTAGGTCGCGACTCTGAGCAGACCAGGGAAGACGTTTTACATCCATATCTTGATACCACTGCTTGACTGAGACTGCAACATGACATACAGCGTTGTCGTCCGGGAAGTAACATTCGTCCATTCCATAAAATTGCCAGAGAGTAGGAAGAACCTGATGGTCCAAAATGTTCATGTAGGCGTCGGCGTTCAATTGACCAGGAACAACATGCAAAGATTCGAAGCCATACCACGAAAAACACCCCCAAACAAGTAGTCGGTTTTTATGCAAATCCTCTGGCGTCCGGTCCATTATTGTAGGGTAGTGTATCTCTAACTTGGTAGAATACCTGCCAATGTTTAAATTCGTTTCAGTGTTCAGTGATGATCACAAATTACTTTAATCTAACTAAAGTTATAAAAAAAAGTGCTAATTTCCTCATGTGTGTCAAAGTTTCATAAAATAACCAAAACATTGGAAAGTATTAAAAAAAATAAATATGACTAAATCAGCTGTTATCGAAAATTTGCGAAATGGACATTGGGTATTTTTTACCTTGGTTCAGATATAATTCTCAAAGAAGATACACATATAAATCTCGACAAAAATCAATATGAATTCCAACAAAGGCACATTAACACTCGACGTATTCTCGTCCTTCAAGATTTGAACAATTTTTGCTAATAAGAGAGATCTCGACCTCAAGGTATCGCTTTTTTATGATTAGAGATCATGATCTGGCCATTTTCTTTCTAATGACGAGATATCTCGTCCATCAATAGCTGGTCCGTTATGCTTATGACGAGATACATCGTCGAGTTAACCATCAAGAGGGCTAAGAAGATTTGATATCAGGATTTCCTAGGGTCAAGGAAAACCTGGAATTGTCAGGAAATTTAATTTTGCCCAAAAAAGTCGGGGGAAATCAGGTAAAATAACGAATTTCCATCCAAAACCTGGAAAATCGCCTCAATGACCTGGAAAATGATTGATCACGGCTTCAAACGCTTTAGAGAAAAGTAGCTGATAAGATATGTGTACAGATTCCTATCACTTTATTTTAGAAACAGAATTTTTCATCCTATTTAAAAAAAAAACTAATAAGTAAAGAATTCTGTTTCGTCCACTGGCTTCAATTGAAGAATTTCATGCTTACGATACATTAAATCACATATTGATTTAAGTCAAATATGTTGGATTATTTGAATAAGTATTTTAATGCAAAATTACTTATGTTTCGTGTATTAGTTTTTACAGTGTGTAATTCTTAAATTGGTTTTTATTACTGGCTATTAAATAACTAAATAATTTTTTGGTTTTTCACTTTAAAAATTGAATTGCTTAAGTATGACCTGGAATTTTGTAAAAATTTGTCTAGAAAACCTGAAAAAATCAGGGAATTTTACCTCTGAATAAGAGACGGGAAATGTGCACAGCGCGTATCCCATTGCAAGGCGCAAAAACCGCTAGCTACAAAGATATTGTAACGGCCCCTCGTCTCTCTATGAAGATTGACGTACGGAGGGGTCATAATGCGAGGGGGGTATCAAATTTTCCTTTGCCTGCAACCGCGAGAGGCGAGTTCGACTTAGCACGTTCAGTGGTAAGTGGCTGCCTATGTCGACATTGGCTGTCATTATCTCCGCAGCCGACACATTACGGAAACCAGGGAGGAGAAAGATCAACTGATTTTTCACTGAACGGGATTCCCTATCCGTAGGTCGGTACGGACGAGCCTGATATTTACTCACTGCCTCCATTGGCTGATCCGGATGTGATTACGAACAACTAGAAGACCCACGAATATCATATTTCCTGAATGTTTTTAATTGCCGAGATTAATTGTTGGCATAGTGTCGTTATTCACTTATGTGTAATTTTCAGATTATGGGGATTGCTCATTGTTAAAAGCGAAATGCGTAATTGTTTAATTATATTTCGGGCCCGGTAGCCTGGTTGGAAGAGTGCAGGATTCGGAACCACAGGGTTGCGAGTTCGAATCCAACCAAATACCATCATGTACAAAGGGGACTGGTACACGTTATATCTGTCGTGATCTCTAATGTCCTCGCGTTGGGGTGGTGTAGGAGTTAGGAAAGTGTTGCGCCAGCTCAGGTATGACCTCGTCATCTGACCGTGGTTTAAAATTTCCTCGGATCTCTTACTTCGTATTTGTTCCCGGACCGTTGACGATAGCACGTTGTGTTGCTCCAGTGGGGTATTATTTAAATTACCTACCTACCAAGTCATATTTCAAATTATATTTCCGTCGACCAAAATCAGATGAAACGTTATGAAGTACACTCTATGATAAAAAAAATCGACGCACCAAGAAGGAATCATCCGATTGCTTTAAATTTCGTATGCAAAAATGTTTTGACCAAGTATGCAAATGATTAAAATTTGGTGTCCAATGAATGAATAGTGCGATCTCCAGCGCATCGGAACTGCGTATCCAGCAGATGTATATAAGGAGTTGTTCTTGAGCTGTTGTTAAAAATTTCTGCTGCATTGCGATTTAGGATACCTTTCAACGACTGAAAAAATGCCTCGCCGCAGGATTCGAGCTCATTACGAGCAACTTGTAGAGTTTGAAAGAGGTCGTATCATTGGATTGAAAGAGGCAGGTTGAGCAAATCGGAGAATCGCTCGTCATGTGAGTCGAAGCGATGCGGCGATTAGAAGATGCTGGCAAGAGTGGGTGGACAGTGACAGATTTCAGCGTCATGATGGTAACGGTCGACGTAGGGCCATAACAGATCGCGAGGACACAGTGCCAAGAGAGCTAGATTACAGTGGTGCTTGGCTCGATCAGGCTGGAATGAAGCTGACTGGGGACGTATAGTCTTTAGCGACGAATCCCACTTCCAACTGTGTCCTGGCAATCATCGAAGACGTGTCGGGAGACGCCCAGGGCAGCGTATCGATCCTGTTTTCACTATTCCACGCCACACGGGCCCTCAACAAGGAGTTATGGTCTGGGGTGCCATTTCCCTTGATAGCCGGACCCCTTTGGTCGTCATTAGAGGTACACTTACTGCACAGCGGTACGTTGACGACATTCTGAGACCTGTTTTGCTAACGTTCCTTTCGCAGTACCCTGGGCTTATTTTTCAGCAAGACAATGCCAGACCACACACGGCACGTGTTGATATGAACTGTCTTGAAGCTTGTCAAACACTTCCTTGGCCAGCCAGATCACCAGATCTCTCTCCCATCTTGCATGTCTGGGGTATGATGGGAAGGCGATTGCATCCGGTAGGGAATGTTGATGACGTAGTCCGACAATTGAAGCAAATTTGGCAAGAAATACCGCAGGAGACCATCCGGGAGCTTTATCAGTCTATGCCACGCCGTGTGACAGTTTGCATCCAGGCTGGAGGCGGGTCAACACCTTATTGAGCTCGTTACTGTAACTCTGAAATAAATCATTCAATTGTTCTGAAATTTTAATCATTTTCTATTCTGTACATAATTTTCCTATCCACCAATTTTTGTGTCCATCGGACAACTCCTTGGTGCGTCGATTTTTTTTTGTTATAGATCGTAACTCTTGTTTACAGCTTAAAGTATGGTATATGGTATCATAGTCTTCTACAACTATTCTTATACTTAATACAAGCTAACTATTAAGATTTTTTTGGGGCCATGGTAGCCCAGTTGGAAGAGTAACAGATCGGCAACCAGAATGTGGCGAGTTAGCAATTCGCTCCAAGCAAAGACAGTCGTTTACGCGGAGGTTGGCGTATGTTAAATCTCTAGTGGCCTCAGATATCCTCACTTAGTCGAGGAAATTTGTAGAGGAGTGCCAGCTCAGGTGTTTATCTCGTCATCTGAACATGATTTAAAATGGCGACATGTCTCCGGAATTTTCCTTTCGGGGTCCAACCCAGACCGTTACTAATAGTTGTGTTGCTCCAGAGTGGCGGTAATTAACTACCTGTGATAGCTCTTTTTACAATGAAAGTTTCTACATGCCGTAGACTATATATTAACCCCGTTCTATTTGTCCTAGATCAGCAGAGTGAAGAAACAATTCGAAATCCCCATAGGAATATCCTTATCCATAGGAATTGGGTATCCTTATTATCGCCAGTTAGACCAATTCACATCTATATATATATAATTCTCTTACGTGGCACGCAAAAAAGACGTTATTTGTTATTGCGTTTTGGCAACATTGTGCGATTGTTTGTTTACCATCACGAAGTCTCGCGCCTCAATTGAATTCATAACGTAATCGGATGAAATTTTATTGAAAAAAATTAATTTTAGTCGAGCTGTTGTAGTTTGTAATAGAAATGAAAGAAGACTCGGTATCTTTTCAGGGCCGACAATTGTAGTTCAACAATACGCTTAAACTTCCAACTTTAGACAACAAACTCTCTCAATGAAAAAGTGTACACACAAACAACATGCTGGGTATTCAATTTCCAAAGCAGCGATCACATTTCGAGTCAAAATTTGCACAGTGTATTTGAATTCTGATTTTAGAGGCACTGTATATATCTTTTCTGCAAACAGCAAATTTAGATTGGAAAAAAAATGTTTTTTTTTTCTTCTGGAATATCATATTTTGTAAACAATCCCTTCTGCTAGGACACATGTCTTCATTGATGCGAGCGAAGCGAGCATAGGTTCGCGCAGCGAACCAGTGAGGATTGCAAAGCAATCCTCCGGGGGTTGGCGAGCGCTAGCGAGCAGGGGGCTGGCCCCCTAGTTAAATATAGTATACTCATTTTTAGAATCTTGTGGAAAACGTAGGGTATATATTTTAACCCCCGTTCAATTTGTCCTGGGTCTAAAGTAAGCAAAAAACAATTCTCAAAAGGAATAATATTGAGTAATATTACGATCAATTTCAGTTCATTCAAACCGAGCAATACCGGGTAAAAATATGCTAGTTGGATATAAAGAAAAGAATAACATATTATAATTTTTTTAGCAAAAGTTTGTCCCGTCTCGGGAGCAGATAGTGCTTAAAACTACGACGTACATCGCAGAACAACTTTTCCTTAATTTGATCAAAATTTTGGCCGATTTTTTAAAAAGTCATAAGTTACGATGTTTTGCAGTGCAAAGCTCGCTCCTTGCCACGCTTTTTTTCTTTTCTAGCTACAGAACAACCTCCCTACACCGCCCAAATTAAAACGAAAACACTTTATCAATAACACATCCATGTCCAATGACAAAATATTTAACTTCAAATGTTATCGACAGAATTGTAAGTTCTGAAAGTATGACTTGGTTTTAAATAAAGTAAGAGTTAATTAATTTTCCTGTTCCATTATAAACATGAAAAACATATTTAGACAATAACTGTGTTTTACTTCTGTTTTTGATTTGACTGCAGTT
Source organism: Metellina segmentata (assembly GCA_947359465.1). Taxonomy (NCBI): domain Eukaryota; kingdom Metazoa; phylum Arthropoda; class Arachnida; order Araneae; family Tetragnathidae; genus Metellina; species Metellina segmentata. The sequence continues at coordinate 107,725,558 of OX375878.1, forward strand.
TTCAATAGTCGGACAAAAGGCATGCAGAACAATTGCAATTGCTTGGAGTTGTGTTACAGAACACTAAATATAATTCTGAACCTGGGGTCCCATTTTTATTTTATTTACTGAAAATTACATTTAATTAATATGTATCGTGGACATCTTCGATAGCTGCATCATCCTGCGCTCATTGAAGTTATGAGGCTTCTGGCTAAAGAACTGATCCAGGTGGCGTAACTTTCTGAACCCCTTACGACACGTGGAATCGTCAATAGAACCCTCACCCTTCACAACACATATATTATTTTGCGTCAGCTAAACACTCTTGCCTTTACGGATATAAAAAAGCATAATATGTCGAAAATACTCCTCACAGTCTGCCATTTTCAATGCTTAACGTAATTAAAAAAACACAACCCACTAATGAATTTTTACCGTATTAATCGCTGAAATTCCTTTTTTCAAACAACATCATAACTTTATTCTTAAACGTTTTATGATGCAATGTCATCTAACGCCACAAACGGGACGAACTTTTGCATCAGCCCAATAGAAAAATTTCAAGAATGCTTGCTTTGGGTGTGCCCAGGGAAGTTTTGCCTACTCACACATCATGTCTGGTATTCTCCACTGTGGAAACAAATGAAATAGGCGTACAGTCCCCCTACTTCAAAGTGTGAAATAATTACAGTGATTCAAAGTGGCCTACTCCACGTCATCCTAATCGCGCCAAAGTAAAGGCTCTCTTACCGACTTTCATCTCTGCTTACCTTACAGGAGGTTAAAGAAACATGAACATTTTATTTTTTTGGCCTGCGCTGGGCCGGCACATTACAAAACGGGACAGCTCTGATGGCTGTTGTCAGCACGGCAACGTGTAAAATGCCATCGGAGAACACAAAAGCCTTCTCTCTGTCTGAAAGTCGTGAAGCGAAGAATAAGAAATTGGTTCGTTCTGGCAAGACAGCTCTTATCATCTTTCATCACGCTGATCGTGTAGGCTGGAGCACACCTTTTCGTAAGGCAATTATAAGGAATTCCCCAAATCCTAATATACACAGTTGAGATTTTTAATTCGGTTCCTTGTCCAACTTGGGAAACATGTTTCCGCGTTTAGCAATTGCAAATATGCTTTATGAAGGCAGTTTCATGATATTTTCAATGATAGGGTTGGTGGTGTTTTGTGACACAAGGGTCATATTTGGCCAAGCTGTGCCAAGTACAAGACAACGCTGAGTGAAAAATGTCGGGAAAGGAAAAAAAGTGGAATTTTGGAAGGCAGGGGGACTCAACAGAAAAGATCGCTTGGGTGCTCCTCCCGTATTTGGTAAAACAGTAAACTTCATGGGAAAATAAAAAATCATTAGAATACATCGGCGCAGCATGGCCAAATATGGCTCTTGCGCCATAAAACCCCAAAACCAACCAAATTAATACAAAAGCTAGTCGAAAAAATTACATCTGAAACTATTTATGCTTTCAACTTATCTACCGAGTAACAAATGAAACTGGCAGGCAATGTAAACTCAATGAAAACTGCTGTACACCGTCACTCCCATTAGAACAAGACCATCACCTAATTATGTACTTAAAATCATCCTATTTTGTGAAATTTTATAAAAATTCTAAGAATTTCCAACGTTATGTGTTCCGAGTTTCTACATACGGGGTGTCCATTCAATGTCCGAAGAGATTTTCCTGATCGTGAAACCAGGAAGCCAAAAGGATCATCTTTAATGTCTCATATAACTGCCTGATACAAAAGCAAAACTTACAAAAGAAAGCGCAAAATCCAATCTTTGCATTTTCTAAAACTTTATTAAAAAATCCTCTGTGCATCCGTTGCAAAATAAACTGAACTTCTCTCTGAACTAAGAGAACTATTGATATTTGTCCTGAGTTTCTATACACGGTCTGTGTATCAAAAATTCATTCTTGGTACAGATATTCCTAATACCAGATAAAGTATGCTGTATTGGGCTTTTTACCATAAGGGTAATATTTGTACAGCTACGCAAAATGCCAATTATATAAATGAAGATACACACAGGAAAGCTTTATTAACATCAGAGAGAGAAATACACCCACGTAGGAATCAAACAGGCAACACCTGCGACTCGCAGGTTGCTAGTGAATTGTACAAGCCCACTGAGCCACAATGTCATATAGGCAACAGGTCAAACGCAGCAACTTTAAATTCTACCCGCACTAATTCTCTATGTCAGGGGTTCCCAACCTTTTAGTAACTGCGTACCACTTGAAATTTTTATAAATTTTTGGCGTACCACCAGTCTTATATTTTTTAGAAACATATATATAATGTCAGAAAAGTGCCCAATGGTTTGTTTTATTTTAATTAAAATACTAAGAAAGTTCATATTTTATGATTAATGCACTTGTATTTCGTATTAATGGTGTTTTAATAAAGGAAAAAATAAAACGATTATTGCAAATTACAGTTTTATTTTTTTCTCACAGGTCTAAAAACAACTAATTTTAAATAATTAGTACAAACTAAGCAAACAAATACAAACATAATCAAAAATAAATTTTTATTGCGAAACTTGTTGTTCGTCTTTTATTAAAATATCAATATCAGGAGCAATGAAGCTTAACTTCACTTTTAGGTTCTCTTCAACACTTACTCTGTTTCTATATTTATTTTTTGTATACAAAAAAGTTCAGAAAAATCACTCTGACACAAGTAACTAGCAACAAATGGCATAAGAAATAGCATAACGTGGTTGCACATACTAAACAATCGAACAAACTTCGTAGAATATTTGGGTCGCTCGTATCATCCTTGCGTACCACCTACCACCTGAAACGTTGCCGCGTACCAGCAGTGGTAAGCGTAAAACCGGTTGGGAATCCCTGCTCTATATTAAAGCAATTCACATAGTACATAATCCAATCTTCAGATTCATTTAAATAATCAACAAATATATACTTGTGAATAATAAATTGAGATTATCTTAATTTGGAGAAACTGCCAGAAGTTTCTATAATCGTATCCATAAGAATTGCAAACAGTATGAAGATATATCCTTTTAATCTATAAGCTATATGTATAATTTTAAGGCCTCAATTGCCCGATATAGAATCGAAAACATATAATTGCTAATTTTTTAGTTAACGTCCTGCTAGAGCAACACAACGGGCTTTTGACGACGGTACGGGATGAGTCCCTTAAGGGAAAGATCCGAGGTAATGGTAATTTTAGTTAACGTTGTACTAGAGCAACACAACGGGCTATTGACGACGGTCCGGGATGAGTCCCTTAAGGGAAATATCCGAGGACAACACCTCGTAATTTTGAGTGACTTTCGTGAGGACTTTCGTGATTTAACGTGAGGACCTTCGGCCACGACAGATTTAAAGTGAACCAGCCGCCTCTACACCATACGCTCTCAAACATCCATGCCCGGACCCGAATTTGAACCAGGAACCTTCCGATCTAGAGTCTAACACCCCCGAAAACATTAAAAAAGAGAATAAAATTTAATTTTCATATTTTCTGGAACTACATTAGAATCCTCTAAATGTACTTGAATAAAAATTGTATTGATCAGAACTTGAAGAATTCCAGCATTATTTGTTCCGAGTTTCTATATTCGGTGTCTATTAAAAATTTGATCTTGGTAAAAGGATTAATTCCTAATCACATGTAAGCAACAAGTCAAACGCATTACACTGTAATCTCCACACAAAATACTATCGATATCAAAGGGTCTGGTGGTTAAGTTGTTGGTCTCTTGAACGGAAGGTTCCTGATTCGAATCCTGGTCAGTGCATGGATGTTTGTAAGCGTATGGTGTAGAGGCGGCTGGCGCACCTTAAATCTGTTGTGGCAAAAAGTCCCCACGTTGGCTTAGTGTGGAAGTTTGGAGAGTGGGGTGTCAGCTCAGGTGTTGCTTCGTCATCTAACCGTCGTTCAAGATTACGAGGTGTTGTCCTCGGTTTTTACCCTTAGGGGGATTGATCCCGGACTGTCAGCAATAGCTCGTTGTGTTGCTCAAGTACGACGTTAATTAATAATTACAAATTATCAATTATCGATATCAAAGCAAAACACTTGATACAGAGCAAAATAAAACCTTCGCATTTTTTGAAGTTTCATTTTTAAATTTACTAAATATGCTTGAATATAATGAAATGAACCTATCTGAACTTGGAGAAACTGCCCGGACTTTATATACCCAGCGAGTCTCATTAAAGAATTCTAACCTTGGAATAGAGATCCTTGATCGTATAAGCAGCAGGTCGAATGAATACTTTAAGCTACCACGCGCACAAATGCCCGATATGAAACAGCGCAAAATCCAATCTTCACATTTTATGAGGTTTCGTTAAAATTCATCAAATATACTTGAATAATTAATTCAGATAATCCACGGTTGGAGAAAGTGCCTAGTAGGAATTCAACAAACGTTGTACTATAGCAACACAACGGGCTGTTGACGACGGTTCAGGATCAATCAATAAGTGTGAGATTTTGAGGACAACCAACACCACGTAATTTTGGTAATTGGTAATTATTAGTTAACGTTGGACTGGAGCAACACAACGGGCTGTTGACGAAGGTCCGGGATCAATTCCTTAATGGAAAAACCCGAGGACAACACCTCGTAATCTTGAACCACGGATAGATGACGAAGCAACACCTGAGCTGACACCCCACTCTCCAAACTTCCACACCAACCCAACGTGAGGACTTTCGGCCATGACAGATGAAGGTGCACCAGCCGCCTCTACACCATACGTTTACAAACGTCCATGCCCGTACCTGGATTCAAACCAGGAACCTTCCGATCTAGAGGCTAACATCTTGACCACAACACCGGTTGGTCGGCCAACGTAATTTTGAATCACGGTCAGATGATAAGGTACCTGAGCTGGCACCCTACTCTTCAAATTTCCACACCAAGCCAACGTGAGGACATTTGAAGCCATGACAGATTTAGTGGTACACCAGACGCTTACAAATATCCATGAACTGACTTGGATTCGAACCAGGAACCTTCCGATATAGAGGCTAACACCTTAATCACCAGACCGGTTGGTCGGTTGTACAGTAATGTAGGTATTTTTTAACGACGTACTGGAGCAACAGAGTGGGCTATTGATGGTCCGGAATCAATCCTCCAAGGGAAAGATAGGACAACACCACCGTCAGATGACGACTTCACGTTGGGTTGGCGTGGAAGTTTGGTAATTGGTAATTTTAGTTAACGTCGTACTAGAGCAACACAACGGGCTATTGACGACGGTCCGGGATCAGTCCCTTAAGGAAAAGATCCGAGGACAACACCTCGTAATTTTGAACCACGGTCAGAGGACGAGGCAACACCTGAGCTGTCACCCCACTCTCCAAACTTCCACACCAACCCATCGTGAGGACTTTCGGCCTCGACAGATTTAAGGTGCACCAGCCGCCTCTACACCATACGCTTACAAACATCAATGCCCGGATCCGGATTCGAACCAGGAACCTTCCGATCTAGAGGCTAACACCTTAACCACTATACCGGTTAGTCGTTGTGGAAATTTGGAGATTGGGGTGCCAGCTCAGGTGTTGCTTCGTCATCTGACCGTGGTTCAAAATTACGAGGCGTTGTCCTCGGATCTTTCCCTTAAGGGATTAATCCCGGACCGTCATTAATAGCCCGATGTGTTGCTCTAGTACGACCGTACGTAACTAATAATTACCATTATCTCCCTTTTAACAGGGCCGTTGTAAAACGGTTGAAAGAGTAACGGCTTAGCAACCGTAATTTTAAACCACGGTCAGATGACGAAGCAACATCTGAGCTGGCACCCCACTCTCCAAACTTCCACGCCAACCCAACGTGAGGACTTTCGGCCACGACAGATTTAAGGTGCTCCAGCCGCCTCTACACCATACGTTTACAAACATCCATGCCCGGACCCGGATTCGAACCAGGAACCTTCCGATCTAGGGGCTAACACCTTAACCACTTTATCGGTTGGTCGGCCGGTTCTGTCTTTGGATCTTTCAATTAGGGCATTGATCCCAGACCGTCGTCAGTAGCCCGTTGTGTTGCTCTAGTACGACGTTAATTAAAACTACCTTACCTCTCCTATACTCACCGTGTTCCATCACATTTTTAACCTTGGTACAAAGATATCCTTGTTGGCATCCAAGCAAGGGATCAAGTAAATACTATTATAACCTCTCACACGCACAAAGTACCGGATATAAAAGCAAAACAAGGCCACAGAAATAGCGCAAAATCCAAGTTTACCACAGAGATTGTGGAGGGCCATCCATCTCCACTGAAGTCACAGTCAACCATTCCCCCACTAACTAAAACCAACAAAAGGACCCGATGTACTCAATGGGATGAATAAGAATTCTTTGCCTGGAACAGGTTTACTCCTTAAAATTCGAACTGAAGTGAAAAGGGAGGGGTAGGGAGAGGCACGCTTTCCCTCCCGGCTCTGGAGCTGCGAAAAAAGGGTTGTTCCGATCCTTATCTGAACGTTCTTTCGCAATCAGATTATCTTTTGAAGCCCTGCCGACCCGTTTTGTATTCACCTTCAAAAGGACTCGCCGGGTACTGGAGGGAGGGGTGGAGGGGATATCGATGACGCCCACTACACAGGGTTGCTATCCCGTTGTATTCATGTGTTGATTCAGAGAAAAGGTATGCTCCAGTTCACGGTGTTCTTCCAATACCGTGTCAGATGTATTTTCTGGCTATTCAAATACTTAAATGATGTAAATACAATTGGTTATTGAATTCAATTAAAAGTTTTTATATATCATACCTTTTAAAATGTTTTCTTTTGCATCCCTCTTTGGGTTGTGACTGCGTGCGTTGTAATTGTATGCAACATTTATCCGCTACAAATTTCAGTTTCCGATCGGTAGCTATCGCGATGTTCAAGTCTAGAGTATAAATACGATGTCTTTAAGAATTCTATTCACCTATTTCTTAGCATCAGAGGTTTACGTGCAAGATCAACCGTGTTTCTGGTTTCTTTAAAGCCACATTTAATGCATGTTTGTTTTGCATGTTTAATGTTTGTGAATGTTCAATTCAAATTTGATGTCATGCTTGTTATACTTGTTTAGAAAGTCGTTGTATAAACTAAGTTTAATTTTGTAACTGATTTCTTTATTCAACAAATTCACCACGTAACTTTCTGTTATTTACTGAAGGAAACCCAAACCCTTCAGGGTTTTAACTATCAACCCTCCCCTACCATTTGTGTTGAAGCATTCCATTATTTTATCTATTATTTTCATCCTTTCGCGAGGATGGTGTAGAGGCGGCCGATACACCTTAAATCTGTCGTGTCCGAAAGTCCTCATGTTGGGTTGGTGTAGGAATTTGGAGAGTGGGGTGCCAGCTCAGGTGTTGCCTCGTCATCTGAAAGTGGTTCAAAATTACGTGGTGTTGTAATCGGATCTTTCCCTTAAGGGATTGATCCTGGACCGTTGTCAATAGCCTGTTGTGTTGCTCTAGTACGACGTTAATTACCAATAACAATTTAATAAATAATTTATGAGACTCAAACTATGAAAAGTATTTTTCGTATTCTAAATTTAAAAATAAAAGATTACTAAATCCTCTGTTACCATCAAATAGACCGGTCCTTTTCCCAACAACATATAGATATAATCTTACGTTGATGGTAATGGTAATTTTAGTTAACGTCATACTAGAGCAACACAACGGGCTATTGACGACGGTCCGTGATCAGTCCCTTAACGGAAAGATCCGAGGACAACACCTCGTAATTTTCAACCACGGTCAGATGACGAAGCAACACATGAACTGGTACCACACTCTCCAAACTTCCACGCCAACCCAACGTGAGGACTTTCGGCCAGGACAGATTTAAGGTGCACCAGCCGCCTCTACACCATACGTTTACAAACATCCATGCCCGGACCCGGATTCGAACCAGGAACCTTCCGATCTAGAGGCTAACACCTTGACCACTATACCGGTTGGTCGGCGATCTTACGTTGAAGAAGTTATTTTTTGCTATTGGGAACCTTGCGCCATAAAACCCAACAATTGGACATATTTTTTTTTAATGAGATGAGTATACTACAGCCTAAACTCTCAGTTTTTGGCGTTTTTTGCAGCGAAAAAATAAATGCTTTAAATTTTTTTTAGTTTGATTTGGTAGGCTAGTTAAAGGTTAATCCTTTTTTTTTTCACTATGCAGTCAATTTTTCTAATAAAAGTTAAACTAGATCGAAACTATAACTTAAAGCTAGTTAGATTACTAGTTTTAACACTATTATGTTCTCCCTTTTATCGCCGACCAACCGGTATAGTGGTCAAGGTGTTAGCCTCTTGATCGGAAGTTTCCTTGTTTCGAATCCGGGCCTGGGCATGGATGTTTGGAAACGTATGGTGTGGAGGCGGCAAGTGCACCTTAAATCTGTCATGGCCGCAAGTCCTCACGTTGGGTTGCCGTGGAAGTTTGGAAATGGTAATTTTTAATTTTAGTTTACGTCGTACTCGAGCAACACAACGGGCTATTGACGACGGTCCGGGATCAGTCCCTTAAATAAAAGATCCGAGGACAACACCTCGTAATTTTGAACCACGGTCAGAGGACGAAGCAACACCTGAGCTGGCACCCCACTCTCCAAACTTCCACACCAACCCAACGTGAGGACTTTCGGCCACGGCATATTTAAGGTGCACCAGCCGCCTCTACACCATACGCTTACAAACATCCATGCCCGGATCCGGATTCGAACCAGGAACCTTCCGATCTAGAGTCTAACACCTTAACCACTATACCGGTTATTCGACATGGAAGTTTGGAAATTGGGGTGCCTGCTCAGGTGTTGCTTCGTCATCTGACCGTGGTTCAAAATTACGAGGCGTTGTCCTCGGATCTTTCCCTTAAGGGATTAATCCTGAACCGTCGTTAATAGCCCGATGTGTTGCTCTAGTACGACCGTTAACTAATAATTACCATTTTCTCCCTTTTAACAGGGCCGTTGTAAAACGGTTGAAAGAGTGACGGCTTAGCAACCGGAGGGTTGCAAGTTCGAATCCATCCAAAGACCGTCGTGTATAAAGTGGACTGGTGCGCGTTAAATCTGTCGTGGCCTTAAATCTCCACGTTGGCAAGGTGAATGGGGTGCCGGCTCAGATGTTTCCTCGGCATCTGACCGTGGTTCAAAATTACTTGGTGTTGTCCTCGGATCTTTCCCTTCCCCCTTCTACCATACCAACTGGGTTACAGCATCCTTTTAATGATATAAGGTAGTATCAGATACGAAAATGTTCAAGACGGTTGTAAAATGAACTTTCAAATAATAAATCCTGAAAGTAAATATTGATTTAAGAGTATGACATAAGATATAAAGCCTTGATATGACATTTTGTCCACTGTCCATTCCTGTCCAAGTACGACACGAGAGGGCGTGAACCACGTGGTGTAACTTGGTCATAAAGTATACAGCCATGTTTCAACATAAATACAAATTTTAAAAATGCCTCTATTTGGTTTTAAACCAAATTTCCAAAGTTAAGATCACACGCACTATATCGATTTACGATACTTTGCTGTCTAATGCATCTCGCGTGAACTTTTTGATCTTTTTAATGCACTTATATTCAGGTTAGAGCTCTCATTGCGCATTGACGACAGTTCGAATCGCATGTATCCGTCTGCACGCACTGTTCTGCTGTCGTAGTTTCGAGTGGTTTAACAGTCTAGTTGGCTTAGTCACATTTTCAGGTGTATTATTTACATCACTTTGAACGTGTATAATCCAGACGGGAGTTGGCAGCCGAGTCAGGTGGTTCTGAACAAGTATATTAGTTAAATTAGGGGAATGGTGATAACGTAAACAAATCGCTTTCACAGTTGGCGTCAATACCGTGGATTCTGGTGTTAAGTTCTGTGCTCAGATGACAAAATGTTTTAGTCACTTGGTTTCAATGTTTTAGTCCCAACCTGGAGTCTGGTTTGTTAATGTTTAGATTGGTAATTGGTAATTTTTAGTTAACGTCGTACTAGAGCAACACAACGGGCTATTGACGACGGTCCGGGATCAGTCCCTTAAGGGAAAGATCCGAGGACAACACCTCGTAATTTTGAACCACGGTCAGATGACGAAGCAACACCTGAGCTGGCACCCCACTCTCCAAACTTCCACGCCAACCCAACGTGAGGACTTTCGGCCACGACAGATTTAAGGTGCACCAGCCGCCTCTACACCATACGTTTACCAACATCCATGCCCGGGCCCGGATTCGAACCAGGAACCTTCCGATCTCGAGACTAACACCTTAACCACTATACCGGTTGGTCGGCTGTTAATGTTTAGAAGGTGGCAAAATGTTGCAAGTTTTTTTTCTTTCAGTTTTGGTAATGGTAATGGTAACTTTAGTTAACGTTCTACTAGAGCAATACAACTGGATATTGACGACGGTCCCGGATCAGTCCCTCAAGGGAAGGATCCGAGGTAATGGTAAAGGTAATTTTAGTTAACGTCGTACTAGAGCAACACAACGGGCTATTGACGACGGTCCGGGATCAGTCCCTCAAGGGAAAGATACGAGGTAATGGTAATGGTAATTTTAGTTAACGTTGTACTAGAGCAACACAACGTGCTATTGTCGACGGTCCGGGATCAGTCCCTTAAGGGAAAGATACGAGGTAATGGTAATGGTAATTTTAGTTAACGTTGTACTAGAGCAACACAACGTGCTATTGTTGACGGTTCGGGATCAGTCCCTCAAGGGAAAGATCCGAGGTAATGGTACGTCATCTGACTGTGGTTCAAAATTCCGAGGTGTTGGTAATGGTAATTTTAGTTAACGTCATACTAGAGCAACACAATGTGCTATTGACGACGGTCCGGGATCAGTCTCTTAATGGAAAGATCCGAGGTAATGGTAATGGTAATTTTATTTAACGTCATACTAGAGCAACACAACGGGCTATTGACGACGGTCCGGGATCAGTTCCTTAAGGGAAAGATTCGAGGACAACACCTCGTAATTTTGAACCACGGTCAGATGACGTCTTTCAGTTTAGGTAATTGGTAATTTTAGTTAACGTCGTACTAGAGCAACACAACGGGCTATTGACGACGGTCCGGGATCAGTCCCTTAAGGGAAAGATCCGAGGACAACACCTCGTAATTTTGAACCACGGTCAGATGACGAAGCAACACCTGTTTGCATCGCACTCTCCCAACTTCCACGCCAACCCAACGTGAGGACTTTCGGCCAGGACAGATTTAAGGTGCACCAGCCGCCTCTACAGCATACGTTTACAAACATCCATGCCCGGACCCGGATTCGAACCAGGAACCTTCCAATCTAGAGGCTAACACCTTAACCACTATACCGGTTGGTCGGCGAACCACATGTTGAATTTTGAAACTGAAAAATTACTGTGTCACGAAAAATAAAAATTTTGACTTACAGCATTTTGCCATCTGAGCACAGAGTTTATCGTTCTGTGTTCGAAACGACAGTAGTGATAATTCTTGGTTGGATAGTAAAATAACGTCTCACTGTAGAAACTCGATGGCTTATTGGCGAGGTTCCGGGTAGGTATTTTAACTAACGAAACATTAGAGCAACTCGACGGGCCATTGGCGACGGCCCGGTATCAAACCCGAGGACAACACCACGTAATTCTGAACATGATCAGAAAACGATGTTGCACTTGAGTTGGCATCCCACTCCAACATGAGGATATTTGAACCCCAGACAAATTTAACGTGCACCTGTCCCCTTTGTAAACTACAGTCTTTGGTTGTATTCGAACTCGTAACTCTCCAAATGCGCTACCGCGGCCCCGGTGACGGTCCGTATCATTCCCGAAGTGAAAATTCCGAGATCAACGACTCATAATTTTGTACCACGATCAGAGGACAAGGTCAATACCCGAGTTCACACCCCACTCTCCCAAGTTTCGCACCCTCGTCTGACCGTGGTTCAAAATTACGAGGTGTTGTCCTTGGATCTTTCCCATAAGGTAACAGTCGTCAATAGTCTGTTGTGTTGCTCTAGTGCGACGTTAATTACCAATTAACCAAGTTTCGCACCAAGCCAACTTGAGGAAATTTGAGGATACTAAAAATTCAGCGTGTACCAGCCCCACATAGACGACAATCGTGTATGTGGGGCTGTATCGTAAGTACCAGCTCGTACTCAGGTTATCGTGTATGTACCACCTCTACATACACTACATTTGCGTTGTGTTAGATCGAGTTTCAGACGGGCGTCGTCGTCGAAAAACCAACCACAACGATCACCATTCATGCTTTTTGCGTGTATATATATATATATATATATATATATATATATATATATATATATATATATATATATATATATATATCATCCTTCTCCTAATAAGATTAAACTATACCTTTACGCAGCTACGAGGCAGAAGACAGTTGACTTTGGTTCAGTATACTTCTGAAAGTGTGTGAAACCTTGTTAGAGAGGGCTGTCTTCTCCTTACAAGGTAAAAATATACTCTTATGCAGCTCCAAGGCAGAAGCAATTGACCTTGAAACAGTCGATTTTTAAAAAGGTATGAAACACTGTTAGGGAGGTCATAACCAAAAGCATGAATGGCGATTGTCGTGGCTAGCTTGTCCCCGAAGACGCGTAATCACTGCTGTCATTTCTGGCACTGAACCTTAGAATCATAATTCACTCTAACGACGCCGATTGTAGAAGAGATTTGTTTCCATTTCCATTGTCGGGAGATAGCGTTAGTGGTACGAGTCTTTCTCAAATTTACCTGGGATGAAAACTCTATAGTCGCTTTTATAACGGTCACAGTATCCGTAAGATTGCATTAAATAATTTTATAATAGCTTTACGTTTGGACACATGGAGACGAACACTTGTTAGAAACATTTCGATGCTTATTAATATATTGAGGACGATACAAAATTGCAAGAAATGAGTATCAACTCTTTTAACTCCAACACATTCTTTAGGGGCAATGGAGAGTCGCGCATCTGGAGCGTCGCGAGTTCGAATCCAACCGAAGATGATCTTATATAAGGGTGGCTGGTGTACGTTAAATCTGTTGTGGTCTCAAATGTCCTCACGTTTGCGTGGTGTGGAAGTTTGGAGAGTGGGGTGCCAGCTCATGTGTGACCTCGCCATCTGATCGTGGTTCAAAATTACGTGGGATTGTCCGCGGGTCTTTCCCTTCGGGATTGATCCCTGACTGTATTCCCGTCCCGGGCACTTGATCAGAAAGTAATTTTGGTGGTCCCAATGTCTTCTCCAGAGCCGTTCCTGAGTGTATGCTGGACGTGTATTTGTTCATAATCGGGAAAAATGGAATAGCAGACGCAGTGTTTCAAACTTCAAATAAATATCACCAGTATATATTTACCGATATTAACTCAGCCGTCCAACCGGTATAGTGGTTAAGGTGTTAGCCTCTAGATCGGAAGGTTCCTGGTTCGAATCCGGTTCCGGGCATGGATGTTTGTAAACGTATGGTGTAGAGGCGGCTGGTGCACCTTAAATCTGTCGTGGCCGAAAGTCCTCACGTTGGGTTGGCGTGGAAGTTTGGAGAGTGGGGTGCCTGCTCAGGTGTTGCTTCGTCTTCTGACCGTGGTTCAAAATTACGAGGTGTTGTCCTCCGATCTTTCCCTTAAGGGACTGATCCCGGACCGTCGTCAATAGCCCGTTGCGTTGCTCTAGTACGACGTTAACTAAAATTACCATTACCAACCCAACGTGAGGACTTTCGGCCACGACAGATTTAAGGTGCACCAGCCGCCTCTACACCATACGCTTACAAACATCCATGCCCGGACCCGGATTCGAACCAGGAACCTTCCTATCTAGAGGCTAACACCTTAACCACTATACCGGTTGGCTGGTGTTTTGGGTTTAACGGCACAAAGACCATATTTGGACAAGTTGCTCCAAACACAAAATAGACAATATCGAGTCGTAAACACAGAATGAAAATTTTACTGACAGAAAGAGAACCCCAGCTTCGAACCAGGAACCGAATGATCTAGAAATCAGCACTTCGACCACCATCCTGATTAATCTGGGGATAGTTGAATGAACGTCGCACTGGAACAACAGCGGGCTATTGCCGACGGTCCGGGATCAATCCCGAAGAGAAAGATCAGAGGACTACACACCATCATTTTGAACAACGATCAGATGACGAGGCAATACCCGAACTGGCATCCCACTCTAAAAAATTCCACACCATAGCAGTTGAGGACATTTTAGGTCACGGTGGATATAACGAAGTCCCCCTTGTAGGCGACGGTCTTTCGTTGGATTCAAAGTCGCAATCTTCCATTTCCTAATCCGTTAAGTCTCTCAAACGGGGTACTGTAACCCTCCACAATCCCAACATTTGTTCTACAAATCTATAGGATTGGATTCACCTTTTTGAGGTCAGTAGGATAACATATTAGGGTGGGCCGAAAAACACTTTTTTTCGAAATCGCTATTCTAATAGTGCGTAAAGGGTTCTCTCTGGGTTCAATAAACACGGTGTAAAATATTTTTTTGATTGGATAATATCTTCTGCCCCCGCATCGCACTTGAATTTTGGAAATTTGGGTAAAAATTGGCAATTTTTATTCGGCATAGGAAATATAATTATTTTCAATATTGCTATTCAAATAGTGCGGAAGAGGTGCCCACTGGGTTCAATAAGAAAGGTGTAAAATATTTTTTTTTTTTTGATTGAATAATATTTTTTGTTCTCGCATCGCAATTGAAATGGCCGACCTACCGGTATAGTGGTTAAGGTGTTAGCCTTTAGATCGGAAGGTTCCTGGTTCGAATCCGGGTCCGGGCATGGATGTTTGTAAGCGTATGGTGTAGAGGCGGCTGGTGCACCTTAAATCTGTCGTGGCCGAAAGTCCTCACGTTGGGTTGGCGTGGAAGTTTGGAGAGTGGGGTGCCAGCTCAGGTGTTGCTTCGTCATCTGACCGTGGTTCAAAATTACGAGGTGTTGTCCTCGGATCTTTCCCTTAAGGGACTGATCCCGGACCGTCGTCAATAGCCCGTTGTGTTGCTCTAGTACGACGTTAACTAAAATTACCAAATTACTTTACCAATTGAAATGTTGCTATTTTTGAAGAAAATTGCACTTTTCTCGTCTTTTTATGCTCCCTGTAAGTTGAGTGACTTCCCTGACAGGAAATGAAAGGAGGGTTGGGGGGTTCACAGTTTACATTCCTCTGCAGATATATCTGAAGTAGATTTAAATCTGGACATTACAAACTATCGACAGCGAACCATTTAATCTCGTTTACTGATCGTAAGTACAAACAATTAGCAAATGCGGAAGAGGTGCTCACTGGGTTCAATAAGAAAGGCGTAAGATATTTTTTCGATCGAATAATATCTTGTTTCCGCATCGCAATTGAAAGTTTGCAGTTTTTAAAGAAAATTGCACTTTTGTATGTGTTATAGAAGTAAATCAAACACGAAAAATAGATGGGTACAAGTACTGTTTATTGCTGTATTGTATATTACATTTGATTATATTGCCTGAAAATTATTAAATAATAGCTGATTCGCAATATATTAATGTAATATTTGTTAAGAATATTGTAACCATAGAAATGTTATGACATGCCAATACCAAAAGTTTACTTACACTTCATCACAAGAAGAGGCTTGAAATCAGCCATATGGTCGAATTCAGGCATAATAAATCCGGAAAAGAATGTGGATCTAATGAACCCGTCTCTACATTGAAATCCATAAACCTTAGCGGATGCTTCTGTCACTAACTTGGCACACCGTTCAACTGTCTGCCTGCGTGTATGACATGGGAAGTGAACGAAGTCCTATTCTGGATTTTTCTTATCACGAACAATGGAACGAAATACGGCAGTGGATATATCACGGAGGATTGGTGGAGAAGTAATAGTAATTGATAACCAGTCAATCAATTCCGTATAGTCAGCAGCTACAAAATTTAGTTTTGGTGGGAGAAATACATGTACTGACTTTACATTAGAAGATTACTCTCTAGACTTAATTATACGTCGTGCAGCAAGTTCTCTGATGTGCGGTCTTTCATCGTTCAATATACTCAGACAAGAGCAAAGAACGAATTTCTACACATTACTCCATCAATGACGTCCTTGAGGTATTGAGATTTTTTTTTAATCCGATGACGGGCACATATGAACTTAATCATTGGCCACTACAAGGCTGGAAGTGACGACCACTTGAGAAGGAGCACCCAGTGGGAGGACCATCAATGTCCCTAACAAAGGACAGCACAATTAGATTCATGCCCTGATCTGGATTCGAACCAGGAAATTTCCGATCCAGAGGCCAACACCTTAACCAGACCGGTTGGTCTGCGAGGTCTTGAGATAAATACCTGGATCTAGAAATAGTATTCCACACATGCTTAGTTAGCTCCATCTTTCAGCTAATGTTTAGACTATATATTAAACCAGTTTGGAGTGTAAACTTTCATAACAAATTCAACGATTTGTTTCAACTTCAAAGAAGGATCTGGAGAACTAACATACTTAGAACTCTGTTCGCTGTTGTTAGCCAGCGTGAATGTGATAATGGACCAGGACTGCCAGTTCATCAGAATACTTACCCAATCACATCGCTTGATATATTTCTAGTAAGTACATTTGATCCTTGCTTAAGTCACGTTTATCAGTTGTTGGTAACTCGCCGTCAATAATTTCGAAAGTTGTCACGGGCAAAGTTTCACATGTAAGAAGCGCCTTCCCAATATTACCAAAATATGATTTTGGACCATTTGTTGGCGCATCCAACGTTTCAAACAGATGCCTCAGAGTTATTAAAATGCAGGAAACATATTACCCACTGCAGAAGTTTACTAAGTTTCAATTCCAAAAACCGAATTACACCAAATTTCCTCCTGTATTAACAGATGTGCAGTCACAGTCAATTGCCAGAAGCTGTGAAAGATCTCTTGTGATCCCTTCAAAATATCCGATAATAGTCGCGGAAATCTGTTTTGAGGTGACAAATGATGAACTCAAATGAGTAATGTAACATGAACCCGATTCTTCAATAAGAGATAAATGTTCCCCTTTTGCTTTTCTCGTGTATCTTTTAGTATCTACTCTCTCCTCTCTCCTCTATCAATGTAGAATCTTTACGACGTTCGAAATACAGCCCCTTCAACGGTAATGCCTGAGCTTCGCTTTAAAACTTGAAATTTTAAATCCTTTCTAATTTTAGCCTTTCTCTTCGCAGCTTGTGTGTTTTTGTCAACCACCAAATCTGAGTTGTTTCTAGTTATGAGTCCGGCATCGTGAAGAACACTTGAAGAAATTGAAGCCACAGCCCGGTTCGTACGAGACTCCAAACCTGTCGGCAACCATAGCAGTTGAAGGGAGGCCAAGTTGCATTTCTGATGATTTAGATACAAACGGAGTTAGTTAATTGTTTGTACAAACGATCAGTAAGAGAGAATAAATGGTTCGCTGTCGATAGTTTGTAAATGTCCAGATTTAAATCTACTTCAGATATATCTGCAGAGGAATGTGAACCGTGAACCCCCCAACCCTCCTTTCACTTCCTGTCAGGGAAGTCACTCAACATACAAAGAGCATAAAAAGACGAAGAAAGTGCAATTTTCTTCAAAAATATAAAAATTTTAATTGCGATGAGAGAACAGAAGATATTATTTAATCGAATAATTATTTTACACCTTTCTTATTGAACCCAGTGGGCACCTCTTCCGCACTATTAGAATAGCAATATTGAAAATAATTATATTACTTATGCCGAATAAAAATTGCCAATTTTTACCCAAATTTCCAAAATTCAAGTGCGATGCGGGGGCAGAAGATATTATCCAATCAAAAAAATATTTTACACCGTGTTTATTGAACCCAGAGAGAACCCTTTCCGCACTATTAGAATAGCGATTTCGAAAAAAAGTGTTTTTCGGCACACCCTAATAACATATTGCCTGTCACAACACAATCCCGATCTCATAGTAAAATGAAACTTTAAGTATCCTGGTTTTGAGTCAAGTCAAGTTGTTATTAATTATTGTGCTGCGCTTCTTATTTTAAGTGGGTCTGGGACTCAAAACTCTACAATCTTCAATTTTAAAGTTTTTGTTCTGAAATTTTTTCTGTTGGTTTTCATTGTGTATCTTGCAATTATAGTAATTATTTTATATTTTCAAAACTAAAAAATGTTTGTAATTAAAATTTAAGTAAGTAATAAAAATGTCAAAATTTTGACGTTGGGCAAAATTGTTATACCTTAAAATATTTTGTAAAAAAATCAGTTCATTTTTGCATTAGTTAACTTCTAAAAGTTCATTCTATAAATTGTCTTCGTGATTTTTGGTTAAACAATTAGAAAAAATATTTGTTCAAAAACTATATAAAACACATGAGTAACACATAGTTTGAAGAATTTTCGAAAAAAAATAATGTATCTATACACAATTGTTGAAAAAAAAAATTAAAGAAATATATTTGAAAAGTAAATGTAGAAAATTGCGTTTATTTGTGACAAGTAGTTTTGAAGTTATATCGATTTTTATTACATGAAATCTCATTTGACACAAAAGGAGAAAAAAGTGCGTTTAAAATTATGAAGACTCATTTGATTTACAGCTGTCATGTTTTTAAAAAGTTGAATATTTCCGGTTCTATGATGGTAGAAAAAAATTATCAGAAATATCTATATTATTTTTAAGATAATAAAAACAAATTGGATTTATTTCATGTTTTGAGTCCCAGATCCCCATAATGACATCATTGCTATTTCTTACTTTAGTACACTCTTTAAAATATTTTTTAAATTTTAAATGATACATTTATTTTTCGCATAAAAGAAATCTCAAATTTCGCAGCCTCAAGACATTCCTTTGTATGTATAGGCAACACCCTATTGAGAAATACGCCACTGCAAGCCAAAATTGTCATTATTATTATTGGTCGGAAACCAATTCAATTCACAGATCTAATTCGTTATCAATTGCCCTCCAAAATGACTAGAATATCAAATTAAAATAAATGTCATCTTTTAATTTGAAATTTTTTTTAAATTTTGTGTTTAAATTTTAGATAGTATAAATTGCCAACAGTCATTCTTGCTTGATTGAAACTGTATTTTTAGACGACCCAGTCAGGGGGAAAGGTATGAGAAATGTTCATGGTGTGTACACAAATGTGTCACAAATTTAAAAGGAAGAGCCAATAAAGAATTTATTTCAAAAGATGATAGTGGCGCCATCTCTAGGTTAGTTCTGCTACTACTTCGTTCGGATGTAAGCACAGCAGAGATCGTGGGATTACGCCTTGTATCTCAGAATCAGCGAAGAAATTTTAGGGAAATTCGCGTTTGTATTTCACACTAAAAACAGAAAACTGAGAGTGATTGGATTGTCTTGAAAAAGAAGGGAAAGGGTTTTAGAAATTTGAAAAGAGATTATGTGTTTAGTGTTTAATCTTCCAAGTCTTTCCAACGAGGAATCTCACTCATCAAGGTGACCAATTTTGTTAACGACCAGAAACCTCGTCATCAAGGTATTGCCAAAATTCTAAAGAGATCACAATCAGGTCAGTGTTCTTCTATTGACGAAATATCTTATCAAGACAGTCGCCTGGAGGTATAAAAAAATAAATTTTCAAGTGAAAGAATTTACAAAATTTTTGATTGAAACATCTAACAAGAGGGTGTACATGCGGATGGAATTAAAAAATCGATTGCCCCTCTCAGACTTTAGAAATAATAAAAAATAACCGTATTTAATTATTTTTTTAATCCATTGTTTTTTTTTATCTAACTCTTAAATGAACGTAGAGCTCAAAAACTTAAAATATCGTGTAAAGACTTTTCTGATATTTTTTGCTAGCTTAATCAATACAGAATTTCGCCATTAATTTTTATGCCACTTTAAAAAGTTTCTTGTTCTTTATTTACAGATTTGGACAAAGTATTTGCATTAAAACATAATTTTTTAATTTGCAAAAATATTGGGGCTATCTTTTGCCTTTAATCCAACTCTTATCCGTCTTGGATTAGTCTTTAATACAGTTTATTAAAAGTGCAACTTTCTACATTTAAGAGAAATGCATCTAAACAACAAGAATTCTCAAATTATTTTCAAGAATTCTTTTCTTTGGCGAAGTTTTATTCATTTGAAATTACACCCTTCCACCAAGAAATTAGTACCCACTATATATTCAATAGCACTTTCGATAGCTTTTAGTGCGTGATACAATGAAAAATAAAGCGGGTAGTGTTGTTAAATTTCGTTTTCCTGAGTGTTTGTGAGATCAAGTTCAGAATTTTTTTCGATAGCTTTAAAAAAGGAAAATGTAGGACCAAAAAAAAAAAAAAAAAAACCTAGAAATATTTGATAGCTCGGTCAAAGCGGAAACTCGGATATCTGGGTTTTACTGTATACGATATTTACCCCCATCGGTTCTTATAAACTTTCTTCAAAACTCCATTTCTTTTAACTTTGTTGAAATTTTTTTTTTGTAACAAATGGCCACCAAATCGTTATTTGTTTACCGAGAACACATGGCAAATGAACAAGCTGACCATTTGGCACGACTAGAGAAATTTTCAGTCTAAAGAGATGTCTACAGGAAATAATAGAAATGTTCTATTGAAAAATAGAGCTCTCATACCTGGTTTCTTGCCCAGAGCTGTTGAAATCGCACGATTTTGACTTCTTATTGGACCTGACTATCTACAAAGGCTCTTGGCCGTGGCGAAATAGGAGGGGCAAGACACAAAGCGAAACGCGTAGTCCAATCAGGTGTCGGCACGAGCGGTGAAACCGCTCTGATTGGCCTTTGCGTATCACTTTGAACCTTGCGATTCCTATTTGACCACGGCTTTGCATTGTGTTTCGGGAGTAGCGAATTCCTATGTGCATCGACTTTGTAACGAAACAGCACGTGTCCACAGCTTCATATCATTTCTCCCAGTCGCTCGGTTTGAATAACTGTCACGTGGTTATTGGTAAAAGCATGAATCCTAAACTGATTGGTTAAAATGATTATCTATACCGCGAGCTGTGATTTGACAGCCAATCGGCTAAGCAGATTCGTATGTCCACGTGATTTACCCTTCCAAGATCTTACGACAGCGACTCTGCCCATATGCTTCGTCTATTTCATTTGAAGGTCGATAGTGATCTGATCTCTTCGCAAAATTATAAAAATTACGACAATATCTGAATGACTGCACTAAAATTAGTGACAATATAAATGCAAATGCTGTAGATAGTATTTTCAAAACATAGTTTATCGCTTCAACCACTATTGGGCAGTTCGTCGATGGGTGACAAAAACGTCAGAGGCGTACGATTAAAAATGAATTCCCGTTTGTTTTCCCGCATTTTTGTAGCATTTTTTAAAAAACTTTCGCGTGTAAATGCATTTTGCATCAATATGACAAGCACTCACGTATTCATTGATTTCCACAATGAAGTACATAATCGGCGATAGTCTTTTTCGAAACTGAGCATCTAATAGGCTGCCTCTATTTAGCACCATTAAATCAATCACTCGTAATTTATTTCAATGTTAATCTGTCAGAATCTCTGCCTGGATTGTTCAACTTCTGACGGATAGAGATTATATTTTCGCGGATGGGGATAGTTAATTTATTGAATAAACGAGGAAGGAAATTGTTTTTCCAAAATGTTATAGAAGTTATTATCAGTCAATTATACGACAGTTAGTTACGTAAAATACTGTTTTCTGTTTTATTATTTTTTAATTTGTGAAGCCTCACGTTGGGTTGGTGTGGAAGTTTGGAGAGTGGAGTGCCAGCTCAGGTGTTGCTTCGTCATCTGACCGTGGTTCAAAATTACGAGGTGTTGTCCTCGGATATTTCCTTTAAGGGACTGATCCCGGACCGTCGTCAATAGCCCGTTGTGTTGCTCTAGTAGGTCGTTAACTGAAATTACCACTACCATTTCGGTTCTTTCCCTTTGGGATTGATCCCGAACCATCGCCAGTAGCTCGTTGTGTTGCTTCAGTTCGACGTTAATTAAAACACATACCGACCTACATCTGTTTTAATTTAGTTTAAATAAATTGCTTTGTTAAACGTATTGATATGTTAACGTATTGATAGGCGGTTTATACTCAGTACTTTTCCATAATCGTATTTTTTAAACCTCTTGGGAGTTGGCACGCATATATCCGTTCTGAAATTTACAGTCTTCCCTCTTTTATCCACGCTCTAGTTGGACGTTTTTTTTTTTAATCAGACTAGGTGCATTGAGTATTAATAAATTTTAAACCGGTTACACTATAGAGTGTTTCAAATACGGAAATAAGGTTACTGGATTAAACGGTCAAGTCTTTCATTGGATTGGACGACACAAACACACAATGCAGGAACGTGCACCTCTCTTGTGGACGGATAAGCATTACATTAAATTAAAAGAAAGATTTTTAAAATTTAGTTGAATACAACGTCATCAGCCGTCCCATCCGCATTCGTTGTTTTTTTTCTGTCTTTCGTAAAGCATTCTGGGCCGCTCGTGATGACGTAGGCCATGATGTTACAACACAAAGTTGACGCAGGTTTGATTCCTTCCTTCGCATATTTCTCCCTTTGGTGTCAGCATAGCTTTCTTTATGCATGTATGTCCATTTCCTCGACGTTGTTTGGCGGAGCTTGGTTAAATATGGCCCTGGCACCAGCTATGGCCGGGGTAGCAAGGTGGGAAGAGTAGCGGAGTAGCAACCGGAGGGTTGAGAGTTCGAAACACCTAACCAAAGATTGTCGTCTTCTTGGGGGACCCGCGGACTCATTTGTCCTCACGTTGGGCGTGTGGGGAAGTTTGGAGAATGAGGTGCCAGCTCAGGTGTTGACCACATAGTATCTGACCGTGGTTCAAAATGACGAGGTGATGTCCTCGGATCTTTTCCTTCCAGGTTGGTCTTGAACCACAGCCAATAGCCCGATGTGTTGCTCCAGTGCGACGTTGATTTGACAACCCCAAACTAACCAAACGGTTACAATTCACATGGTTTCGCACCTTCAGGTCATGGACCGGCGTTCCCTTCCAAGTAGGGCTGTCTTCGGACACCTAGTTTGAAAACCAACTGCTTCAATGTTTGTTCTTTCTTTTACCACCAACAAAGAAAAAAAGCCAGCCACACCGCAGATTCAATTCCAGTCCTCGGACGATGACAATGAAAAGATATCAAAAACACCGCGATTAGAGCCAAATAAAATTACTCCCTGCGTTAATTTCGGAAAATCTAATACCACAGGAACTCCGCGGTGAACTTCCCACACCGTTTTAATTCGCCGGTCGACAAACAAGCGAGCTATACTTACGGACGCGAATAATTGACGGCGGACTGCAATAAGTAACTCCGCCCCGTAGCATTCGACACTCCATATCTAAAGCGAGAGCCAAACAATTTTCTTTGCCCGAATACCAATGAGGATGATAAAAACTGAATTTTTTGGAGCAGGTATTATGTTGGGGATCATCACGAATTCATCATTCTTTGGGTTAGTGTCTTATCGGAGCCGCATTCTCGGGTATTAAATGGATGCTTCGCGTGGGGCACCACTTTGCGGCGCCCTATCGCTCTCCTGGTCTCGAGGAGCGTTTTCATCTGTTCTATTGGGTTGATGCAGATGTTCGTCCAGTTTTTGGCTCTAGACGGCATTGCACCGCAAAACGGATTTGTTATCTGCTTCACACGTGTAATGTATTTATGTTGTTTGAAAGGCGGAATGTCAGCGAGTACCTAGAGGACAAATTGTGTTATTGAGTCGTGTTTTTTTTAATTTTGTTAAGCATTGAAACTGGCAGAAAATGGGGAGCATTTTCCACCTATTATGCTTTTTCATTTCTAAAAAGGCAGGAGGGCATCGCAGACTAAAGGAATATATATGCCGTGTAGGGTATATATATATACATATATATATAAATATATATATATATATAAATATATATATATATAAATATATATATATATATAAATATATATATATATAAATATATATATATATAAATATATATATATATAAATATATATATATATAAATATATATATATATATATATATATATATATATATTTATATATATATATTTATTTATATATATATATATATATATAAATATATATATATATATATATATAAATATATATATATATAAATATATATATATATAAATATATATATATATATATATATATATATATATATATAAATATATATATATATATATAAATATATATATATATATAAATATATATATATATATATAAATATATATATATATATATATAAATATATATAAATATATATATATATATATATAAATATATATATATATATAAATATATATATATATAAATATATATATATATATATAAATATATATATATATAAATATATATATATATATATATATATATATATATATATATAATATATATATATATATATATATATAAATATATATAAATATATAAATATATATATATATATATATATATATATATATATATATATATATATATATATATATATATATATATATATATACGTGCTATGGCCTGGGACCTTTGCATGTTGTTCCTGGTCAATTGAACTCCGACGCCCATATGAATTGACAATCAGGTTCTTCCTACGCTCTGTCAATTTTATGGAATGGACGAATGTTACTTCCAGGGCGACAACGCTCCGTGTCATGTTGCAGCCTCTATCAAGCAGTGGTATCAACATGTGGATTTAAAAAGTCTTCCCTGGCCTGCTCAGATTCCCGACCTAAACCCTATAGAATATTCGTGGGACGAGTTAGAGCGTCGCTTACGGACCAGGGAACCACGTCTGAAATCTACAGCTGAGCTAGCGACATTCTTGCAGCAGGAATGGACACAGATACCCATAGCTGTGTGTCAAAATCTTGTTGAAAGTATGCCCAGAAGGGTTGCAAGTGTAAATGCAGCATGTGGGGGACCATACCCCTATTAAAGCATGTATTATTTTCCTAATACCATCACATCTTTCTGTCCGGTCATTATTGTAGGGTAGTGCATATATATATGCGATTCGGCAACGAAATAACTGTGTATGTTGGCGCACTTACCAAATTGAATGTGGGCGGGGGGATTGAGTCCCTTTCAGGCAGAACACCTCAAGTTATCTGTTCTTTAAAAGACGCAAATGAATATTAGTTTGGCAGTCTACTTGTTACAGACAACAAAGACTTACGTCATTATTTTAATATAATTTACAAGCACCACATCCTTTACCTCATGTAAACAGTCACGTATCTTCATATAATACTCATACATGTGACCTCGTAATATTCACACATACATGTAACACGATAAAGCTGAATCACACATGAAAACTCATATTATACTCAGATTGAAATCTTATATAATACTCACTCATACGTGGAATCTACTCTAATATTCGCTCATACATGTAACCTCGTACAATATTCGCTCATACATGTAACCTCGTATAATATTCGCTCATACAATGCAACATAAAACTCACTCATACGTGAAACCTCATTATACTCGTTCGTACAAGAAACCTGATAAAATAACGTAAGAACATTTGCAGCCACGACAGATTTAACGTGCATGAGCCCCACGTAAACAACGGTAGGTAATTAACGTTCGACTGAAGCAAGAAGGATATTAGATCACCCCCGAAAGGTAAGGTCCAAGGAATTATAGCCGCACTAAACAAATACTATTGGCCATAATCCGGATAATCGGTAATCTTTTTAATTAACGACGTACTAGAGCAACACAACGGGTTATTGACGACGATCCAGGATCAATCCTTTAAAGGAAAGGTCAGAGGACAAAACCACGTTATTTTGAAAAACGGTCAGATCACGAAGTCAACACCTGAGCTGGCACCCCAGTCTTCAAACTTCCATGCCACACCAATATAAGGACAGTTAAGCCAAGACAAATTTAACGTACACCAGCAACCGTGTACACGACGGTCTTCGGTTGGATCGAGCTTCGAACTCGAAGCCCTCGGTTGCAAATCCTCTACTCTTACAACCAGGTCGTGGTCTCATAGAAAAATCGATGCATTCAGTGCATTCATTACACAGTGATACTAAGGAGCTGTATATAGTTATTTCATTCCCATGAAATGTCCGTCTCTTAACCTACAGGATGCCCTGCGATCTTTCTCTTTATGTTCTCCATCCTTTCTTTTCACACTTACTTGACATTGTTTGTCTTGCAGCTTGGCCCAGGCGCAATAAAACCCAAAAACAATCAATTGTCTCAACCTAATTCGTGGTGTTTCGTTTATTCGGATTCCCTGTTCCCGGTGAGGAGATATAGTGAGCCCTGATGTCGACAAAGAAATACCCATCTCAGTCATGTCCTTGTATCTCGCAGAAATGCATCGGAATCTCCTTGGCGACCCATTCCGAAGGCGGTGCAACCATTCTGCTCGCCAAGCCGCGAGGTGCGAAAACGACGTGCAAAGTGCAGCTATTACCGGCCCCGCTCCGAAAGAAAATTCGTATTTTCTCTCCTTCTGTGCTGCGGTTCCAAACCTGTAATTTCTGCCTCCCAAGCCATTCTATTAGAGCCCTGTGTTCTTTGCCGCCTCCCCTGCCCAGGAACTCGGCCATCCACAATGGACGACACGCACTCCAACACAACAGAATAATGTCCATCGCCCCGAAAAGAACAACCTTCCAACTTGTTTTCGAACAAAACGGTAGAACTTTTTTTTTTTGGAAGTTAAAGAAAGTGAGATTTTTCTTTCTTTCTTTCGGGGGGATTGATCAGCCCACAACCGGATATTCGATACGGCGGAACTTTGTGCTCGTTTCACTTCGTTTCTTTTATTTTCTGTCCATGAAATTATTTAATATATGTTTAGGGTCGTAATCCCCCCCCCTCCAATCAAAAAAAAGTTAGCTATGCATAAGATATTAAAACACCGTGTTGAGCTTTGTCCTTTGAAAAAAAAAATTCATATTGTTGAATATCGTTGGACCTACCGGATTTTTCAGTCGTCATTGTATTTTTATTTTTTAAAATTCCTATATAATAATTATATTGAACTGGTAAACGTTTTCGTTTATTCAAATAATTATAAAATTTAATGTTTTTGTCGCGAATACCCTTTACAGTCAGCTATGACTTTAAGGATAATAAAACGCCACATTAAGCATGGTGTGTGTTCTTTCTTTTTTTTTAAATTCAGTGTGGTCGAATATTGTGTTGCCTACCGGATGTTTTAGTCGCCATTTTTATTTTTAAAGTTCCAATATAATAATTATATTGAAGTAGTAAACGTTTTCTTTTATTCAAATTATAAAATCTAATTCGTGATTTCAAAATGATCTGGTAGCGTTTATAATTTGAGGTTCAGAGTAGAAATTAGTTTTATTAAGGAGTTATTATGTTGGTTGTAAAGTGTTTCTATAACGCTACCATTTGCGGTTTCGAAGAAAATGGTCACTAAATTCGTGATTCTTAGTGTGGGGTCCCAAAAAGGTAATTTGAAAAGGTACAATAAGAAAAACTTTTCATTTAGGTTCTGAGACAGACTAAATTCACAAATTCAATTGATTCGGCAAGACAGCATCTGTTTCTATTCCCATATTCCTTTTTGATGGAATGTGAGTTTAGTAGTTAGACTTAAGTTTGAAGAATATCGGCAGTTACTGAATTATAGTTCTACTATTTTGGAAGGGGATAGTTGAATTAACATCTCACTGGAACAAAACGTCGACGGAGCTTGGCGACGGTCTGAAATCAATCCTGAAGAGAAAGTTCCGATGACAACAACTCGCAATTTTGAATTAGGGACAGACGACGAGGCAATACCTCGTAATTCGAGGGTATGATGAAGAAGCAACACCTAAGCTGGCACTCTTCTTTCTAAAATTCAATACCACGACATTTATATAACAGGGACAGACGTACACAATGGTCTATGATTGGATCGAGTTCGAACTCGTAACCCTCTAGTTCCTAATCCATTACTCTGTGTTGTCTGTCTTTGTTTGGCACACCTTGGCCAAGTATGGCCCATGAGACATAAAACTCCGAAAATGACCAACCTACTTCAGCCACTACTCTTCTAACTGGTCTAACGTGGCCTCTACGTCTTTGGAACTGACGACGTAGTTATAAGATTTTGAATCAGGTACTCGTGCCATACTATAACATTAAATGACAAGAAATTCAAACGAAGGATTAGTGTAAAATAATATCAATACTTAGAAGTTAATAGTTATTTCCATACGAATAAACAACAGAATCATAGATCGGGTGTTCAGGTTGACAGGTCGATATAAGGACTTATATCATTTATAAGGCAAAATTGTTAAAACAAAGTTTTAATTAACGTGGCACTGGAGCCACGGGCTATTAGCAACAGTCCGGGATCAAACCCGGAAGGGAAATATCTGATGTCAACATCACGTATTTTGAACGACGGTCATATTGACGAGGTCACGCCTGAGCTGGAACCCCACTCTCCAAATTACCACACCACGTCAACGTGAAAACGTTGGAGGCCACGACAAATTCAACATGCACCAGCCCACTTTGTACTCGGCAGTTTTTGGTTGGATTCGAACTTGCAACCCTCCGGTTGCTAATCTGTTACTCTTCCAAACGAATTACCACGGTCCCTTTTGAAATAGATTTAGTTTTCGAAAAATTTATTTCAAATGCAACTTGATAAAAATATGAGCGTTTCATGAACTATATTTAAAAACCGATACTTCTACTGCTTTTTCAATCTTAAACTTTCCCGGTGAAAAATTCCTTTCGTATTAGATTTATGATCATATTATATCCCACATAGACTGTATTTACAGCTGGTGACCTGTCATAAATTCATCCCTGAAGTGTGATTTAAAACACATAAAGCAAATATAAAGTTACAGTAATAGAAAAATATCATAAACCAGTAATGATGCTTCGGTAACATATTTAGCGTTACTCAAAACATTCATATTTTTTTGCATGAATAATCAATGATTGATTGATTATTCATGCAAAATGAAACGCCTGCAAAATGCCTGACAGATTTATAGATAAAATATCAGGAAAAAACACACTAAAAGATGGTTAACATTTTCATGAGAGAATGGACTAAACGAAGAAAAAACTCCACTCTAAACCTTCTTCCGTCAACTAAATAAATAGAAAAAAACCACATGAAAACACTTTAACTCCATTTACTTCCGAAAGAGAACGGAAACCCCTTAATGAATCGGATACGGCTCTAAAGCAAACCCAATGGAAGAAGTATAAATCTTAATTAGAACAAACAATTATTTCTTCAACAACAGTACAATATAAAGAAATCACGAACACGACGCGATGAAAGAATTAAAAAACGAACAACAGAAGGCCGTTAAGTCAATAGTCTTCAACCGTTCCCTCTCACACCTCTCCCGAATCCCTTTCTTTGATTGTAGTCGGGGCTCTATCTGCCCAGCTAAACTGACAGCTTACAAGACCTGAGAACTTAAAACGTCGATCACATTTGAAAGCGCAAGAGCCGGGTTAAAAAAGGGCCCAGCGCTGAGGGACCGTTTAATGTTTGCCATCAGTAGATTTTGAATTCATACAAGCGCGGGGTCACTAGAGCCCAGTTGGCAGTGTAAGGCCTGGGAGCAGAAAGTGCTTAAAACTGCGACGTACATCGCTAGAACAAAGTCTTTAAAGAACAAATTTTCATTAATTTTATCAAATTATTGGCCAATTTTTTTTTATGATCATAAGTTACGATGTTCTGCAGTGCAAAGCACGCTCCTTGTCGCACCTTTTTTTGTTATCTACCCCCCCCCCCTACGTGCCAACCTCCCTACACTTCCCAAATTACCACAAACACTTTATAAATAACGCATTTTCAATGTCAATGACAAAGTATTTAACTTCAAAAGTAATCGACAGAGTTGTAAATTCAGAAAGTATGCCTTGGTTATAAATAAAGTAAGTTAATTAATTTTGATGTTTTATTATGAATATGTAATACATTTTTAGCCAATAATTGTGTTTTACGTCTGTTTTTGATTTGACTGTAGTTTTCCGAATTCGCACAAAATGCCTTCAGAACAATTGCAAATGCTTGGAGTTGTGTTGCAGATCACTGAATGTAATTCTGCACCTGGGTGTCTAACACACTCGGCAACAATTTTTACAGCTCAGTGTGAAACACAAATAGATTTCCTTAAAAAGTTCCTCGAAACTTATTTATAAGCTTGTTTAGATAAAAAAAAAAACTGGGATTAAATAAGAAAACGATTAAAAAACTTGTTTCAATTAAAGACCGTCGTGTACGAGGACATTGGTGAACGTTAAATCTGTCGTTATCTCAAATATCCTAACCCTCAGGGGCACATCTTCACATGTGCAAGGGATTCATGGTCCCAAGGTACTCTAGTGATGTTTTCTTTTCCCATGGGGTTTACTGATTTTAGTAAACACGGGAATCGCACTCCCAGGATACCCAAATCATTTTTACAGCCTTCCTCCTAATACTATATTCCCCCATCCCGTTTTACCTTTTATTATTTCTCATGTTTGGTGCAGTTTGTCAAATATGGCTTTTGCGATATTAACTCCAAAACAAACAATCGATTGATCAAATTGCCACACGTTGGCATGGCGTGGAAGTTTGGAGAGTTGGGTGTCAGATCGTCTTCTGACCGTGTTCAAAAGTACTAGGTGTTGTCCTCGGATCTTTTTTTCGGGATTGATCCCGGAATATCACCGTTTGGAGAGTGATCTGCCTTCTCAAGTGTTGCTTCGTCATCTGACCGTGGTTCAAAATTACGAGGTGCTGTCCTCGGATCTTTCCCTCAAGGGACTGATCCCGGACCGTCGTCAATAGCCCGTTGTGTTGCTCTAGTACGACGTTAACTAAAATTACCATTACCATTAATTGTTCCTTGAAAGTCATAAGAATCGCGCCCGTTATATCTATACCCGTAGTGAAAATTTTAACCCTTCTTTGCATAATGGTGGAAATTTCCATCATAACATTGAATGCCCAAAAATTATATAAAAGAACAAGTTCACTTTAAGTTGATCGTGTCTGGATACCTTTTGAAAGTCCATTGCATAAAAAAAAAAAACATAGCTGTCAAAAATAAGCAAGTGTCACTATCAGTAAAACGAGCTTGAAGTTGTCATTCCGCTGTTTGATGTAGTTGTAATAAACGTATGATTTCGTTTTTAATTTTGTTTTATTATATTTGAGTTTCTATTGCTAAAAAAGTGAAAATGAGTGGAAGAAATGTTTGTAACATGTGTTTCTGTTATTTTTAGAGCAATTTCATAAAAAGTTTGCGTTTAATTAAAAAAATAATGCATGATACCATCATATTGTTTTTTGCTAAATTTATACTATAAATATATACTAAGATTTTTTTAACCATTTTTCCTTTAATTTTGAACATGAATTATATCACCTTGATTTATTTCACCAATAAAGAAAAAGTCATGCAAAGAAGGGTTAATTAAAATATCCATCTCCACTCTTTCGTTGTTGTCTTGTGTTTGGCGCAGCTTGGCTAAATATGTCTCATGTGCCACAAAACTCAAAAACAACCAACTGACCTACCAATTACGACCAAAATGTACTCGGGATCACTACGGAAAGTCGCGATGAACTTTCAGGATGCCCCCTCTCTGGATTAAAACCAAAGCTTTAAACAAGAACCTCGAGAAAAGTTATGCGATAGTAGTTGGACTAACTTCCGGCGCTAACCCTCCGCATCCAGAATGCTTCAATATTTGACGTCCCCCTCCTTCATTCGACAGTTCGTTTGACACAGAACAGGACTCTACACTTAGGCGGCAATGCGGGGAATTTAAATTCAAACCCCTTCCTCCGCAGGGAAAAGTTTGCGACACGGGGAAATATTTGAGACGATTGAAAGCGGGAGAAAGTTTGTCGCGAGGAATTTCCATCTGCCCCAATGATTCGCTGAGATTTGTCAGGCTTGAAGGCTGCCCTGAACCAACGATTGAATCGTTAAAAAGTATTCGCTACTTTGAAGCACTTGCGGCATTTTACTTGATTTTTGAAGCAGCGGCGCACAGATGATGATTTGGAAATCGTATGAGTTACTGAATTAATTTTGTGAGTGACATTGGAAGATGAAGTGATTTGAACTGCTTCTTTAGCTAGACGTTTTGGAATCTGAAGAAAATAAGGCTGAACCTAGTAGAAGAAAATAAGTTATATTCGGTACATATAATTACGATTAAACATAATTTTTTTGATAACGGGTAAAATACGGTAAATGATGTATTGGATTGATGCAAAAGTTCGTCCCGTTTTTTTGACCAAAAATTGAAGAAAAATTATTTTATTTACTAAAAATGAAAATTTGGTATAGTATGTGCAGTTTCGTTCCATGATCTCTCCCTGACAACAACTATACCATTTCTACCTGACAGCAATTGCGTCTTCTTTCCATGACAATAGTTACGTCATCCCTCCCTAACAGTAGTTCAATAGTTGCGTCATCTCTCCCTGATTAATTACGTTATCTCTCCCTGACAGTAATTGCGTTACCGCTCCCTGACAACAGTGACGTCATCCCTCCCTAACATTAATTCAATAGTTGCGTCATATCTCCCTGATTAATTACGTTATCTCTCCCTGACAGTAATTGCGTTATCGCTCCCTGACAACAATGGCGTCATCCCTCCCTTACATTAGTTAAATAGTTGCGTTATCTCTCCCTGAATAATTACGTTATCTCTCCCGAACAGTAATTGCGTTATCGCTCCCTGACAACAGTGGCGTCATCCCTCCTTAACAGTAATTCAATAGTTGCGTATTCTCATTGACTAATTACGTTATCTCTCCATGACACCAACTATGCCATCTTTCCCTTACAGTAATTGCGTCATCTCTCCATGAAAATAGTTACGTCGTCTCTCCATTACAATAGTTATGTCATCTCTCCATTACAATAGTTACGGCATCCCTTCCTAACAGTAGTTCAATAGTTGTGTCATCTCTCCCTGATTAATTACGTTATCTCTCCCTGGCAGTAATTGCGTTATCGCTCCCTGACAACAGTGACGTCATCCCTCCCTAACAGAAATTCAGTAGTTGCGTCATCTCTCCCTGAATAATTACGTTATGTCTCCCTGACAGCAATTGCGTTATCGCTCCCTGACAACAGTGGCGTCATCCCTCCCTAACAGTAGTTCAATAGTTGATCTTTCCCTTCGGGATTGATCCCGTACCGTCACCTATAGTCCATTGTGTTGTACCAGTGTGACTTTAATTAATTACCTACCTTAAATATTGTCAATAGTTGTATGAAAATGAATCTTGTTTGTGTCTGAGCTTTAAACGTCTCTCACTTTTATAGTTGAAACCCTATTATTATAAAAGCAGCATGACCATTGGCTATCCAGTTGATTTCTTGCAATACCTGTTAGCGACCAACCAAACAAAATTAACACTTACAGAAAGGCGGCTTATCACTGCCATTGCTGAGTGGTGCGCTGGGCGCGGCCTTGCACGTTGTCAGAAAAAATTGGGCGGTCAATTTAAAATAAAAACGATCATCACTAAAAAAACTAGTCGTAAGATGCGGGTAATTGATTGCTAGACGAATTTGTAACGGAGATTAGATTAGTAATATGCTAAACTATATTTTAAAGTTTGCAATGATCATAATTTTATGCTTATCTGTCAATAATTTTGGGTTTTTCTTTTGATTGTAATCAAAAAACGCTTTTGAACTTGTATAGTTTTTTTGATATATTTCTTACAAGGTACGTTGTTAGTTCCAGGCTAACAATAGTCCGCTAGTCATGGTAATTGCCTACACTGTCTCGCATTTAATTACATCGTGGTTTTGCTTTCATTAGGAAATAATATAAATGAAATACCATAGTTTTAAATAATGTGGTAAACACTTATGCCATTGTCATTTTTTATTATTTTTTAAAAATAACGTTGCAATCATTTATGCCATTGTCATTTTCATCTATGATTTTGCAATAGATAGGATTCTTTTCTAGTTCAATGTCATTATTACCATCCTAAATCCTGATGTAAGATTTACTTTTAAAAAGTCCAAAGCATGTTTGGCAGACCGATTTGTATGTAACGACAGATCTGTTCATCAATCAGCCTATTGGCTAAGATATTGTTCTTCGGGTTCGGGTTGACGTCACTATTCTACAGTCCATTTGCATATACTGTCCATTAGCATACCGTCCATTCATACATGGGGATGCAGAGTTGGTTGGATGATTGTTTCGGGGGTCTTATGGTACAAGGGTCATATTTGGCTAGGCTTCGCCAAACACAAGGCAACGTCAGGTAAAAAAATGTCGGGAAGGGGTAAAAAACGGGTGCTGCTCTATCTCAATACGGCCGCTAGGTTTAAGTCGTAGAATACGTCAGTGAGGCCATGTGGCGAATAAGAGTGAAAGAACTAAGTAATAGACTGTTTTAATTTCACACATCAAATGTTTATCTCTCGGCGCATATATCACAATTGATGCATTAGCTGTTGATGTTGAAGGTTGTGGCTTATTACCGATCTCAATGGGTTGAACAGCATCATTTGACTATCAAACGTTTATGTCATCAGATATGCTATTTGTGTTGAACTGAACAGTGGAGGTACTGACGCATTCTTATCAGGCATTTGTTCATCTTGAAGGTGCGACGCTTATACTTTTAAGAACTCCCTCCGAGCCCGTTGACAATCAGCATCGGATGTCCGGATCTTCTTGGATTCCTCATCTCTTGATTTTTCTTCCTGTTGACGTTTTCTAAATTCTTCTGGTGTTTATTATACATATATTTAGACATTTTGAAATTTCTGCGATTTTCCGCATTTTGAAGTCTAAAATCTAAATAAGTATTAAATATTTAGTTTTTTATCTATTATTATTATTTATAAAGTGCAAAGAGACGAAGGTAATGATTTCTCAGATGTTGTGATCGGATAGAGAAGGCTGGAGCTAGACTAAAATATGGCGAGCGGCGTGACGCTTTAAACTTTGAGGCGCTCTCGAAAAGCTCATTGACGCTCCGCATCGGATGTTCGGATCTTTTTTCTTTGGATTCCCCATCTCTGGAACTTTCTTTCTGTTGACGTTTCTATAATTTTTCTTGTATTTGTCATGCATATATTTGGGCATTTTGAAATTTTTGCGAAATTCCAACACTTTGAAGTCTGATATCTTATATCTATATAAGTTTTATTTTCGATTTTTATTTATAGAGAGCAAAGATATTAAAAAAATGACACATCAAACTTCGTGCTCACACAAAGAAGGCCGGTGATAGATTAAATTAATATGAGCGGCAGTGTGCATTTTCGTGACTCAAATTTGCGCCGCGATCGCATTAGCCGATGATTTCAGCGCAAGATCAATGAGAATTTACAACATTCTTTGTTTAATGCTCTTTTGAACGCGATATAGTTCATTTATGTATCATTTATATTCTTCAAGGTACTAAATTTTTCGCATTTACGCCGTCAAAAGAGGCATTGGGGAACGAATAAAAAGATAGACTGTAGGTCTATCCCAGAAGTGGGACCCTTGTTTACTAAAGGCAGTAAACCCCATGTGAATTAAAAAAGATCACTAGAGCGCATCGGGACCGTGAACACCATACACACCTAAAAGAGATGTTCCCTTGAGGGCCTGGAGATGCAGATAGGATCGAAAGCTATTGATCAACTCTAAATAACATACAAGTCAACTCGATTTCTTATCTTTTCCGCAAGGGCAATACAATTACAAAGCTCCAAGTTAAAAATGAACCTATCTTGACGTTTCTATATAAAAGATCCAAACGTTGTTTTAACACTTTCGCTGCCGATCTCACGCCAGCGCGTGATGTGGCGTCAACGCTAAGGAGCCAAACACACGTCAGCGCGTGGTGTGGAGTGATGTCTCAGTAGCCAGTCACGCGTTCGCGCGGGTAGAGCTGCGCCTCAACATTTATTCTTCGCTTCAAATGGCATTATATGTTAGGTGTTGGCGTGATATTGGCGTGGAGTAAAGGTTAAAAGCTAGTTGTAAAGGTATGTGGTTTCAAATTTATAGTTTCTTAGTTATTAAAAAAATAAGTTGTAGAGACGATAGTTCTGCGCACACACAGGGTCTTCATGACCCTAAAAAAGAAAAATGCAATATAATAAACCTCTAACAGATGATGAAATTGAAAATTTGTTGGCTGAGCTTTCGCCAATCTATTCTGGTATTGGTGTGGCTGGTATTGGCCTCTGGGAAAAACCCACTTCTACTGCGGGGCAAAAACTATCAACGCACCATATTGGCTTTGGCAGCGAACGTGTAAAGATTGAGACAAAGGCGGGAAGTTAAGGAGAGAATGATAGACCATGCTCAAGGCCCAGTTGCACATTTTATCCAGATAGTGTGCTAGCCTCAATAAGAACCATGTATATTTTTGAAGAGGGGAAAGAGATGAAGTTTTGATCAAAATTAATAAACCAAAATAATTATTGATTTCTGTTAAATATCTTTATCAACGAAATGTTTTATCGCATATACTTCGGTTCATACTCTTATCTTTTGTTTCCTATTGTACGAAATCATCAATATTAAAACTTTCATGTTAATCTACTGCAGTTTCCCAAACGTGAAACGATTCAATATTTTACAAAAAGATTCTTCAATAATTCAATGCCAAAGAAAAATCAGTTTGAAGTTTTAAAATGGAAAATAGAAAGAGAAAAAAAGAATTATACTGTATGTATCATAAATTCTTTGGAAGGGAATCAATACTAAAAAAATTAAAGTACGAGATCTTTTTTTAATCATAGGATTGTGTGTGTGCGCGTACTTTTTAACAAATCCTAAATTTTTCCACTGTTAAAAAATAAAAAGAAATAAACACCGAAGACGAAATTAAACTATCATATTACTAACATTTTTAGAAAGCAAGACAGTTGTATGCAATCTTTATTTGTTGTAAGTAAACAGATTGCAGCTCGAAAATAACTTTAAAAAAATGAATTAATTTTACTTTTGTTATATAGATGGCAGCAGGAACGCATTATCTACTGTTTTTACTTTTACATACACCCATACTGGATTTACAACTAAATTTTAAATATAATTGTTCAGCATATTGTGATACATTTTTCTGGAAGGTTGTATTTCCTTTTTTCAAAGGATTAAAGAAAAGAGAGAGAGAGAGAGAGAGAGTGAAACAAACATTTCCATTTAGAAGGTAAATAAAATCTTAAATTAAGAATGCAAATGGTTCAGAAGATTAAAAGATGTGCATGTTTATTTATATTTCAAAAATCAACGAAAATATATTTTGTTTTAATATTTGAAGATCATTTTAACTAAAAAATTTTGGTTACGAATAGTACCAGAAAGAAATTTATAGAATTCATTGCGTTCGAATATGAGATTGTTTTCATCCTGACTTCCTATAGATTTGCTTAATGCATACACATTGCTTTTCCCACACAAATATTCTTACTTAATTAACAAATTTCTATCAGTTATATGCTTTGAATCATTATTTTTGTTTTGTTCTGATCATTTAAAAAATCAACTTGTTTTCTAATAAAGTAGTAAAACAGAACGTGGATTAGCAGACTTAAAAATGAAATATTTGTCCAGACAATGCAGTATCATGGTTAAATTGATGAATTAGATTTCTAAAAAAAAATTACCGGTATTAGATCGAAATAAAATAAATTAAATTATTTTCAATTGAAAGATAGCATTTTGTGTATAGCTTATCTGAGACGCAGTTTTTTTTTTATCTCACTTTAGCACCAGTAGATGGCGACACCAAAAAGACCGTTCAATATGATAACGTGTTTCCTCCAGGTTACGTGTCCTGAGCGGACAGGTCAAAAACGTGTGTCACCAGGTTATAAAATTTCCCTCACCGGACACTCACTGCCCAGAGAAGTCGCTCGCCCCTTCCCATTTTTGAAAACTTTACCACTAGTACCACCCTAAGTCACTCCTCTTTAGGGTTACCATGTAATGTTCGCTCAGGAAAGGTTTGCTAAAAATACGTCCGCACAGGACACGGCACCTTTCCGACAACTTTTAGAACAAGTTAAACAAAGCACAGTTATCTATATAGGTAGCGGAATTCGTACTTCCTTAATCCTTAATTTTTATTCGTTATTCACTCCTCAATCGAGTTCCCAGACAGACTTCTTAATTCAATGCCATTACATTGCTCTCATAAGTCTGAACCAACTAAATTTTTTGGTCATATATCTTACATATGTTCTTGTTTTTAGTTTTGCCCACACACTTTTATCTCTTCTGTAGCTAATCTACAAGTAGGTCGTACGACCCACCCATATGGGTTCGCCATTCGTTATTCATATTCATGTAACATGAATATGAAAAACTTAATGAATATGAACAGTAGCTTATGTCTTCACATTTCAGCTATTTTTAATTATTAACCATTGAAGCCCATGACTACTTCGTTTCAATACAATATTCTGTATTAAAAAATAAAACCCAAATACCGAATAATGCCTTGTGGAATCCAAAAGTTTATTGCATATTCTTCTAGGAGTGCTAAGATAAAAAAAAATTAAGCCTGGAAAGTAGTATAATCATCCCAACTGTCTCATCCCAATTTTCCTCATATTTATCGCCTAACAAAAAGGAAATCTACAACACTAAGTTATACCTTTTCTGAATTACAGGATTGTTGCAGAAAACTTTTCTAATTGAAAGATTCATAACATATTTGTTGTTAAAAGAAAAAGTTCTGATGATGTTGAAAATAGAAGTCTTGTTTTAGAGAAATTTTTAGATTGATTTTAGAACATAATAGTCTAATAAAGCGTCATACTTAAAAATAAATTCAACTATATATTTTAAATGTCATTTTTGAATTTGTTTTCATACTATTATTTTTGTAAATGAACACACAGAAATTTGCATGCCTGTCAAGTGAGAGCTGTAGAAGGAAATAAAAGGGGACAAATTTTCTGAGGTGGAACTAGGCTATTTGTGACTGGTGACGAGTGAGATTGATGCACATTCGAAGATAAATTTGTGCATTTAAAATGGAGTTAAAGTGTAATTAATTAAGTATAATTGGGATAAAATATACTAAATTCAACCATACTAAAAATTAATGGTAGTTAACGTATCGCTGGAGTAACACAGAGTGCTGTTTGCGACGATCAGGAAATAATCCGTAAGAGTAAAAGTAAAAAAAAAAAAAGGTTCCCCCGTCTTATTCTGTGTTCTCCAAACGCTTTGGTAGTTATCCTAGAGTAGATTAATATAAGCATATGTCTGTCTATTTCGATCTCAGCTAAGTGTATTGTGGGTAGGTAAGTAGCTGAATTTTTGTCGAACTATTTTGAACTATGATCAGATGACAAGGCCAGCACCTAATCTGTTGTTCGAAACCCGATCCAATCAAAATCCGTCGTGGACGTGAGAAATGGTGCATGTCGAATTTGTCGTAGCCTCAAATGTTATGACGTTGGCGTAATGTTGTAGTTTCGATAGTTCGGTGCCAGTTTAGGTGCGACGTCGTCATCTGATCGCGATTCAAAATGGGGAGGTGTTGTCCTCGTTTGTGTTGCTCCAGTGCGACGTTAATTCAACTACTTATCTACCATTAAATTATCGAAGCATTCTGTATTAGTCAAGTGTGAAAGAAAGTCTAAAGCTATAGCATGTAAAGTTATCGAAAACAATTAACGTATAACAAAAACGAAAGTGCCTTTATTGCCTTTCTCTTTACAAATCGCCGAACACTGTAATTAACATCAAATAAACATCATATGAATAATAATTTTGCATATTTTTAATGAATATTTTCCTCTTTATTCTATTGTACGCAATGTAAAATGGAGTTTGAAGCATGAACGTTCTTGGTTGTAGGTTTCTATTGGATGTTACAATCAGACAATTTGAGGAACATAAAATGGCGGATTGTCCAGATACCAAAAGTCCTTGTGTCTCAATTTACTTTCCAGCTTCCTTCTCTTCGGGGAATGGGCCGGCGAAGATGCCCTTGAGGAGTGCTGGAAATATCATGAATAAAATCGATTAATTTCGGCATTACCATTGATCTTTTAGTGCATGTTTAAACCAAATAAAACCAATTGTGGATATTTTATTGAACATATTACAAAGAAAGCGAGAAATATTCGTGTTTTACCTAAATAGTCAAATTTTAATAACTGATTGATTTATATTCTTAAAAAAACTAGAGAATATGAATTACGAATGTTAATATTAGATAAGCGTACTAAGCCATCAAAATGGAGAAGCAAATTGAAAGGTAAGAAAACGCTAAATTAAGTGAATAAAGGCCTTATATAAAATTAAAATTGTCACAGATTTAATTTGATCAAAATTAAAAAATACACATTTTTTAATTATTATTTAATAAAAAACAGGAATGGACGGTAAAATGTTTAAGAATAACTTTTCTTAAAGAAAGAGTACTTTTCTTATCAAATAAATAATACTTTTGAAACATTTTATTAAAAGTACGTACCTAAAGTTTTAAAAACCTAATGATCTTTAAGCATTTCACACTCACACAATGAAAATAAAAAAACTAGTTTGCGTTCATTTTACAGGTAAAACTTTAGTGCAATTAAACTTCTAAACACAAGTCCTTTAAAAGCTACGTTACCTACAAATTTCCAATCAAAAGCCTTTAATCAATAAAATTATCCTTGAATATTAATATAAAACTCCACTTTAATCGTTCAAACTGTAATTTAACTGTTTAAACAAGTATTACAAGTCTACAAAGTAACTAACGAGTAACAGTCGAGACTTTTATTTATTACTTAATAAAACTAAATCGTAAGTATAACATGTTTGAAAACTGTTAAAGTTCGCACAAAAATGATCAAGATATCTTTATATAAAAAATAATGCTATACGTTCTCTCTCAAAAATAAAGTTGATCTTAAGTAATAAATTATATTGCTAAGAAAATAACTAACTTTATTCTACTTAATACAGTAAAATAAATTTGTTATCTTGTGGAAATAGATTTTATTTAAAAGAACAATGCTACGCATAGTTATAACTATGTTCTATTATTAATAAAAGAACATGATTTGTAATGGAAACTTAAATTCATGATATTTTTGTGCACACTTAAACAAGCTTCACTATTACTATTTATTTCTATAACATACAAAATATACTGTAGAAAATAAGAAAGCTTACCTCCACATGCTGAAGATTTGAAGAGAAAAGTATGCATGTATAAATTATAAGCGTTTCTCATCTTTATCGTCTTAGTGAGATTTTTTTGGTTTGTAACTTAATTAAAAAATAATTGAAGCTATATGATCCAGATTAAAGTCGTAAAGTTATTTTTAACAAATAAGAGATATACTAGTACATTAACTGATTTATACAACATAAATTAAACATGTGTGAAAAAAAATTAAAACATTTTCTCACAAATGTTTGATTTGGGAACTGTAATACATGTAGTTTAAAACACTACATTTTTGTAGCTGCATCCACAAATTTATGTTTTTATACACTGCATTTGGCTACCAGAAAAAAGAGCATATTTTATCCAAGACTAGGTAAGACTTTTGAGTTTTTGGATTGTTGAATTATAGGATAGTACATCGTATAACATTTGGTAATTAACCTGTTGCATTCCCAAAACTGTACAAATGGGATGAAATAGAAAGCTTACCGAACAGTAATATCTGAGGATGTGTACATATCTTGTTCTTCTATTTTTCAATTTGTATTTAAAATATTTATTTCATATCTTCATTATATTGTGAATAACTACATAAGAATTTTAAGATGTAGCGTTTATAAAACTTATATTAGTTTTGTCTCACTTATATATAGCAAGTGCTTGTACTATACAAAATGTTGCATTGCATCAAACAGTGGTGACTAATTAAATATTCTTCACAGTTATAAGACGATTTGTGTGTGTGTTCCATAGAATAACTATAATAATTACTATTTGATTTTACAAACTATTAATAAATATTTCCTTTTATGCGATACGTTAGTTTTGAGGGAAGCTGATTAATCTAAGGATCTAGCTATTTTTGTTTACAACTGTTGTAAAGTTGTGCTTATATTTATAGTTTACATAAAAAAAATAAAAAATACTGTGTAAGTAACAAGTCTGTCACAATTTTCTTTATAATGTTTTAGTTTCGTTAATCGTTCTAATCTTAGCCCCATTTGTCAATCTTATCCATTTTACTTAAAATATCCTTTCTTGATGGATAGTAATCGAAATGTTCAGCAAAGTAGTTTTTGTCGATAAAAACAAATATGCTATTGCCCTGATAAATTAACCTTTGCTTCAAACAAAATGCATAAAATTTAAAATCATTTCCACTTTTAAGACCAAATACGCATCCTTAATAACGCATCCTTATTTCTGGCTCTTACATTTATCTCATTTAAGTGTGGATGATTGTGAAATTGTATAGCTGATGGATATCTAATATGTACTGAAATTACTCATAAATTACAACACAAAATTTAGAAATATTGTTTTATACTTGATAAGGCGACCTTAAACGTTTAGATGAAATAATTGTATAAATAAACACAACAAAATAAATATTATACAAATGATAATTTAATCTCAATCGAATTATTATGAAGCATCCTTTCTTAACTGGCTTTCCAACACTTTGAAACCTAGAGTATGTCCAAACTCGTAGAAAAAGTAACAGGTATAAATTAGAGATGGCATAGATTCTGAACGAGAGTATCACTTCCTGTCCACGAAGTATTCTTGTAATAGTTACATCAGACTTACGACACCAGGAAAAGAAGATAGAGTTCTGTTAAGATAGATTTAAAGATAGATGAAGTGAATGAGAGTAAGAGGAATAGGAGTGAGTCAGGTTTGATAGAAGAGAAGTGGCGGTAGAGTTCGTGAAAGGATTCCGTCTTCAATATGCTCCAGAAAGTTGAATCGACGACCAGTGCTGAGTTGAAGAGGGTTTGTTTTATTTACATTTTACTTAGATTCGGGGTGTGGTCCGGCCAAAATGGTCCTCACGAATGCTGTAAGAGTTGAATGAAGTAGAAAAGGAAAGATTAATTTTTGAAGTATGGGAAGAGATGGGTTAGTAAAGCTCTGGGTGTTAGCAATCGAAGCTGACGTTGACCATAACGACGCAAAGCAGAAAACGTGGGGGAAAGCGAAGCAAAGCTACATGGAAAAACTGCTGAAGCAAAGCTACATGGAAAAACAGGTGAAGCAAAGCTACACGGAAAAACGGCTGAAGCAAAGCAAATGCTGTTTATGTATACTTTATCTTAGCCACACAAAGGACATAAATAAAGCAACGTATAAAAGCTTTAAACTTGAGAAGCAATGCATTGATATAATTCCTAAAGCAACGTAAGGATATCCATAGGAAGCAATGCAACTATATCATATATGAAGTAAAGCATCGATATTTCTAGCAAAGCAAGCCGAAAACACTATTGAAGCCAGTAATTTATAACACTAGTGAAGCATTTATACCACTATTGAAGCAAAGCATTCATACATTATTGAAGCAAAGTATTTATACGTTATTGAAGCAAAGCATTACATTATTGAAGCAAAGCATTTGTACCACTATTGGAACAAAGCACTTCATCACTATTGAAGCAAAGCATCTATATTTCTTACAAAGCAAGCCTGGAAACACTAAAAAAGCAGATAAATATGTAGTATACGGGGCATGTATATCGGCAAGCAATATTTCTCGACAAAACAAGATGGCCGCCG
Organism: Metellina segmentata; assembly: GCA_947359465.1. Lineage (NCBI taxonomy): Eukaryota > Metazoa > Arthropoda > Arachnida > Araneae > Tetragnathidae > Metellina > Metellina segmentata. The sequence continues at coordinate 107,769,284 of OX375878.1, forward strand.
AAGTTAGTATTGCAGCCATCTTGTCGATTCGATTAGTTACGTATGGAAGTGAAAAGGTTGCCATAAATCTATACGTAGTATAAAGGTTACCATGTTTGACGAAAAATCGCCGTTGCACCGTATACTACATACCACTCAAAAAGCAAAGCACTTCACTACTATTGAAGCAAAACCTTTATATTTCTTTCAAAGCAAGCCTGAAAAAACTTAAGCAAAGCACTTATACTGATATTGAAGAAAAACATCTGTATTTTTTACAAAGCAAGCACCCAAAACACTTAATCCTCCAAATGGTTTCGACGGGATAAATCATCCATCTGAACAATTCTGCCGATGACGAAATATCTCGTCATCTAGATACTGTCGATATTTTGATGTCGAAGAGATCAAGATCTGGTCATCTTTTTCCTTTTGACGAGATATTTCGTCCAGCGAGATTTGGTCAATTTTGTTAACAACGAGACACTTCGTCGAGATAACCAACAGGAGGGTTAAGAAGCAAAGCACGAAAACCACTATTGAAGCAAAGGACTCTAAGCCTACTACTTACTAATCACTGCTACCAAGACCACAAATATAGCAAAAGCGTTTGCTGGTACAGCTGCAGTCTACGTTTCCAGTCGTGGCACTTTTTTGGCACACTTCTAGTAGCGAGTTATGACAGGTTAAGGCAACCCATCTTTATAACAGTTATTGCGATTTTTATGGCAATCTCGGCAAGCGGAAAGTGTGAATTTTCATTTTGAATATTCTAGAAAGAACTTTCAAAATCCGCTTAACTGTCGTTTGATTGATATATTTTTTAAAACGTTCACAAATGTGTTTCTGAAGCTTATTATTTCCCGTTTTAAAAGGAAAGCAATTTTGAAAGAAAAATATTTTTGAAGTAATTATTTCCTTGGCGACTTAAAAAAGGCTAAAAAAAAATTCCGAAGGCTTTTGCCACTGCTATAAACGTACTCTGCAGCTATACCCGTTTACTATTTTGGGGAGTGGAAAAGCTACTAAGCTTATAAAAAGAAAACTTTGCATTGAATAGATTTTATACAAAAATGTAACTCGATGCATAGATTTCAACTCTTTTTCTAAAGCAAAGGAATTCATTTCGTGCGGCATACTAAAGTAACAATATTGCAAGTAAGCTGCTCAGGAATAAAAGCAATAAAACAAGCTACTTCTATACATGGAAAATCATAAATTCACTTAATATTTATGGTATATATATATTGTACAACGGACAAATAAATAACATCCCATGCAACGTATACCTAATTCTGGATTTTAAAGTTAAAAAGTTATAACGATTTCAAAATAATGTTATAAGTTGATTCGATGTAATACAATGTATTAATTTGTATGATATTTAATCGTATCTGATACCTCCCCCCCACACCCACCAAGGATTCTTAACAATATATTACACCCCAATTAAAACTTAAGATAATTATATAATGTGTATTTTAGGAATAAAAGCTTTATTCTCTTGAAAATAGAAATATTACTTACACCATAAAAACTTCACGCTTACAAAACACTAGTTATGCTATTAATTTCTTAAAATTCATATATTTTTCTTTTTATAGTTTTTGAATTATTCGTATTTTGAAATTTCGAAGCAATATAAAAATATTTACCTACAGCATAAAAATTCTACACTTATAAAAACACTAAGTATACTATCAATAATTTCTTCAATTTATATATTTTCTCTTAATAGTTTATAAATAATTTGCATTTTAAAATTTCAAAAATAAATTTTCTTAAGCGCTGAAATTTTTTTTCTATAAACAAATGTTATCAATACTGCTAAAATGAATGTTTCCACTAAACACATTTGCATTTAATTGTATTTTATTGCGTTTTAAAGGTGGCACTTTAAAAATAAATCCTACAAAAATTAACCGATTTTAGCTTTCTTTTGGAGCCTAATCTACTCATAATATTTTTGTTTATATAAAAAGAGGCATAAATACAAAGCAAAATTTAAAGAACTGTTACTTACTTTCGTATTTAATGTAACCATCTTCATCTTCAGCTGGACAGCAGGCTGTGAAGATTTCGTCGACTTCTTTGTCGTTTAATTTTTCACCTATAAACAAGTGCTGCTTTTAATTTATACATTCATTTTAATAATATTCCATTATCTATAAAATGTAATCAGTTAGTCAGCTATAATTCTGAAAAATAATTTTAGAAAGAAACGTCTTTAAAGTTAAATGTTGTTATATAATCGAATTCCATAAGTTTTTACAGGAAAACAGTTATTACACGAAGTTATGCCTAAAAACTTAACAATAAGTTGCAAAAACCAACAATAAAAGTAAAAATAATAATCCGAATCTCGTGGAATCTCATTTGTTTTTTATGCATATTTAGGCACACTTTAAAATTAGGTATTCATCATTAAATATATACATTTATATGAGAACGATTTTATAAATTTGCAAATTAACACTCATCAGTTTAATTGTTAATCGAACAGAATTTATGCTTTTTAAAATTAGATAAAATTGAAGAATTTAACGAAATAAAGCTGTAAAGTTAATTTAATATTTCGTTATGAAGTACAATATTCTTAGTTACACGAAACACAAAGATGGTTGATTTTAACTTTGATTCCATAAAAAATATCTAGTCTAAAGATTTAAAATACTTTACACTACATATTTCAACGGGTGAAAATTATTTCCAAGGAAAATGGTTGCACTAAAACCAGTTAATAAACTATCATCTTTTAAGAGGTACTGTAACGAAACACAAAGATGGTTGATTTTATCTTTGATTCCATAAAAAATATCTTGTCTAAAGATTTAAAATACTTTACACTACATATTTCAACGGGTGAAAATTATTTCCAAGGAAAATGGTTGCACTAAAACCAGTTAATAAACTATCATCTTTTAAGAGGTACTGTAACGAAACACAAAGATGGTTGATTTTATCTTTGATTCCATAAAAAATATCTTGTCTAAAGATTTAAAATACTTTACACTACATATTTCAACGGGTGAAAATTATTTCCAAGGAAAATGGTTGCACTAAAACCAGTTAATAAACTATCATCTTTTAAGAGGTACTGTAACGAAACACAAAGATGGTTGATTTTATCTTTGATTCCATAAAAAATATCTTGTCTAAAGATTTAAAATACTTTACACTACATATTTCAACGGGTGAAAATTATTTCCAAGGAAAATGGTTGCACTAAAACCAGTTAATAAACTATCATCTTTTAAGAGGTACTGTAACGAAACACAAAGATGGTTGATTTTATCTTTGATTCCATAAAAAATATCTTGTCTAAAGATTTAAAATACTTTACACTACATATTTCAACGGGTGAAAATTATTTCCAAGGAAAATGGTTGCACTAAAACCAGTTAATAAACTATCATCTTTTAAGAGGTATTTAAATACAAATATTTTGGCACTCTTATTTGGTGAAGCTTTTATTTCTAAAAATAATCACTCATCGGGATGGATCCCAGACCGTCGCAAATAGACCGTTGTTTTGCTCCAGTGCAAAGTTAATTCAACTACCCGCCTACCAAAAAAATAATCTTAAAGGATTTCCTTGAAACGGCTGCTAAATTTATTTTATTTTAGGGCTCTAAGGAATCAGTGCCTAAAATTAATAAAGAACAAAGACTGGTTGAATTTGCAATTTAAAGTAAACAGACCCCGAAACTCCATTAGGTAACAGGAAGCTTCTGTTTGTTTTAAGTCTACCCTAAGAGGCGTGGGATATATTTATACCACGAGCGTTTGTCTTAAATTTAGTTATCCCCCTTTTCTAGTGATTTAAGTAACTCTATAAACAAAGTCGACAATGGCTCAATGCTTATAATACCAGCTACCATGCATTCAATTATGGAACTGTAAGTTTCTTAAGCCATAGGTAGCGATACACTGGTGGCCCGATAGAGTAGTACAAAGTTTCTTGTGACCTCATATTTTTCAAGGGAAGTGTTGAGATGTAGTTTCTTACCTAGGGAAAGCAATACGTGAGCCAATTCAGCAGCCATCATGGTTCCGTTCTCATTTTTGTCGTACACTTTCAAACCTTCCAGTAAATCTTCAATTTGACCGATGTCTTTGTTCTTCCTGACACCGCTGTAGATGGGAAGGAATTCTTCGAAGGTCAACATTTTCTCTCCTGAAACGAAACGCACGTTTGCAATGAAACCATTCAACGCATTCGGACACTGAAATCATTCCTTGAACTGATTTGATTCTATAACAATAAATAATCGCTTTTCCAAGATAATTCTCTCACTTGTAAGCAAGTTCCGAGTCTAGTTGAAATAAATTAATTTTTGTGAAAGATAGATTTCTTAAAAACATAATTTCAGAAGTAAAAAAACTCGTAATGGAAAATTTACATGTTGGGAGTTTATGATATTAAGAGTTGTTTTTAACTGATTCTCCTTGTTATAAAATTAAGTTGAACCAACATTCTTCTCTTCAAATATATTTTCCCTTGATAATCTTCACACTGAACTATATTTCGGACATTTTAATTTTAAAAATTCAAGTTTAACAAGGCAATATCTTGTCTTAAAGCTAGGACTGAAAATTATTATGCATATGACAGAGAACATTGCATGGCACTCGACGTTATTTTAATACTGTAGAAATTATACGTAGTTATTATATAATTAATAATTATAGTTATTATATAATTCATAATTATAGTTATTATATAAATAAAATTATAGTTATTAGTAATTATAGTTATTGTAATTATAGTTATTATAATTATAGTTAATATAATTATAGTTATTATGTATGTTATAGACATTATTTTAATACTACATTCTTTAGTTAACATGGATAGCAAGGAGGGAGTAGTCATGGAACTCAGGCAATTTATTATTTGTTGTTACATATTCCTTAAGGTCCAGCTAAGCCCCTTGATGAAGTCCATGAATCCCTAACACTCTAAAAAAAGTCCAACTATGGATCAGGACTTTAATAGAGATCCTCCCTCATCGCAGGCCACAAGATGACTGGTGAAGGCATGTTCAGTGCTACAGTCTAGTCAAGTTGAGAAGGCTTTAAGATCCAAAACAAAATGTTTTCTCTTATTTATTGCACTCTGTCAATCCAATCTATTAAATCTATCAACCTCAAGTCTGAAATCTATTTGAAGTCTAACCTTTGTCCTTAATTATTTTAAGACTGACTGACCTCTTTAGACTAAGACCTCTTCTGCGCTGTTAACCTGAACTGTAGCTGGTTGGTCACAGGGTTTGGTTCCCTCTCATTAGTTAACAATAGAAAACTCCATTGCACAAATACATTCAGGAGTCTATTTGTCTGTTCCAACAAAAATTTGTATTATTGTCAAATGATTCTTTCACTGGAGCAATGTTGATTATAATCAACAAGACGATGTACTGAGTTCAGACGATGGTAACTTCTGGTGTACACCAAATTCTTAATTTGAAGCTAAGATTCGTGATGAATCTCAGCTTCATATAAAAAATTTGGTATGGTTTTTTTCCTCTACGGTGGCAGTGTAACAAATAGTGACCGTAAAGAGACAATCCCAATTATTTTACCCAATCCTCTGAGTAGGAGCAAAAACTAGATATGTTGTTTTATATCGCTTGCTGGAGAATGTGTGTGGGACTCACCTTCCTTCTTGGTGCCTCCTTGTTTGGCGACGGTCTCTTCGGTGACACTCAGATCCAATGCCCTCAGCAAAGATCCGAGCCAGATGGCATCGATTTTACCTTCTCCGGTGGTGTCATACACCTCAAAGCAGCCCCTGCAGTCTGGAAGGCAACGAAGTAGAAATTACGAGATAGTTCAGACACTTCTAAACTATAAAATAAGTAATCAACTTCAAACAAGATTTGTGTAAAATGTGATGACCTATAATACCGCCTCATTTCACATATTTTAAGAGGCGTTGCTCAGTCTGCGCCTGCAAACTGCGAGTTCTACTTGGTGCAAGTTCGATTCATCTAACTTACCGGGACCATCGTGGCTTAAGTGGGTTTGCCTAATAAACTATCAGCCTTTAATTTGTAGGCGGCGCAAGTTCCTTTCCTGTCAGGTTTGATTTGTCCCTAGATGTATTTCCCCCGTCTGTGTCAGTAAAACTTTCTTTGTGTGTATGTCCATTACTTCATATTGTCTGTAATGTGTTTGACACAGAATGGCCAAATATGGCCCTTGCGCCATAACACTTGACCAGTCTAACTTACTCTGGGAATATTCCTCTTTTCAGTCATTAAAACTTTCCTTGTGTGTATGTCCATTACTTGACGTTGTATGTCTTGTGTCTGGCTCAGCTTGGAAAAATAAGACCTTTGTGCCATAAAACTCAATCAACCTTTTACGAGGCATGGAAAAATTAGACTATCTATAGCTCTACCTTTTCGTTTTTTTACTGGGGTCACATTCAGTTTGGAGTTTTAAGACTTATTTCAGTTTTCCAAGACGAGCTGATCCATCACCCCTGATGGATGTCGCCAGTTACATTTACCAGGATCATTCGTTTTGAAGGGAGGGGATTGAGATGAAAAGTGCATACGTTGTAAAAAGTAGTTCACTTGGCTAGAAACACAATTTTTATTCTGCAATATCATCACAAAGGGAGAAAAATTGAATACTTTCCAAAATTGCGTCTCCCCCCACCATGGATTGCATTCCTTATCTATGAATAAAGGTTTTAAATTTTTCTAGAAGGCTATATATTGCGAAATAATAGCTGGATATGGAAAAACAACTGAGGAAAAAAAAATCAAATTTATAATTTACAATTCCATCGGTCACAGAATAAGTTGAGAGGGACGTGATTTGTGAGGGCTTGGAGAGGGTTTAAGGGGATTGAGCCTCCCCACAAAAAAGAAGCCTAAAAATGCCACGACATCTCAACCTGAGCAATGCAATTGTTTTATTGCTCCCTCAAATGTCCTACCATCTAAAACTACTTCAACCGGAATGACCAGACACAATCATTTTGATTGTACCGGATTTTAATTTTAATTACCTTACCGCTATTTTTAGAAAATTCTATTTTACTTTTTAAACAAAAGAAAATTTTTGTTTGAAATATCTGGCGCATTATTACACAAATAAATTGTTTTTAGAATTATTCAATCCAAATAGTGAATGCATTTCTCTATTAATGTCCAGACTTAATAGTTTATATTTTATCATCAATTGCTTATACGTAAAAGTTAAGTCTATTTTCCAAAAGTGTAATTCTTAAACAAGTAGGGCCGTGCTTAAAAATTATATATCTCCTCCTACCAAACCAAATTTCTGTATCGACCACATTGTATAATCACTCATATTATCAGCAGAGAACCACTATTAACATTAAAGACTACCTCCAGAATAGCAGAAGCGTTATCATTGTTACTTAAGCCTCTATTACACATCGCCCTTCTAATGTAATGTATACTTTATTTTACGATTCGATAGCCAATCGGTCCAAGTCCATTCCCAAGCCCACGTGACTAATATTTCTGGGCTCTTACGACAGCGACTCCACTTGCAGATCCGTCTATTTAACTGGTAGGTCGATGCTAGTTCACAGCACTAGTACTTTACTGGTAGTCCTACATTCAAACAGTACCAGGAAAGAAGTTAATGTTATTATCGATGAACTAGTTTACGATTCGATAGCCAATTGGTTCAAGTCGATTCCCAAGCCCACGTGACTAATATTTCTGGGATCTTACGATAGCGACTCCACTTACAGATCCGTCTATTTAACTGGTAGGGCGATGCTAGTTCACAACAATAGTCCTTTAGTATTAGTCCTATATTCAGACAGTACCAGGACAGAAGTTAATGAGATTATCGATTAACTAGTTTACGATTCAATAGCCAATTGGTCCAAATCAATTCACAAGCCCACGTGACTAATATTTCTGGAATCTTACTATAACGACTCCACTTACAGATCCGTCTATTTAACTGGTAGGTCGATGATAGTTCACAAGACTAGTCCTTTATTTGTATCCTACATTCAAACAACACCAGGACAGATGTTAACGAGATTATCGATTAACTAGTTTAGGATTCGATAGCCAATTAGAACAAGTCGATTCCCAAGCCCATGTGACTAACATTTCCGTTATCTTACGACAGCCATGCTCCTCCAATTTGTAGGTCAGTGCTAGTTCACAACACTAGTCCTACATACAGAAAGTACCACATATCGTTTTTTATTAGATTGTATCGCATTGTAACCGCTTGCTAGGTGACACAAAACTGTACCACCTAACAAGAATCGACTGGGTTCTCACCGTGGCCTTTGCAAGGATACCTACAGTTTTAGACTTGGGGCTCTGAGATCTCGAAATAGGTCTCGCAGTAGTAGGGGAGGGGGGCACTGGCAACTGCACAACAGCTGCACCAGAACAAATAAAGCTCTGAGCACCCTTCCCCAATAAGGTAAGAGCGTATTCTACAATCAGCTAGAATCAACCCGCTGCTATCTTTAGAATGCTCCTCCAGAGGGGAAGAATGAGATCTTGTGTTAGGAAGGAGGAACGGGAATACTTTTTCAACCGGTGTCTCCTTACGTCTCAGATTTAGTGCTTTCTTCTAAAAGGGCCGTGGTAATTTTTTGTGTGCTAGATTTGAATAAGATGAGTAATGCCTTCGAAGATTTTTGCCATTCCGATTCCTGGTCTCAAATGTAGTGCTTTCTTCTAAAAGTGCCGTGGTAATTTTTTATGCTAGATTTGAATAAGCTGAGTAATGTCTTCGAAGCTTCATTTGTGCCATTCCGATTCCTGGAGTATTGTCAATATACCTATGCAGTAGACATTGAGTAAGATGGAGGGAAATATCCAACCAACCCCCAAAAAGTTTGCAAATAACACGTGCAGTAAAATATCGAGGGCTTAGAGCAGAAACTAATTAACTAGCTCGAAAGTAAGCGTTAATGTTACCCAAACAATAGATGTTTGGAGACATTGATGGTTTTATATTCAGGAAAATTAGATTGTCGAATTGTAATCTTAAAAGATAAGTAGCGCAATCGAAATGCTTATAATTTTTTATTTGATCTGAATTTAATAATTAGTTTTTAATTAGATGTACGGTAATTTAAAAAAATTGTCTTATTATAATCTTAAAAGATATGTAGTCCATCAAAATTCTTGATTTCTGTTTTTGACCTAAAAATGAGTAGTCTATATTTAGCTGTACTGTTAATTTTTTTTGGATCAGATAAGGAGCTTCTGTTCTAAGTAGTCGACATACAAAGTATTCAATCAAAAAGTATTTGAAGCTTATTTTCCACACAATTATTAAAAATATGAAAGTATGTTATAAAAGCCAAGCACAACTTGCTGAATAGAATTTTTCCGGCAACACACATGCTCAATTTTTTCAACAATTTTCAACAAGGGTCGGATTTTTTAAAACTTAACAGAGAAGATGACATTACCGAATAAAAGAAGCGAGAGTTCTAAACTTCAATTAAAATGGCATCTTTATTATGGACTCGGAGCCTTATTTATTCGTTGATTTTACAATGCTTAAAGTTTTCATTCGGTATGATTATGTTTAAATGTGTACACTTTTGATAAAACATAGATACATTTGATGCACTATAGATTAATAGTAAGTGTGCTTGGCTGCTTTTAAATATTACAGAAACATTCATTTTTTCGCTTTTTATCTAAAACATACCCTAGGTTAATGTAATTCATTTTTTTTTGTAATTCATTTTTTTTGTAATTAATTTTTCTAATAAAACTTTTACTTTCTCAAAAAATTCTTTTGTAGAGTTTTTACAGACAGATTAAATTTGATAAGTATGTAAGTATTCAAACTAGATTTGCATATTAAGCTGTTTTTGTAATGTTTTCGAAACATGACATTTGAATTTTCATGCTCAAAATTTAACACTATATTAATAATTCAATATGAAAAGTTCTTTACTTAAAAATTTTTTCTAAATAAATGCGTATTTATTAAGAGTAAGTAAACGATATGTGATAAGATAATATACATTTTAGATGAATAGAGACTTGATAAAATATGCAATAGAATTATAATTTAGAAACTCTTAGCTACGAACGTTAACAAACTGAGATAAACACAATTTACAATAAAAATTGCAAATTTGCTTCAGAATTTTTTTCATTTGTTCTTGTTTTATAAATAGTCTTTATTTTGTTGTTTAAGAACATTTTGCAAAGCTTAAAAATCAGTCAGAAAACATAATTTTTTTAATCTAGAAATTATTTGATGCTCAGTGAAATGCACTGAAAGTGGCCATTTCTCAACTGAAAGTGAAATTTTTCTTATCCTATCCATTCAGAAATCTCAGAGGGCTTCCCTAAGCCTCTGAATATATCTTGATTAATAATATTTTTCTTACCTTCAACTTCGTAGCTCTTTAAATCGGCCTGTAAAGGAAAGATATTCCATTAAAACATATTGCAAAATTTTAGTTAAACATAAATAAACATTAAAAGAAACATCAAGTAACATGAGAGACTTCACTATCGTATTCACCAATTTTTGTGCATTGCAGAATTACTCTGATATGAGCAATTCTGAGCGTACTCTGAATAGTTTATATGTATTTGTATTTATTTTAAAGACAGTTTTTCACAAAAATTGTATTAGATATTTGGTTCTTGAAAAGTATAAATATCAAAAAATACATTTTTAATGAATTTATTAGCGATACACAGCTGTGAAAGAAATAATTCAATACAAAAAGGGTACCACAAAGGCTAGCAAGCCAACATTTCTCTCTCTAATTCTTTTAGTGTTCGTAAATGTGTATTGTAGCAAACAAATTTTCATAGTTGACTACACATTCTATGACTATTGTGATATTTACTTAATATACTGAGATTCAATAAAACATTGTCGTAAACTTAGTTTTTAACACTGCCTCTTACAACGGTAGACTAAATATATTTTACCACAGTGCATTTCTTCATTGATTTGGATACGTATTGATTGTTGATTAACATCTCATTTCACTGCTGTTGATTCACAATTTCAAATCGTATAACTAGAACTTTTTATTGCGCAAATCACATAATTTTTATTGTAGCATAAATAGAAAACTAAAAACAATTAAATATTTATAAATTTAAACTGGTAAATAGAATTACTACTCCTTTATGCGAAATTAAGTGATTAATTTTTTGATATTTAAAAAATATAAATTATTAGTCGACTTTGATATCATGTTAATTTAACGAAATAAATTAATTCGATATCTATGTCCTTGATGAAACTCACAGAAACTCACAATTAATGAGGCTAACTAAATAACAATATTACTCAATAAAATGTCAGAAGCTTCCTTTTTACGTTGAAAAATTAAGAATTTTATAAAAGTAATGATTCAATTTTATTCCAATTGGTGGACTTTGTAGTACCTTCTATTAGTCAACACCAAACTCTCGTAGCACTGAAGGCTATGTTTGTATCCCACTCTTTATATCACTTCATTCCATTTTCGCGCTACGTTATGAGCCTCACCTTTTTTTAATTTTCGCTTTCACGTGCACCAACAAGACATTCGTGCTCCTGTTCCGTTAAGAATAAGAAAGTAACCGGCTTTGCACATAAAAGCTTTGTAAATTCATAATTTAAGAGATATTAAAGTTTATTATTTAGTAGTTAATGGATTGTTCTCTCTCTTTCTCTGGAACTGACTTACTCTTTGTGTATAAATTACTACTGTGCATGGATTGAACATTGGTCAGCGCGAACAACAATTATAAACTGTTTAAATTGCATTGGTATATACGAGCCTTTTAAAGCCAAAGTGGTGTAAGTCCACTTTCTGAAAAATCTGAGTTAATCTGAATATGGAAAACTACTTACAGCAAAGGTGGCGTAACTCCTAACTCCCCAAATAACCACACAGATGGCAGCACAAAATTATGCAGTCAGTGAAGCAATGTAACTACTATTATACTAAAAGTCTCTATCTCGAAACAGTGTTTAATGGACTTACACCATTTTAGCTTTAAACCGCTCATATGTAAAATCTCGTATTATTATGCAATTATACGATTATTAATGAAGATAAAATCTTATTCCTTTATATGTAGTTATATATTATGTTAAAATTATTCTAAAGATTTTAGAGTTGTAAATTAATATAAAGGGGTATTATGTCTGTAGTACACAATAAATTTTGAAATTCATAAAATGTTAAAATTGCAGTTACATTTTTCACTGCCAGATAAAAGCCAATTCAATTTAGTAAGTCTTAAACATGTTTTTCAAACCGGAAATTTTTGTATTAGTCCAAACATTCTTCTATTTCCATCTCGAACTCAAAATAATTTTTTTGCAAGAGATTGAATTTTCTTGTGCTTGTGTTAAGATAACGTTCAATAGTTAACTAGTTAAGATGACACTCAATAGTTAATTAGTTAAGATATCACTCAATAGTTAACTTTTTAGAATAACACTCAATATGATATGCAATTCAGTCATTTTTGATACTTCTGATACAGATTTAGTTTCATTAAAAAATTTCATTTTTTTCTCAAATTCAAGTTGGCTAACAACAATGAGAATTATCCTTCATTCCATCCAAATATCCCCAAGCGTTTTTGTGTTTTTGCATTCTCAAAATAACCTGTTCACTCCAAAAATTACATTTTCCTCAGAACGTTTTCGTTACATTATGTTACATTATCATCACAACGATTCTTTGTGAGTATCTCGTTAATTACTTCAAATTATTTACATTAGGCAAACGAAACACTTCAAACAACTACTGTTATTAGGAAACTGACACCTGCGTCAAAGGAAAGAAAACTGGGAACAAGTGAGCATTCTATTTGCAAAACATTCTTGTTATTCTTTAGTTAACTCAAACTGTTCTTTATGCTCAGATATCGAACACATTCGTCACTTGTTCTGCACTGATTGCGTTGTTCCAAACATGTAATATCGAATAATCCAATAGCTGAAACAGTCATTTTAAATATAATTTTTTCTTGTATGATCTATACGGGGATCAGAAAAGTAGCAATTCAAAAATAACAGAGTAAGCTCAAGCAATTTCATATCCAAACACTCAAACTATTTGCCGATATAAAATAATCTAATAATATTTTAAACGTTAGCAAACATTCAAATCAGAAGTGAGTTAAATGTGAAGTTAACAGATTAAAAAAATGATTGATAGTTAAAATAAGGCATATAAGAATAAAAGAATATTCTAAGGGACTGAGCAAGGAAGCCTCATGGTTATGTTGTTTGCACCAGAGAAAATTTGGGATTTAAAAAAATCCACGATATTGTAGTAAACAAAATTAATTTGAATCAGTTTTTGTCAATTTTCAAATTCATTATGCTTTTGTTACATTACAACACGATACGTTGATAGTCCGACGTACGGACAACGGTTTCACGATGTGTCCCAGAAAGAAATCAGAGCAGAAATATATACAAAATGATTATTAGAAAAAGTAAGACTATAAGATGAATTACAAATTTTCTTTAAGATAATTCCAAAAATGTTCTCTCTGGTTCAGTTGAGCAATATATACTCCAAAGTCTCTCCAGGCAAATAAGGCTCAAGCTGGAGTCATCCAGGAAAATAAGGCACTTGCTGGAGTCATCCAGGAAAAGAAAATTAGGCACTTGCTGGAGTCATCCAGGAAAACAAGGCACTTGCTGGTGTTATCCAGATAAGGATAAAAGTAAGCCTGTGTTACAACGTGGCTTATTCTAGTTTCAGCAGAAAAGTGGCAACTGAGTCAAAAGAGGCAACTCATGTTTTTGTATTGAACACGGAATTAAAATCGGCATGGGGATTTAGAATGATAGAGTAAAATGTGCTTCGACTTTATACAATGCAGCTTAACCCTTCGGAGGGCCTCCCTTTCCTAAGCCCCTGCCGGGGCTCAAAGGTTAAGTTTCATAGAATTTGCAATATACCAAAGAAAACACATTTCCATATGAAACAATTCCGACAGCCCAACTGAACTAAGTCCCTTGTACAGAATATTCCGTTCCGGAGTCTAAGATATTATCAAATATCACCAAACTAACAAGCTCTCAGTAAAATATAAGACAGTCTCAAACTAATAGTTAATTAGTAAAAACGAGTTAAGAGTAATAGTAAAAAGGCAATGCAAGTTCCACCTACCATTTCTTACTGTTGAGGGTACTTCACAGGCACCGAAGTCACAAACACACTGGGATGTTAGCCACCGAAGTCAATTCCGAAGAGTGAGAGGGGTTTTCTCCCTATTCACTTTTACGATTTCCCGTAGCCAGGGGGCGCTGGCGTCGGCGGTCCGAAATAGGAACGGAATTGTCTCGCGGACTACCAAGACAAAAGGACGCAATCCCTGTGCCCCACTGATTCTGTTTCTCATTGCGGGATAATTTTAGACTCTCCCATTGCAGGGATTGGGAATTCTTTTTTCTCCAAGGAGATATGTTCTGCTCCGTTTGAAAGAGGATTCGTTTGTCTTGACCCGATGCGGTAATTGTATTGTAATGGGGGTGAATAATGAACAAGGAGCGTTTAAGATGGGAACGATAAGGTTAAGAACATATTTTAGAGGTTTTTTTTTTGCTTTTGTTTTGTTGGGGAGTCTTGTTTCATCTCAGTGTGAGATATAGGCAGAGGTCAATTTGTAGCTGCTGTGACCGTGGCGGTGCTTGATTTGAATAGTGGCAGGAATTTCTATTGTAGCGTAAGAAATAACACGGTAAGGTAAAATATCAGGATATCTAAAACGTTGTAAACCAAAATTACACGAAGTCGTACATAGTTTTTATTCAAAAAAATAAGGTTCCGAGCGATACAAAATGAAAGTGAGGTAACTTAATGAAAGGAAAAATTGACATATTCAAATTCTTTAGTCCTGTCTTGCTTATGTCGATGAATAACCTTGATAATATTTTTACTCTTCAATAATATGGTTCTATTTTCCTTAGATTGATAGAAGAGGGTTCGTTTGATGTGACTCAATGCGGTAATTGTATTGTAAAATGGAAGTGAATAATGAACGAAGAACGTTTAAAATAGGAATGGTATGGTTGAGAACCAATTTTGGAGGGACTTTTTAGGTTTTGTTTTGTTGGGGAGTGTTTTTTTTATCTCAGGGTGAGATATAGGCAGGGGTCAATTTGTAGCTGCCGTGAGCGTGGCAGTGGTTGATTTGAATAGTGGCAGGAATTTCTATTGTAGCGTAAGAAATGACACGGTAAGGTTTAATATCAGGTTATTTAAAACGTTGTAAACCAAAATTACACGAAGTCGTACATAGTTTTTATTAAAAAAATAATGTTCCGAGCGATACAAAATGAAAGTGAGGTAACTTAATGAAAGGAAAAATTGACTTATTCAAATTCTTAAGTCCTATCTTGCTATGTCGATGAATAACCATGATAATATTTTTACTCTTCAATAATGTGGTTCTATTTTCCTTAGATTGAGAGAAGAGGGTTCGTTTGATTTGACTTAATCCGGTAATTGTACTGTAATGGAAGTGTATAATGAACGAAGAAATTTAAGATAGAAAATTTTAGAGGGACTTTTTAGGTTTTGTTTTATTGAGGCGTCGTGTTTTGATTCAGGGGAGATATCTGGGAGGGGTTAATTTAACTCTCGTCACCATGATAGTGCTTTAGTGACGGTTAAAAGACTCACAGATTAGCAACTGGAGAGTTGCTAGTTCGAATCCAAATAGTGACTCAAAATGTCCTCACGTTGGCGTGGTGTGTGAGTTTGGAGACGGGGTGCCAGCTCAGGTGTGAACTTGTCATCTGACCATGGTTCAAAATTACACGGTGTTGTCCTCGCATCTTTTCCTTCGGGTTTGATCCCGGACCGTCGCCGATAGCCCGTCGTGTTGCTTCAGTGTGACATTAATTAAAATGCTATACCATTACACTTTTACCTAGATATGACAGAAGATGATTCGTTGCCTTGCCCCAATGTTCTAATTATAATTGAAGGGAATAATGAATATGATGGATACTTAATATGTTGAGAACCAATTTAACTGATCCGTGATTTTTTTTCGTCCGGAGTAATTCATAAGGAAGAGGGCTATTGGGTTTCATGACGTTGACAAGGATTTTACTTTAAGTGATTTAAGTGACAGAAAATATTTTTTCGTTGTATTAAGTAGCTGGATATGCTATATAGCAAAACAACCTCGCAATTATTATGATTGTCATCTTCATTTGAACACCAGATAAAAGGACTTTTAGAAATTTCTACTTGTCAAAAATTATTGATACAGATAATTGAAGCTGTATGAATTCTAGCTCTATGAATATTAACATTACAATGTTAACATTACTATTTTTCGCATATGTTCTATTTATAACTATTCACTAGATTAGATTCTAAAACTAACGAAAGAAATTGTATATTAGACCATTTATTTATTAAATATAGGCAACAGTTTATTATTTACAGATTACGTGTTGAAATAATTTAATTAAGATGCCCCTTCCATTTCGAAATCGTGCATTGAATATTTTTAGTTTTATGGTGATTATAAAGGCATCCGAACATTTAAATCAGCCATTATTAAACATTATTGATGAAATAAATATACTAAAATGAATAGTCGTAGCTACTAATATTGAAGCAGAAGGTCGTTTTTTTCGGAGCAACTAAGGTTTTCAAGAATCAGCCATGAATAAAAGTAGTGTAGATGTAAAGAAAAGAAAAGTGTAATGCTGGAATTGATTATTAATAAAAACTGATGCGATGAGATTCATAAAAGGTGACAACAATAAGTTTGAAGACCCTGAAATATTTCTAATCTACAGGGAAAGGAAGAAAAGAGCAAATAAATAAAGGTACATGCAAAAACACCAAAGCAGACTCAGTATCTATAATACTTTTTTACATACCGTCCCTTTATTTTATTAAAATATCTTCCTTCCCCAAAACTTTTTCTAAATTAAATCCCAAATTCTTATTTGTAGTAGTCTTTATAAGGTAGGTAGGGGTAGCTAATACGTTGCACTGGGACAACAAAACGGACTAGTAACGTTAGCATCCAAGATCAATTACCGATGGGAAAGATCCAAAGACTGCATCCCTTAATTTTGAACCACGGTCACATGACGAAGCTCAACCCTGAGCTCTCCCTACTCTTCGAACTTCTACCAATGCAACGGGAGAGCATTTGAGGCCACTATAGATTTAACGTACACCATCCCTCGTTTACCCGAGGGTCCTTGGCTAAACCGAGTTTCGAACTCGTAACTCTAAGGTTGTTAATTCGTTACTCTTCCAACTCAGCTACCAAATGTGTACTTAAATACGAAGAAATAGGGTGGCTTTTATGTTTGAAATAAATTGCTGATAAAGACTGTTTTAATAATTTCATCGTCATAGAAAACATGACTCATGACATCAAATACTTTTTCCAACGTCTGTAAGTAAAAATTTAACCATCTGAAGAATTCACACGCATAATTCTACATAAACTACAGTCTTCACTGCATGACTTGGAACCAGTTTTGTCTTTCCTAACCAACAGAATGTTTCCTAGAATTCATTCAACCAATAAATGGATTTAGTCATTTAGTCATTACGCAGGTGTTATGGAGAAAAGCAATATTACACTTCATGGTTATGATCCACAGAGAGCTGAGCGCTATTGAACTGGAGCGACAAAGACTATTTAAATAGTTTCATCGTCATGAAAAATATGACTCATGGCATCAAATACTTTTTCAACGTTTTCAACGTCTGTAAGTAAAAAATTAACCATCTGAAGAATTCACACGCATAATTCCACACGAACTACAGTTATCCCTGTATAACTTCGAACCAGTTTTGACTTCCCCAACCAACAGAATGTTAACTAGAATTCTTTCAACCAATAAACGGATTTGGCCATTATGCAGGTGTTATGGGGAAAATTAATGTTACATGGTGATCCTCAGAGAATTGAGCGCTACAGCACTGGCATATAATTCCCGACTAGACATGTAGAAATCTCCACACTCTTGTTGGAGGCGAGTTGAAAAAGTTAAGCATCCATGAATATCCCTGAATTTGTTTTCTTTACTGGAGTTCTCTCTGTTAATAAATCTTTCAGAAATTTTTAAGAGAGAGAAAACTAAGCATATAGTTTATGTCCCTCTTAAATATCTCCTGTGGCATAACCTTCATCGTTCTTCATGTTGTATAAGATGAATAAGTTCCTCTCGGAAACAAATTGAGCTTGCCGTGACAAGCTGCTTCAATGTTCAACTTTTGAATTTAGAGATAGTATATTTCCGGTGACTTGCCTAATTTTTAAAATTTCATGCTCTTCGGGTGAATTCCCTGATTTGAAAGCACTCATAAAAAGTAAATTTAATTGTTTGAATCATTCAATCAAAAAAAATTTATGTTTCACTAAACTCAGAGCGCCACGAGTTTTGCGAACAATAATGCTATTGCTGTTACCTTACAACACAGATAACGACTAAATAGCCACATCTGTTGGTTGAACGAATTCTAAGATTCCTTTGGTCTAGAAGTCTATAGCTGCTTAAGTTATGCAGTAAAATCTTCAGGCTGTATGGTGGAATTAGATTAACTCTTATTCGATGATATTTGATAGCATTTGATACAAATATACAATCTCTAACAAAAAAAAATCGACGCACCAAAAAGGAGTTGTCTGATTGCGATAAAAATGGGTGGATGTGAAGAACATACATAAAAAACAAACGATTAAAATTTAGAAACAGTTGAATTTATTTCAGAGTTTGACCGTTACAAAAGAAGGAAGTCAATAAGGCGTTGGTCCATCTCTGGCCTGAATGCAAGATGTCACCCGGCCTGGCATAGACTGAAAAAGTTCCCGGATGGTGTCCTTCGGAATTTCTTCTTGCCAAAATGTCTCCAACTGTCGGGTTAAACAGTTAACATACCTGGAAGGCTGCAATCAACTTCCCATAACGTCCCAAATGTTCTGTATGGGAGAGAGATCGAAAAATCTAGCTGGCCAAGGAAGTGTTGGGAAAGCTTGAAGATAATTCATAGCAACACGTGTCGTGTGGGCCCAATCATTATCTTGGTGGAAAGTATGTCCGGAGAGTGGCAAAAGGAACGGTAACACACCTGGTCGTAGAATGTCATCTACGTAACGCTGTGCTGTTTGTGTGCCATAAATGACTACCAAATGGGTCCGGCTATCAAAGGAGATGGTACCCCAGACAATAACACCTTGTTGTGGCCTGCGATAGTAAGGGCAGGATCCCAACGCTGCCCTGGACGTCTCCCGACATGTCTACGGTTGTCGTCAGGACACAGTTGGAAACGGGACTCGTCACTAAAGACTATCTGTCCCCAGTCAGCGCCGTTCTAAGTTGCTCGAGCCCGGCACCATTCAAATTATGCACCTTCTTGGTACGTCGATTTTTTTTTTGTTATACAGAGGCTGTTCGCACATTTTTTAGACGATTTTGGTTAGCGGTAATAAAAAATCGTTTGCTGCAAAAGAAATAATTGCAGTTGTACTATGTTTTTAAAAGTCAAAATTATCGTCTGCGGCTTGAGAGGTTTGTTTTTATTCAAAACTAGCAAAATACCCGACCTTACTCGGTTTGAATTGGTTTACTCTAGATTGAAGAGATAATCAAAATATATAATGACTTACGTTTTTTATTGAATAAAAATTTATTTTAACACCTTCCGCCATCTTTATATTTTCTACAACTTACTTTGGACACAAATCCTACACATGCATATCCATTCATGTAATACATTTCACATACATCGCACAATTGCTGTATGACAAAGCTACAAAATGACGAAAGGTGATACTAAGGTTACTACTTTAAAAGACGATTTTGAGGGAGATTTGGAATTCCCTTTCTTAAGTTCTTTTCATGATCAACTCAATTAATTAAAATTACGATTTACGGCGAGTGCTCTCTCACTCACATAGTCAACAAAACAATATTTTTTACTGGTGTCATTCTTGCCTCCGGTATGCGACATTGTGAAATCTTTTCCTGTCATTATTACAACGAATTTTTTAATGTTGGAAAAAGTTCTAGTTTAGATTTTTAAACATTATTATTCTTTCAATAACGGCATTATTCTTTCAATAATGGCATAACTACACTTAAAATTTACTGAAAATTTATACTGACTTACCTAACATTTTTAAGTCTAATACTTTGTGGTGCTGTTGCGTGTGATGAGAAGGAAAACACATTTATTAAAATAATAAATATTTAAAACAGAAAACAGTGAAATAGAACAAAATAAAAGATGTCGGAAAAATTGTTCTAAAGATATTAAATTGTGATTCATTTTTATCTCTTGATCTCGCACAGTTGCCACACTTTACAACTAAAAGTGCACAAAATTTAGAAATGGGAAATTAATTCATAGCGAAAGAAACAGAAAATATCACTGCTCACGCGATCTTGTTCATTCTCGTTTCGTTGAAAAATATCGTCTGTCTTAAATATTCCGAAATCGTTTTCATCGCGCAAAGAACAAAGATAGGACTCGAAATAAATGAAGTATCAGAGCTAAAATTCCATTAAAAAATATAATTTTTTGAAGAATGATTACTTTTTCAGCAGTACTGGTAAAGCAATCGAAGTAACCGTAATATTCAATAGACATTCCAATTTTTCCAAAACTACCAAATTATGGTTTAGTTTTGTGAATACAATATACATTGTCTAAAAAATGTGTGAACCGCCTCTGTAGATCATATTTCAACAGATTCTCCTAGAGCACTAGTTCTTAATTTGTACGTATACTTACTCAGGTGTTTTAGCATAAAAATAATCTAAATATAACAATAAAGAAATGTTTAATATTGCATTCACTAAACTAATAGATAATGTATAAAATAAAACAAATTGTAATCAAATATCTGGAATACAATTAATGTGATGCGTACACAAACACAAAATCGAGCATAGAACAGAAAGACGGACAGACAGACTTTCGCAACCAATTCCACTCACTAAATGAAGATAAGTATTCCCTGTATGCAAATTTCCATGAAAATATCTTAAACCGCGTGGACGTGTATAGGGCACAACATACATACATACAGACAGACAGACAGACAGACAGACAGACACCAAACGAGAAAAAGGCGGATTCGGCATCAGAAGGGTCCAAAACGGATAGAAAACTTGAAATGGGTCGAAAATATTGAATGTACAAACAAACACTCCATTCTTATTTATATAGATGACGTTTTTAACGAAGCAGTGGTTCGAAGGTTATATTTATGCTCTTTCCGAAGAGAAATATTCATATTCCGTTATCCAAAAACGATGTGAGAGTCATGGTTTTGTGATATCTAAAGCGTTGATAGGTAATATCGTCAACAAGAAAGGAAAAAAGCGTCAAATTGGAGCCTCAAGTGGGACAAAAATTCCAAACAAGTATCCAAGGAAGAAACGGACATCTTCGACTATTGCAAAGGTACGTTGTTTAATGTTAAAAGAAAATCCCCCTAGTCAAAGGACAGTTGCAAAATCATTAAAATTTCCGGTGTCCACTGTAAACAAAATGATAAACGTTGATTTAAATCTCAAGAAAGCGAAAAAACGCAATGTGCATCGTCTTTCTCCAAAGCATATCGCTGAACCCAGGACACGTTGCCAAATTCTATATAAGAAACACTTATCCAAAGAAAACTGGAAAAAAAATTGTCACAATAAATGAATCATGGGTGTATTTAAATGATTGCTGCAAAAAAAAAGCCATTTATTTTCATAAAAGGGGGGGGGGGGAATTACGGTGTCAGATGATAGTTCAGAATAAGGGCTATCAAATAGAACATTTAAAACACAAGAATTTTATGTAATTTAGTTTTGTGAATACAATATACATTGTCTAAAAAATGTGTGAACCGCCTCTGTAGATCATATTTCAACAGATTCTCCTAGAGCACTAGTTCTTAATTTGTACGTTCAACATAAAATTGTTACATACAATAGGTAATAGGTTATTGAATACAAATATGAGCCCAAAGCAATTTTTATATCATAAAAATGTCGATTCGTCAATCCGCGTATTATGAAAACTAATGTTTTATGTTTTTATAATTGAAGCTATACAAAAGAAAATTCCTCTATTCCTGGAAAATTTATACAATAAAATCACAATTATCATTAAGAATCCTGTACACCAGTTATATTTTTATTTGAAATATTTCGATGAACGATTGTTAATAATGTTGCCTTAATTGTTAAAAAAGAATTCAATGAGGGCTCGAAATTTACCGTCAACAAATTATAGATATTCGCGAATTTAAGGTGGATGATTGTAAAAAAGAAATTGAGATTGAAGGAGCTTTTGAGAGTAACTGGAAACTTAAACTTGAAAGTTGGGAAACAAAAACAAAACTTTCATTGCATTACAGCGAAATTTCTTTTCAAGGGACTCTCAGTACGAAGGTTTTGGAAGAGAAATGGCAGAACGAATGGACTGAACAAACTGAGAACAAACTCCACGCTTTAAAACCAAATATAACCCAATGGCAGTCACCAGATCAAAGACGGCAGCAGGTAGTACTAACACGTCTCCGTATTGTACATACTAGGATCACCCATAGACACCTCCTCCTCGGAGAAGATCATCCCATTTGTAATTACTGCATTTGCCCACTAACAGTAAAACACATTTTAATTGAATGTTCTCATTATAATAGGCAACGACTTATACATTTTAATTCTTATAACTTGACTTTAGAAGACATGATTGGAGAGAATCCTCATCCAAATATTTTTAGCTTTTTACATGACGTAGGGTTTATCCATCATATATAATTTTATATAGTTCTCATTTTATTATGACATCACTCATTCTATTTTATTATTAGACTATATATACAAGACTTTTTATCTTGAGTTTGGCATAATATGTCCCAAGAGGACTCAATGCCACAAAACCATATCCAATCCAATCCAGTACGGAGGAAACAATTATTTTCTTTAACAAACACGAAAATCTATGTGAAAATTTACAGTAAATGAGATAAATTAGAGTGTTTCAGAAAGAAAAATGCCTTTTGGTTAAGCATTAAGAGGGGAAGATGTTTATAAATTTTAATACCTTCCTCTACATATCTCATCAAATTTGCAAACTTTATTTTTTAATATGGTCTCTTATCTAAAACGCTATAAATGGGATTTAAAATGGCTTTAAATAACATAGCTTTTGAATCAAAGAATAAACTCCATAAATCCTCTCAATTTGTCCAAACATTTTTTTATACGTACTATAATTGCAAAATTTTTTATTTGTGTTTTATAAAAAATGCATACACTTTTGTCCACAAATATTTAGCGTCACTTAGAAATTTCGTGTGATTTCACACATGTGTAATATTTATCAAAACGCACCCTAGAATTTGTATGCGTAGTTCGGGTCGGGGTTGTCCGTTGGGTAGGGAAGAGGATTCAATTGAGAAAGAGGATTCACCAGAGGGTTGCAAATTCAAAACTTGATTCAACCAAGGACCGTCGTGTACGTGTGATACGTACAAGACAGAGCTTGTGCGCGTTAAATCTGTCGTGGTCTCAAATCTGCTCACGTTGATGTTTGTAGAGTGTGTGTGACAGCACATGAATTTTCCTCGTCATCTGACCGTGGTTCAAAATGGCGCAGTGTTATCCTCGAATCTATCCCTTCGGAATTGATCCCGGACTGTCATCAATAGCTTGCTGAGCTGCTCCAGTGTGACGTTAATTCAACTATCCCCACCATCCATAATTCTTATTCATACAAACAATTAGAAACAATCATTTTCAACTTGTCCTCTATCATAATTCTCTCTTCTGCTTCGGGTCGCCATGGATCATTATGTTCACCCGCTATGTTAACAACCTTCGAGATTAAAGGCGAGGGAGGTTCGATTCCTCCGTGGGCACATTTTCCACTTCGATGTCTGTTAATCTACTTGTGTGTATGTCCATAATTTGATGTTGTCTGTCTTTGTTCCAAATTGTTTTAATATGGCCCGAGGACAACATCACGTAATTTTGAATCGTTGTCAGACGTCGAGGTCACACCTGAGCTGGCACGACACTCTCCAAATTTCCACACCTCGCCAATATGAGGCCACAGCAGATTTAACGTGGACCATCCCTCTTTGTACACGACTGTGTTTGGATTCGAACTCGCAACCCTCCGGTTGCTAATACGTAACTCTTCCAACCGGGCAACCGCGTCCCAGGAAAGTCCAAAGGATTCATTATACGCAATACCTGCTGAATATTTCGACATTAAAAGACATAGGAGAAAGAAAACTGTGCCATCCGAAATTATTTTCAGATCACATGCCTGATGAAGGGCGTTCTTCTAGGAAATTGAATGCTTTTTAGAAGAGGGGGTGACATGCTGATGTCTGCGAGTGGGCAACCCATACCTCAGGAACGGACCTGGCTGTGGGCTAACCCTCTAACCACGGCTTCAGCAGCAGAATCTAACATCTGGTCCGGGGTCTCATAATAAAGAACCACCTGTATCATCCGAACAGAAGGCGGCGTGACGTACAAACCACTCACCCCATTACCCAAATGCTCCGAATAGCGCGAAGGCTAACGTCACAACATTGAATTCCATTTACATATAGCATTACTAACGTCAATCCCCACTCGTACCTGGTAGAAGACCATTTCCTCAGTGGAAAGGCGAACCCAAAATAGAATCTTCACCAGCGAACACCACAAGAATAAAAAGCTAGACGTGTGTGTGTCTTAGCTGGCATTCTTATTATCTTTCGTTTTTTGTTGTGCACATAAGCCTTGTACGATTCTTTTCCGCACACAGTTCGTTGGAACCCCTGCCAATTATAGAATGTGCAAGTAGAACATTTCTGTGGGAGAATGAGGGAAGGAATGGTCTAATTTCGTCGTTCCAGAGGCCTTCAGGTCTACAGGGATCACTTTCTATCCGCTTCCTCAGGACTTGGTTCCTGCCATCACCAGTGAGTCATTTTGCAGCAATGGAACTGATACAAAGTCGCGCTTGTGAGGAGAATTATTCAGACTTGGAGACAATGGTGATGTTCGTGCTTGAGGGTGAATGAAATTTAATGGATGCCTAGGATGTTCTGCAGACATGCAACAAAGAATGTACGCTTAGCTTGTAGAGTAGTTAATATTTGCCTTTTCAAAAATTTCACTCTGAGGTATTGGCCCTTATTAACGTTAAAGGTGTATACGTAAACTAGAAATCACGAAAATTGACTGGAATATATATCGATGCTTTTAAAATTAATTCAAAATATTTTCCAGATTCTTAGCTTTCAAACGATACCAAGTCGTTGCAAATATTTAAAATAGTTTTCTAGTTAGAAGGGTTTTTGTTAAGTACGGTCACCATGTATTCAAACCTTTAAACTTGATTTCTGAAGAACTATGTTTTTTTAAATACAATGCTTTGCTCAAACAGTGATAACTCAACAATGAGTTGATCTATTATAATTATTTTTGTTTCATTATAATCTATATAATACGGTATGTTTTGACTCTCAGTCAAAGTTATTGGTTTCAAAATTAGTTTTAAGTTGATTTTTAAGTGTCAAAATTCTTGACTCTTGAAAAAAATTGTATGAAAAATCTATTCTTCTTAGTAACTTCATTGAGAGTCAAAATATGAAGAATAATAGTACGAATAATTTCCAATAGAAATTGCTTTTCTGAACAAATTAGACTTTGAGCTATCACTGTTCAGAATCAATGTAATTAACTAATTATATCTAAATTAGGAAATTAATGATAAAATTAATCCGAAAATTTCAAACTGGAATGAGTTTAGATACAAATAAATGATCTATTGCAAAAAAAAAATGTGATTTTTAAAGTCAAAACTTTAAAATTTGTCAAATATATACGTATTTTATGTTGTAAGTTTCTCCTTAAATTTTGAATATAAGCTCAGAAAAGTACCGATTACGTTTTTATCACAATAAGTGAGTCATTTTACAGAATAGTACTACACCAATACACTCTAGTTTTTGAAGACAGTTCAAACCTGAAGATAGAGATGGTGGTCATGCTTGAGGTTGGAAGAATTTTAATGGATAGTTCTGAAAACTTAAGCTTCAAACGTATGTCTCAGTTGTAGGGTAGTTAAAAAGTTTGCCTTTTCAAATACTTAATTCACAAGTGTTATAGCATATTAATTTTTTAGACACTAGCGAAACGTCTAATTACGTCGTTCCAAATAGCGAAAACATGAAGAAAAAGTATTAAAGGTTAGATTTTGAAACATTCACAAAAATACATGTTAAATATAATTCTGTATATCTAATGAGAAAAAAAATTCTGGTGATACTTCTAAAATTAATTTTTATATTGTACTATTAACAGAACTTTTACTTTTAAAAATTTCTCTTAAACCTATTATTACTTCTAGGATCAACTTTCCCGTTGGGATTGATCCCGGATCGTCAATAACCCGTTGTGTGTTGCTCCGGTACGACGATAATTAAAATACCTACTTATCTACCCTTCTAGGAATAAATATAATTTTTGAAATACTCTTATTGAATCAAATATAAAATGTATTTAATCGATTTCAAGGTCAGATACCATTTACTATTTTGAGTACTTGTTATATCTCGATATTTTTCATGCCTAAATGACGTTTCCCAAGGTGTTTTTAAACGTAACACTATAAAAGAATGACAGTTTATTAAAAAAAATGAACCATAATAAGAGGTGGAAGTGTGTAATATCACATTTAAAATACAATTTATTTGGAAAATTTATTTTTTCTCTTCACTACTTTCTATTATAATGTATCGATTAAAATATAAATTTATTTTAGTTAGATTTATTCGCTTATTTTAAGAATTCTATATTTAATTATCGGAAATGTTTTTTTTTTAATGGCGTGCACTGTACACTATCCTTGGCCACTACAAGGCAGGAAGAAATGGTCACGTGAAGGGGCACCCAGTGGGTGGACCATCATTGCCCCTAACAAAGGACAGCACAATTTACATCCATTTCCTGCCCCCGGATTCGAACCAGGAACCTTCCTATCCAGAGGCCAACACCTTGACCACTAGACGGTATAGTGGTTAAGGTGTTAGCCTCTAGATCGGAAGGTTCCTGGTTCGAATCCGGGTCCGGGCATGGATGTTTGTAATCGTATGGTGTAGAGGCGGCTGGTGCACCTTAAATCTGTCGTGGCCGAAAGTCCTCACGTTGGGTTGGCGTGGAAGTTTGGAGAGTGGGGTGCCAGCTCAGGTGTTGCTTCGTCATCTGACCGTGGTTCAAAATTACGAGGTGTTGTCCTCGGATCTTTCCCTTAAGGGACTGATCCCGGACCGTCGTCAATAGCCCGTTGTGTAGCTCTAGTACGACGTTAACTAAAAATTACCAATTACCTTGACCACTAGACAGTTTGTTTTATAATAAAATGTCGCACATGCACGAATG
This sequence comes from Metellina segmentata, assembly GCA_947359465.1. NCBI lineage: Eukaryota > Metazoa > Arthropoda > Arachnida > Araneae > Tetragnathidae > Metellina > Metellina segmentata. Next base: position 107,796,665 of record OX375878.1, read on the forward strand.
CTGATGTAATCGAGCCGATCCATTTATTCACATGTTGTGCACAGTAGAACAAAAACATAATTCAATACAAAAAATTTAGAGGAAGAAGAAATCTTGAAAGAATTTATATGGATAGAATTAGTATCAGGGATCGTCGTAGCCGCGGTAGCTCGGATTAGCAACCAGAGGGTTGCGAGTTCGAATCCAGCCAAAGACAGTCGTGTACAAAGGGGGGTGGTACACGTCAAATATGTCGTGGTTTTAAACGTCCTCACGTTGGCGTAGTGTGAAAGTTTGGGGAGTGGGTATCAGCTCAGGTTTTGCCTCGTCATCTGACCATGGTTCAAATTACGTGGTGTTGTCCTCGAATCTTTCTTTAAAGGGGTTGATCCCGGACCGTCGTCAATAGCCCATTGTGTTGCTCCAGTATGAAGTTAATTAAAATACCATACCATATCAGTATCAGTCACTATATCAAAGTGCTCAAAATTTCATAATTTCCGATGGCCACGTTCAATGTTGTCACCAAATTTCGCTATGTAAAAGCAAAACCTACTATGTGTCGAGTCATTTGATTCAGCCGACATAATCTTCCTACCAGTACGGCTGATATCTGAAATAATTGTTCCTTTAATAATAGAAACATGCAACTTGGGGCACATGTACTACATATACGGATTTTATTTTGGATATGAGGCCATCTCAGATTTCGCCTATGGCAGTAATGGCGGACATTCAAAATGGCGGTTTCTTTATACTTTTTGTGCTCCTTTAAAATGTTATTTCATGATGTTAAATGACAGCTATTAAAGTAATGGCGAGTAATTGTTGTTTTGTGCAAGAAGTTTGCAATTTTTAATAATATATACCATATTTTATATATATTTTGTATTTATGACAAAATGGCGGCCTCTGAGTATATTCTATGTGCTCCTTTTTATAAGCATTAGTTGATGTTAATAGCGCATTATATGTGATTTTTTTCGCATGAATTGATGCTTTAAACATGTGTGCATGTCATAATTATATTTCCATAGAAACATAGTGGAACAAGTGCTTTATCTGTCAAGAAGACAAGTCTGAAGTTCTTCGGTGTCCAGCAGACAGTAAGAGTGAAGAAAAGGGAACTGGTTACAAGACAATTTATTATTTACTTGTGGGTTTAGTAATGCAGTGTGTTTACCGGGACAATAAATCACGTCACGATGATGCAGGAGGTGTCGAGGCAACATTGGTACAGCATAAAGCTTAGTTTCTCGAAACATGCAGATTGCAGTTCAAAAAACAAAACTTCAAAGAGTTCAGAAAGGAAGATAGAACTTGCGGATAATCCAAATAGTTCTACGAAATTCACCCTCCAGAATGTAGTAGGGAATAGTTCATTAAATTCAAAAGCGATTTGCTTTTGTTTTTTGTGACCTGAATGCTCAAGCTGGAAGTTCATTATGTACTGCATCGACATAAGGCGTCGATGCTCGTGTTCGTCACTGTGCCTTTAAACTGGAGGATAGGACTCTGCTTGCGTAAATGAGTGCCGGTGATCTTATTGCATTAAATTCCATGTATCATGTTCAAATCCAGCGAAAGACAGTCGTATACAAAGGGGTTGGTGCACGTTAAATATGTCGTGGCCTCAAACGTCCTCATGTTGGCGTGGTATGGAAGTTTGGGGAGTTGGGTGCCCTCTCAGGTGTTGCCTCGTCATCTGACGGGGGATCAAAATTACATGTTGTTGTCCTTGGTTCTTTCCCCGCGGGATTAATTCTGAACCGTCGCCAATAGCCCGTTATGTTCATCTAGTACGACGTTAGTTAAAATACCAACCTGTATACCTCCGATAGATAAAATTTTTTTAATGTTACTTTTAAAAGCCCGCTTACATTAGTAATAAATATGAATAGTAATCTTCATATATATTTCGATGGAAATCGGTGCAGAACTTTTTATGTGGCTGCAAAATTTCACCTTTCCTCCAAGTAGTAATAGCAAGGTTGGAAGTGTAGTGGAATAGCAACCGAAGAGTTGCGAGTTCGAATCCAAATAAAGACAGCTGTGTACGAAGAGGTCTTGTACACGTTATGTCTCATAGTCTCAAATGTCGTCATATTGGCGTGGTGTGGAAATTTGGAGACTGGTGCCAGATCAGGCGTGACCTCGTCATTTGATTGTTATTCAAAATTATGTGGTGTCGTCCTCGGTTCTTTCCTCTCGGGATTAATTCTGAACCGTCGCCAATATACCGCTGTGTTATTCCAGCGCGACATTAATTAAATTCCTATTTACCTCCAAATAGTAGTAATTTGTTCTGCAAATAAAAGACGAAAACAGCGATTTTTTGACATTATATCCTAAACAGCATGTACTGCAGACAATCGTCTTCAGCCTCAAAACGCTAGAGAAGAAACTATAGAAAATACAGAAGAGAGTACAAAAGAATATTATACCATCAAACTAAAACGAAAAAAAAAAAGCAATTAAAAAACCAAGAGGACAAAAAGTAGTGGTAGTAGGTTTAGTAGTCTATCATTTTGCTACAACTACATACACAGCTAACATGATATAGCAAATCTGAATTGTATTATTTTTAAAACCACTGGAAGCTGTACATTTATAATATGCTTTTCCAGGAAAAGAAAAAATTTTGTTTCATCTGAAACAATGTCTTATGCGCCTACAAGGTAATCTATTTCAAACGCTTGATGATGTTCTTATGCAGACTCTTTTAAGAGTTTTGCGTCCTTAATTTTAATTGTATCAATTAAACTTGAATTCCTTCATCGTTCCCGTAACTTTATCCATTGGTTGTCCAGACCCCAATTACGTCATAAAGGCACCTCCTTAAATGTTCTTTGCTAGCCAATCCAACACCTACTGATATTTATTTGTATAAGTTTAGCAGTATATGTTTAGCCGTAAATATTACGACAGTCATCTTCTTTGAATTTATGTGATTGAGCCTGTCATGGATCGAGTTGAAAGCACCAGGTTAATATGAATCATGAACACCAAGCGCCTACCAACCGGTATAGTGGTTAAGGTGGATCGGAAGGTCCCTGGTTCGAATCCGGGTTCAGATATTTGTAAGCGTATGGTGTAGAGACGGTTGATGCACCTTATATCTGTCGTGGCCGAAAGTCCTCACGTTAGGTTGATGTGAAAGTTTGGAGAGTGGGGTGCCTGATCAGGTGTTGCTTCGTCATCTGACCGTGGTTCAAAATTACGAGGTGTTGTCCTCGAATCTTTCCCTTAAGGGACTGATCCCGGACCGTCGTGTTGCTATAGTGTGGCGTTAACAAAAATTACCATTACCATCACCATCACCATTACCATGAACACCAAGCAATAGCATAAAGAATTAAGCAATTATTGACACATTGCTGACAGTCACAAACTTACACGATATTTGAGATAGATCCACCAGAGATGAGGATTTTATCATCCAAAGATAAGGTGTCTAAAACCCATTATATTATAAGAGGATCTCCCAGCTTCTTTACTAAACTGTCATCTCATTTGTGTGGCATGGAAGTTTGGAGAGTGGGGTGCCAGCTCAGGTTGTCTTCTTACAGTGGTTTAAAATTATATTTAATTCTCGGATCGCTAATAGCCCATTCTGTTGCTAATCAAAATACCTACATACCAGTTCCTTTAACAATAAAATTAAATTATATCGTATAATGGAAAAAGTTTTTCTTCAACATTACTCGTTGTCCTTTACAGGGTCAGTTGTATATAATTTTCTACAAGAGGTCGAAGGAAAGAAATTTTAACGGGATTTGCGTAAGGTAAGTGATTTTATACCGAACCTTCACCAATCGCTTCTTTAAATTTGGTTTAAAATATTTTACTTTGAAACTAAAATGCTGGAAAACCAAACCATTTGCATTTATAAAAATGGTCCCGAACCGTAACCAGTAGACGTTTTAAGTTTGTTTTGAAGTATTTTTCTGCAAAACAGTAAATTACTGAAAAACCAAAGTCAGTGCGTCGTAAATTCAACCTAAGAAGCCTAGGTCCTCTTCGAATTAGTTTATGTCTATCTTACTCGTCAACTTGAAAAAAAGAACCTGTAAGAAAACATTTTCTCTCCACTACCCCCTAAAAAAAAGGACAATTTTCTGTGTGAAATTTCTTGTCTCCAGTAGCTGCCGCTTTCCCCCTTTCCTAGGTGCGATGATTTCGGTACGCTTGTTTTTAACTCACACTTCATTTGAATAAATGAGTTCAGAATTTTTGTGGCGCCATCTTCAGGTAGAAATAGCAAACTCAACCGTGTGTCATTTTTTGTACAGTAATTCCTCCTACTTATTGTACTATCCTCAATATTCAAGTCAATCACTTCTTGAAAGTATGCTGCACCTACCATTTCATAGTACATAATTCATGAATCTAACTAGATTGTTTCTCGTTGGATGAAAATCTAATGCAAATTAACTTTTCTTAATAAAAATTATAGACCTATAAGATTCTATTTTATTTTTATATGTATTATGTCTTTCTTTCTGTTCTTTTTAATAAAAATACCTAATGACAAGTCATATTTGTACCATTTGTTCTAAACAACGAAGTAAAATAAAAGAGTTTACAAAATTTCTGTGTTTATGAAAACAATTGGCTGCCCTCGACGAAATTCTATGGGTGTAGGGAGCTTCCTCAAAAGTTGTTATCCAATAAAGAGACGAAAACAATGTTGAAACAAGACAGCATGACTGATTGCGAAATCAAAGAATGTTAAGAGAATGTAAAGAGAAACTCTTCCTCTCTTTACCTAAAAAATAACTCCTAAATGTAATTAAAATGCAATAAAATTAAAATTCCAAACTCAATTCAGTCCAATGATGAATTGATTTTAATCTCCGTATGAGAGGTTAAATAGCATTTAAAAAAATCAACAGGTTTATGTTATAAACCACAACATTTCCCCCGCAAAACTGCTTCTGTTCACTCATTTCTATGGTCCATGATAACTCAGTCAATATCAATGTACGACGGGTCCTTGCAAACCAATTCAAGCAGTCCCTAAGTACCCTTGTGAAGTAGATGTTTTAACTAACGTCGCAATGGAACAACACAACGAGCTATTAGCGACGGTCCGGGATCAAACACGAAGGACAACGTTATACAGAGGCTGTTCACACATTTTTTAGACAATGTATATTGTATTCACAAAACTAAATTACATAAAATTCTTATGTTTTAAATGTTCTATTTGATAGCCCTTATTCTGAACTATCTTTCGACACCGTAATTTCCAGGATAATAATGTCTTTTGAAGTGTCAGAGTAGGTATTCTATCCCATTCCTCCTCAACAGCTTTCCAGAGTCCTGTAAGGGTTGTGAGACGACGTTTGGTTAATGCAGATTTTAAAAATCCGAAAGCACAAAAATCCATAGGTGATACATCCAGAGATTTAGTAGGGATATCAGTGAAGGGTATGGCCTTGATACCGTTTTTTTTGTTCCGTTTCTTTTAGGAAATTTACAGTGGAATTTTTTCCTTTCTTGTTGACGATATTACCTATCGACGCTTTAGATATCACAAAACCATGACTCTCACATCGTTTTTGGATAACGAAATATGAATATTTCTCTTCGGAAAGAGCATAAATATAGCCTTCGAACCACTGCTTCGTTAAAAACGCCATTTTGAATAAAAACAAACCTCTCAAGCCGCAGACGATAATTTTGACTTTTAAAAACATAGTACAACTGCAATTATTTCTTTTGCAGCAAACGATTTTTTGTTACCGCTAACCAAACTCTCGTCTAAAAAATGTGCGAACAGCCTCTGTATAATTTTGAACCACGCTCAGATGACGAATACCTTGCGAGACCCCTGAGGACTTACATTCGTACAAATGTTATTAAATTTTGAATTCCTTCCACCCCTTGAAATGCGTACAGAAAGTTTTTAAATACATTGAATAATATCTAAGTTATCTTTTTTCAATTTTTAATTAAATAAATTAGTTCCCAAATATTTTTAATTAAACATTAAATAAAGTGGATGAAGTGTGTTAAATGATACTATTGAAATTCTTTGAAATGTCTACGATTCTTTTATCTTTGAAACCTAATTTGAAATTAAAGTATTTATAACACCAAACGACGGAAATGTGGATCAGAGTATGAATTTATTCAAAAAGAGTTCTGAAAACAGCCGTCTCTCAAAACAACAGCTTAAATACTAAGATAAATTTTTTTCATTTCTAATTGTAATTTTTAATTGTTCTAAGAATAAAAACTGTCTGTCAAGCTTGTATTTTCTTTTAAAACTACTTCATAAATTAGTTTTGCGCAAATAGATTAGAAACCAAATGCTAGAACTATTGTGACAGGCATTTACATTTTTTGAAACATAGTCTTCCATTTCATAAATAACTTGTTATTGTAAACTTAAGTGGTTTATAAAATGATAATGAAACTATATCGTCATAGCAATAAAAATTCAGTAATTTTTGAACCTCGTGTAGTTGAAGTGTTTTTCATAAATCTACAATTTAATCAAGTATGTTTCGCAAGTCAGTATTTCAAGATGATGTATTGTAACACTGAAGAATTATACTTTTCAATTTCTTTAAATTGACAGTTAAATTTATGCGCAAATTATAAATAATATATTATTAGTTTGTCAGCAGTTATACTATATTTTAATACAATTTTGTTATCATTGTTAAATATTGTACAAACTTCATTTCAATTTGTAAGATCTTCAATATCGTTTATTTTGTACATATTTTCTCTCCGAATCCTAGATATTTTTCCATAATATTTTCTGTGTATTCAGTGAAATTCTCTAGACAATGAATAGTCAATTTCCATATTTGATTTTCCCTATCGAAAATGAAATCATCGATATATAGCATCCTTTATTTGAAACGTGATTTCCTATACTGCTTGATCGCAGTTATGACCGAGTGCATAAAGAATACTCAAGGTTTAGTATTTAGATTGTTTTGAACTTCTTTATAACTTTAAAAAAAGAAGCGTTTTTTAAATGCGTTGGTCAAAATAATTTTATATTCAATTTATAATATCGTTGTCAACTCTTTTTCACAGCTCTGTTCTAAACAAGACATAGTAACAAAAGGGATACTTTTCCTAGGAATGTTTAAAGATTGCTTGAAAAGTCTAAAATGTATTCATGAGTTCTTAAATGAAATAAATTCATACAAAATGCGATTGTTGTAGTAGGATTAACACGTATCGCGAGGTATTTATTTCAAAGTTTTTGAGTATTAAATGATGTATGTGGTTCGTTCCAGAAATTATGTAAAAACTATGTCCAAGAAGTTAAGAATTTTTATTTAAATAATAATATGCTTTTAAAAAATAGTAGTGTTTGTTTCTTGATCTTGATCTTATTTTTCTTAGTTGAGAATATTTTTCAAGTGTAAAAATTAATTACAATTTACAAAAAACAATATGGACAGAGAAGGCAAGCTGTTCCAGGCTCAAATTTAGAACATTTGAAGATGTTTGTAAAGAACTGGTTCTGGGTGAGTGTTATAATATAAGTCATCCCTTAATATATAATAAAACACCTAATTAATAAAACTACTAACAAAACACGTTTTCAATGTTATTTTTATTTGTAGAGATATAGATTTTTATGTGTGCGTCCCAAATTTTACTCAGCCCTATTAAGTCCACTCTGTTACAAGGAGTTTTAAATATAAAAATGAAATTATTTAAAGTTGGCAACTGTACTGAACTCTGAAGGGTTTTGTGTTCACATCCTGTCAGTCATATTGTATTGGATATTCAAGAAAAAGGTGGATTTTATGTCTATGATTTTTTTAAAGTAATTAGTAAATGTCCACTCTGTTACATCATTTTTTTATCTAATAACTACCTTTTAATGAAATAAATTACGAAGAGGGAGTATATTATTAACAGCTGTTAAATACTCTAGTTTTTTGACTGCATAAAATTTTAAGCTACAATTCTACTTTTCATACATATTCACTCTGTTAAATATACAGTATAACAGAGTGGACCAGTATTGCAACAGAGTGGACATAGTTCTTACATTTTTTTGGGAATGACCTATTTGTAGAGGTATGTGTTGAGGTATCTAACATAACACATTAATTCTTTACTTAAGAATATACAAAACGTATAATATACAAATTCATTGAGTAATTAAGTTCGAAACATGACAGGAGGATACACGTGTACGAAAGAGAGTCAAGTCCTGTTAACCAGTTCGAGTTCTAACTGACTTTCGAATACCACATTGATGGTCTCGCGACAGCATGGTCGCAGCGCCATCTCATGAGGAGTGGAGTAGGAATACAGCGCCATCTCGTGAGAAGTTATGAAGGCACCTCATGTGTGAAATAAATAGTGCATGTGCTGAGTTTATACTTAACCCTAATACACACGTGATTTGTTTTACCAAATATATATATATATATATATATATATATATATATTTATTTATTTATTTATTTATTTATTTATTTATTTATTTATTTATTTATTTATATATATTCCCTCGTAGTTTCGTTTTTTTTTCTTCTTAATGATACTGAGTTGTAGGCGGTGCAGTTCGATTCATCTCTGAGTGTATTTCTCTCTTCTGTGACCGTAAAGCTTTATGTAGTCTGTCTTGTGTTTCGGTGCAGCTTGGTCAAGTATGACTCTTGCGCCATGAAACTCCAATCCAACCAACCTTAATAATACTATTAAGAATTAAAATGGGAGTATTTGTCTGATTTATGGAAAATCTTCCCACTATGTAACAGTTATTGTAAATCAACTCTTTATGAACTCTTAGTCCTTCACTTCAGGGGACAAAAGCACAAAAATCTTTCAAAATTTCGATTTATCTTTTTATAAATTTGAATAAATGTTTATACGATTCTGTTTAAAGTATCCGCATACGTTTAAAAAGTCAATTTTGACAAAAATTTGCATTTTTTTTATTCTACTAACAAATTTCCTGTACTTTTGTGCTTCTAAAACAGTTTAAACTTTCAATGTGCGACTAATAGAAAAAAGTTAAGTCAATTTAAAATTTGAACGAAATTGTTAACTATACCGGAAGTAGCATAACAAAACCGAAACTAATTATTAGAATATTCTATTTTCGCCATAATTTCTACTTTTTATCTGTTACAGTAAGTTAAAACATATAATAATTATGTTTCTATAAATTGGCCACTACAGTTTTTTAATAAAATTCACTTATTTGTTAAAAGAATTTCGCATTATCTTTACTCTCTTGGATTTTGTTTACAAGCATTTTTATAAGTAAGACCACTTTTAAGACCATAAGTAAGACCATTTTTATAAGTAAGGTTTAGTAAGACCACATCTAGAATATGCTGTACAATTCTGGGCTCCATATATGAGAAAGGACATAGAATCAATTGAAAGGGTTCAGCACAGAGCTACAAAAATAATAAAGGGGCTAGCAAATTTCGACTATAATGAACGTTTAAGTAAGCTAAACATGTATACACTGGAAAGAAGAAGGAGGGGGGATTTGATTCAGCTTTTCAAGTTTGTAAAACAAGGGGACACAGAGGGCTTAAATTTCAATAGGGATAACAGAACAAGGGGCCATGGGTATAAATTGAATAAGACACATTTTAATCGGGATTTAAGGAAAAACTACTACTTTAATAGGGTAATAGACAGTTGGAACGCGTTGCCAGAAAATATAGTTAATTCAAAGGGAGTGTACGAATTTAAGACACAATTGGATAGTCAGTGGGAATTGGAGAATTCATAAACAAAGGACCAGCCTTGTTGGGCTTGAGCCTGTAGCTGGTCGTCAATATTTGTATTTGTATTTGTATTTGTATTTTTCTCAGAATTACATTTTAGGCGTAAACATTGAATTCCAGAAATGATAACTACAAAAGTTATTGATGCATATTTATAAAATTTTTTATGCACATTCAAAATAGTGTTTGCTTGTGCATGCACTAGAATCAAATTGATATCGTTATTTTTTTCTTATTTATGAGCTTGTATTTGAATATCAATGTTGAAAAATGGTCAAAAATCCTTTAACAATTTTTCAATGAGTCATAAAACCTTTATTTTTTAAATATCTTTCTACTTCTAGTAGAAGCACTAGATAACATCATGAAGTTTACTCTGATCATGTTATTTTGCTGCTAATTTAAATTGTATGCCCTGTATCATTTCTCAAAATTTCGAAAAAAACCTTCAAATTTCAATACAAAATTTCACTTTTTGTTAAATATATATTTTTTATTATTGAAGTGCAAAATTAATTTGTACACAAATAATTATAAAAATAATATTAAATTGCTTCTGCATAGCATTTAAAAAAAAGTGCTTTGAACGTATGTAGATACTTTAAGGGGACCAGTGCACAAAAATCTTTCAAAATTTTGATTTTTTTTTTAAATTTAAATAAATGTTTATACTATTCTGTTTAAATTTATACACTACCCCACAATAATGGACCGGATGCCAGCAGATGTGTTGCTCTAGTGCGACGTTAATTAAAATACCCACCTACCCGAGATACCAAAGTGAACTTTTTTTACTACTCTATCGCGTCATCTGACCGTGGTTCAAAATTATGCCCCTTCTATTTCTCTTTAGTTTTGATCCCGGACCGTCACCAATAGACCGGTGTCTTGCTCCAGAGCGACGTTAATCAAAATACCTACTCTCTGTTCCAAATCCCTCTTTCTTCTATTCACGACATTTATATATTTGTGTTTGGCGTATTTTTACCCAATATGTCCCCCGCGACATAACACCCCCAAAACAGCCCAATCATAATTTCAATCAAAATACGAAATCGTGGATGTTCAAAGCATTAGATGTATGGTCATTGGATGGCACGGCGTTTGCTCACACTGATGCATGGTAAATAATGCCACAGAAACGTGTTATTAATGAAAAGAGCAGATGCTCGTTTTATTGTGTTGGAAATGGACAAAATCCGATGAAGTATCTGGAAAGCGCAGGGTGAGAACACAGCAGACAAGTATTGAAGTTAAGGTGAAGGTGTTGTAGACACTATACAAGATGAATGGAATGAAAAACATCAGCTAGCAGATGATGAACTGCTAATCCTCCCATCAGATGTTGAAAAATAGAAATGCTCGAACGACTTCACTTCTATTATCTGAAATGAAATATTAATTTATTCGTGCTGTCCCACAGATATATCCATTTGAATGACAGAAAAAACACACACAAAATAGCAAAGCACAATGCACACAAAAAGTAATCAGAGACAAAATATAACACTTAAATTAGAGGCTATCAGACTAAGAGTGGCATAACCCAACACAATTGAGATACGTGAGATTTTCTTGCCATTATTTTTGATATTTTTTTGTTTATCCACAAAATGGGACTTGAGATTGTAATAATTTGTTTTTCAGTGATCAACAATAATTGTAATTTACTGTATTTTGTAATTTTAGAAGACTTGAACCTGCAGATTTCAAAAAAAATAAAAGGTCTTAAATGAAAGGTAGTAATGAAATGTTCGGGTTTTTGTGGGTTCGCTCTTGCTCTGGTAGTCTCAACTATCGTCGGCATTTTGCAAAAACTAATTAACTGACACTTTTTAGGAAAGGTATTTTTTTTTACACTAAACGATTATTTTTCATGCTAATGAAAAATAAAGTGTCATATTGGTAGTCAGTTTGAAAGAAAATATGCCATTATCAAAATTTATGTCCTCTTTATTTTTGACCTAAATACTAATTCTGTAACCAAACATCAATGTTTTTCTTCTCTCCTGCCCAATCGGAAAGTCCGTTCTTTTAAGAAGAGAAAGAGTGCAATCGTTCTATAGTCCGATTTTGAAATGTGTACAGTACCGTTTCTTGTCTAAATAAATATTGTGTCTCGTCCTGAGATTGTATTGTATTTTTTTATAGCTGGTGTGATAAATTGCTATGCTATAATAGTCTTTTTTTGTTCATTAATGAGTTCTTGCTCTAAGCCAACGATACAGTTAATTTAAATTCAATAAAAAATTAAACAATAAATTAAACAAATTGTACTTAGTAACGTTGATAAACAAATCATTACGTGTGTAACAAGTTTCTCTTGATTAATTGCATTCCTGAATTCTACACAAATGAAATGAAAAACTGTATAATTTAATTTCGTATAGTTGACATGTATCCCCAGTTTGTATTTTTGATTATTGTGAGCCTTTTGTGGTATATTTTAGAACTTTGATCTTATATATCAAGGTGTAATTAAACAAAGAGTTAAATCAATTCAATTGCAAAAGATCAAACATGCCTTAAATAAACAGATTTTTTAAGAATTTTCTTTAAAACATTTTATTTATCAGAACCCCTAATTCAGGTATCATATCCATACCACAAAAATTTGCCCTCACTCTCTACAATAACCTCCTTATCCCGATACATAAATCGTATTAAAATATTTTCTTTCTGGCACAAACTGCGATCATTCTAATGTTTGACCCACGACTGAAAAACCGATTTTGTTCCTAAAATGATTTATTTAAAACCTATTAGGGGTCTGGTAAGTAGTCTTTTGGCAATACCTTATTTATGTGGCTTTCTCAGGCTCTGTTGGAGGCTGACCAGTGCCTTGGGGTTGGGCGGGTTGGTCAGTTGGGAAAGCTGGGAAGGATCCCTCATCGTAGTCATCTAAGTCTTCTAGAGGCAAACCGCCTGGTGGAGCGACCAGTTCGATCTCACAAATCTGCAAAATAACAGGAAAACATTAGCATTAAATCGAGTAAATTTGATCTGATTTGAGCGAGTTCGAAACTCGATTCAATCAATTACCGTCGTATAAGTGCGGGCTGGAGCATGATAAATCTGTCTCGGTCTCAAATGTCTTCACGTTGGCACGGTGTGGAAATTTGGAGAGTGGTGTGCCGGTTCAGATGTCAACCTCGTCAAAATCGCGAGTTGTCCTCGTATCTCGGGATGGATCTCGGAAGACCTATTGCTGCTCCAGTGTGACGTAAATTGAACTTCCAATACCAACAATAATTGAACAATTGAAATTACCAATAATTGAATTTACAATTGAAGAACTAAATACCGTCGTATAAGTGAAGGATGGAGCATGCTAAATTTGCCCTGCTCTCAAATGTCCTCACGTTGGCACGGTGTGGAAATTTGGAGAGTGGTGTGCCGGTTCAGATGTCAACCTCGTCAAAATCGCGAGTTGTCCTCGTATCTTGGGATAGATCTCGGAAGACCTATTGCTGCTCTAGTGTGACTTAAATTGAACTTCCAATACCAACACTAATTGAACAATTGAAATTACCAATAATTGAATTTCCAATTGACCAACCAAATACCGTCGTATAAGTGAGGGCTGGAGCATGCTAAATCTGTCTCGGTCTCAAATGTCTTCACGTTGGCACGGTGTGGAAATTTGGAGAGTAGTATGCCGGTTCAGATGTCAACCTCATCAAAATCCCGAGTTGTCCTCGTATCTTGAGATAGATCTCGGAAGACCTATTGCTGCTCTAGTGTGACGTAAATTTAACTTCCAATGCTAACAATGATTGAACAATTGAAACTACCAATAATTGAGCTTCCAATTGAACAACCAAATACCATCGTATAAGTGAGGGCTGGAGCATGCTAAATCTGTATCGGTCTCAAATGTCCTCACGTTGGCACGGTGTGGAAATTTGGAGAGTGGTGTGCAGGTTCCGATATGTCAGCCTCATCAAAATCGCGACTTGTCCTCGTATCTCGGGATTGATCTCGGAAGACCTATTGGTGCTCCAGTGTGACGTAAATTGTACCTTTGAATTCATTTCAATACGATTAAAGGTTAGAAACTGATGAGCTCTGGTTGATTTAGCTTTGCCATCTTTCATTAAAATTTGCTGTCAGGTTAAAAGTAATAACGAAGATCAGTATTCTAAGTGGAGCAATTCCAAATATTTTCATACATATGTATTTAAGTAGGATGACGTGATGAGCAATGACGTGGAGATTGTATCTATCTCTGTCTGATACAAAATAGATTTTTAGACAATAAAATATATTTCGTATCAGGCAATCAAAGACTTAATTCGGAAGATAAATGAATGAAATGTCCAAAATAAACACAAAAAATAGCTTTGAGTTAAATTTTCATTTTGAAATGATAACTAGAGTAACTAGTATTATCGAAAGTACTCACTTCAGCGATATGGTAATCCATGCACGCCTGGTAGAGCTGTACTTGTTGAATGAAACCATCTGGGAACCTCTTAGTCTGCACGTGAAAGAAATTGTGGTGAAATGTTTGGTGCAATATAATACAAAATGATGCGTTTTGAAAGAATGTAAAAATTGAGGGGGATACTAGAATCTTTATAACATAAGAAATCGACCAAAAATTCAGTTAGAATGATTACTTTAAGCCCAGTTTAGATAGACAAAATATATTTTCTTCAATAAAGATAAAAGCTGTAAGACTTTATTGATTTTGATGTAATAAATTTCTAATGTACAGCAAAAATTTTTGATCAAAATATGCCGTTAGATCAGCAGTTTGTCTTGTTTCATATGAAAGCAATACTTGAACTGAAATGATTAGGGCTTATAGCAATTTTATGCTATCAAGAAGAAATTAAAGTTTTTTTTAATGAAGTTAAAATGTAACATTTGTACTGTATTTTCTACCATATTTATTTTAAAAATTAGATGATGGATGTGTGTAAGGGAACTTTATAACTTACAGCTTCGTCTTGGCATTCTTGGTGTCGTTGAGAAATGTTCTTTTCAACCTAAAAGAATATATTTATTAATGTTAAAGATTTATAATTAATGAATACGTTTACACACAGTCATTTTATTAAAAGTTAAAAAGCGAGTAATCTTAAGAAACATCATTTCTTAAATTTTGTTAAATGGTAACTTGTAAATTTAGTAATAGTAAATTTTGTTCTAACTCTACCGTAAAAAGAATTACAGTGAGAAAATTAAAATTTATATTAAATAGTGTAATGAATAAATTGAGAAATGGGCTGCAAAATTTTAATATGAAGCATGTGAGCTGCCTGCTGTGGAGCAATAAACCTCCATTTTCAGGAACTTTAGGCTAAAACGATTCGGAGAGATATCGGTAGTCGCGATCGTTAGGTGATTTAGCATTGAAACGTTGAACTGTAATTTTCAACAGATATATTTTATTTGTCAATGCTCTTGTGATGGCATATAGATTTTTGTCTTAAATAATCTCATTAAACTCTTGTTAAATTGAATTTAGCTATTACGAGTACCTTCTGTTACCACAGAGAAATTCACCAAAATTTTTTTTTAAGTCCTTTGCGCATTTCTAGAAAGGCGACAAATTATGAAATCGACAGTCTACTGGCGCGAACCAATAAGATGGTGGATCAATGATGGATGGGAGTCCTCCCCTCCATGGACCAATCAGATGATGAATGTTCGCTTACACCCAGCAGACGAAAGTAGGGGCAGATAAAAAGTCTACCTTTGATCACTTTACTTTAATATTTATTCTATTTATCTACACATCGCATTAGTTCCCATTTTTAAAAAGAATTATTTTCTCCACACTCTACATAAGTAATAAACTCACCGTATTTTCCAATTTCTTAGATTCAATTTCAGTCTTTGCTCGGTCAAATTTGTATTTGCCATCAGCATCGAACTATGAGAATAGAAAAGAAAACATTATTTATTTCAGATAAAACCACAAGGTACATAAACATATTAGTCTATTACTCTACTATATAAAAAAGCTAGTCACTTTTAATATTTTTTATCTTAACACATTTAAAAATTTTGTTTCACTGTACTTACCCATCCTTCAGTTTTCAAGGCGCAAGTTGTCACAACTTCTCGGTGGTCATCAATTTGTTTCTGAAAAAAGTAAGGTGAGAATAATTTTCGAACATTTTCAGATATCACTGACGAACGAAAATATAAAAATATGTTGATTAACTAGGAGGCCTTTGGTAAGTACAACTTCGAAAACTGGTTTTATCACTATAACGTGTTATTTGTGTATTTAGAATACCAAGGCGCAAGTTAGACTAAGAAAGTAAGACAAGTAAGACTTAGTTAAACTAAGTCAATGGGTAAAACTATTGTTTTACGTTAACAGTGCTAACGATTATTGCTACTCTGCAGGAGCTATTAGCATTAACTGTTAAAAATAAGAGTTTTCTCAATAAATAACCTTAACAAAAATAGCAAGATACATAAACATATTAGTCTATTACCTGTTTTATAAGACAGCTAGTTGTTAAAACACAAATTTAAGTTATTATTAACAGTTAGAAAATGAAGTGTAAATGGGTTCCTTTTTACAGTTCAAATTAGCCGTTCAGTATTTTATTAAAAACTAGTAATTTCAACCCTTTAATTTTTATTACTTTTAAAAGTAAATTTTAATTTTGTTACTCAATTAATCCTTCGTCAAATTTTAAAGGTAGCAAATCTCCATTTATTTTGGAGTTATTGTATTGAATAATTCACATTAAAAGCTGGTTTACATCTATCGGCAACTGTTAATATTTTCAATAGCAGTTGCTAGTAACCTGCAGTCTTCAACTGCATGACTTCTAACCGATTCTGATATTGTAGTTGTTTCCCATGATTCTTTCAACCAACCGATGTGGCTATTTGGTCATGTGTGTTGTGGGAGAAAGGCAATAACTACCCTACTCTCATGCTTTTAGGAAGAATATTTACAACGATTACAATTTCAAAGACCCGATCAAGGACTCAACAAGCCTGGGAGCAGACAGAACAAACAAAGTCTTTGCAGAACAATTTTTCCTTAATTTTATCAAATTTTGGCTGATTTTTTTAAATTATAAGTTACGATGTTCTGCAGTGCAAAGTGCGCTCCATGCCACATCTTTTTGTTCTTTTCTAGCTACGGAACAACCTCCCTACACCGCCCAAATTACCGCAAAAACACATTCTGAATTATGTCTTGGTTTTAAATGAAGTAAGTTAATCAATTTTGATGTGTGTGTGTGTTTTACTATAAATATGTACATACAAATTTAGCCAATACATATCGGCTATACATATTTAGCCAATAATTGTGTTTTACGTCTATTTTTTATTTTAATTCATATTTTCAAAATGCCTGCAGAACAATTGCAATTGCTTGGAGTTGTGTTGTAGAGCATTGAATACAATTCTGCGCCCGGGTCAACAAGTGGGTACTTACAGGATCGGTAACGGCTTCGAGTGCAGGAGGGGGGTTCTGGTCCAGACACTTCTGAATGACGAGTCGTTTCTGCTCCTGTGAGGAAAAAATATTAAAAGAGAATTACACACCAGAAAAACAGAGAAACAATTGAATACGTGCGAGCCTATCTAGTTGGTTGATATCCAGAAAACAAATGATTATAGTTAACACCACTCCAGCTCTATTAGCCGGCTAAGTGGTTTCAATGAGATACCTCTTCCATCAAGATCTGACCAATTTTCTCAATGGTGAGATACATCGTCATCAAGATAATGACGAGATTTTTTTTTTATGATGACGAAATCAAAATAGTTTCTTCTAGTGACGAGATATCTCGTCCATCAAGACGTGGTCAGTTTTATCGGTGACAAGATACCTCATCGAGACAACCACTAGGGTTAAAATATATTCGACAAAGAGGAACTTAAACAAAATTTTCAATTACTTTCATCAAAATTTATGAGCAATTATATTATCACAAGTATATACATTTTTATAGTTAAACATTAGATTATCACAAGGATATGAACGAAGGATGTACTACGTACCTTATCTGATTCAGTAGGTTTCAATTGTGGGCATTTTCCCCAGTCAATTTGCTGCAATAAACAAAAATACATGGTTACAAAGCATATACGGATTTTGATATCACAAGAATGTATTTACTTTCAAGAACAAATGGTAATGACATTGAAGTCAGGTAATCAAGTTAATATTTCACAGTTTCTGAAGAATTAAGATATTTTTATGCAATATTGCATCTAAAACCATGTAGCCATTTGTAGAGGCTGAAATTTAAATAATTATACTACTTAAAACAATTTTATTTTAAATAAAAAGTGTATGGTGGTTTCTGCTTTTTAAATCTTTCTTATTCCCAGGGAAATTTTACCCATTTTACGAAAAATGCTTACAGTAATGATAGAATATTAAAGTAAAAATTAAAATAAGTTGTAAGAATGGTTCTTTAATGAAGATTTAATTCAGCCAAGAACGCATCATAATTAAAAATGTAATTATTTATAAACATATGCATGGTTCATTTTTGTTTATAATATTTATAAAGGTATTACTTATGCAACACATTAAAACATTCCGGAGTATGTATATTGATGACTGAAAGTTACCGTTTAAATTCATAAGCACATCATATCAGAGGTTGGAATCTCATATTTTACAAAACTAATCCTTGACTTTTGCTGGTTTTTGTTTACACTACCATCAAAGCTTTGAAATAGTCTTCAACGAATGTTACACCTCTCTTCACTTCGAGTCTACAACTCTTTTGACGCAAAGTACAAAATATCGTTCATTCTCACGTGAGGACATTTGTGATACATTGACGTAAGACTTAAGGTAACTAAAGAGGGCGAGAGAGCAGTTATTCTTTCGCAATTTATGTCTCTCAGCGTCTATCTAGCAAACAGTATGCTAATTTCAGGTTAGCGGAAAAGATAAATTTCGGAAGATGCAGCTCCTCGCGCGAGAATCGAGAAAAAAAAAGGCAAGGCTGCATGTGCGAGTCATACGTTCGCAGCTAAATGTTGGCGTCTGGGTTGTTAATCAGCCGATCAGCATACCGAGTCAAAAAGACGGACTGTGAGAATGTACCGCACAGGTAAATTAGTATTCTGTTTCGGAGTTGCTCGTTGGAAGGGAAGCTTGTCCGAGAATGCCGTTGAAACCTATTCTGTGTTTAAACGAGTAAGGGTTTACTGCGGCACAAAACGAAGCCGAATAGGTTTGCCTGTTTAAAACTTTTTTCCTTCATCGCTGTGGGTATGCCCACTGCTTTAACAACGTAGGAGTTGTAGACGACTCAAGCTTTATTTCTCCTTAGGTGTATTTCTCTCATCTGTGTCGCTGACCAACCGGTCTGGTGGTTAAGGCAGGATTGCCAATCTTTTCTGAGCAGCTACAGGAGCATTCTCATAAAATTTCAGGAGTTTTGAGGTTGCTCCAGGAGCAACGCGAAAATAAGGACCAAAATGAAAGACAGGCATATTTTTCTTTAAATAGTCATAAAATTCCCTATTAGTGCAAATAATATCTTTTAGCATATACTATATATAACGGATACAAAATTACATGTATACTTAAAAGGTTTTGGCATTAAACTATCGAAACAAAAATCTAATACACAATTTCCCCGTAAGTGAAAAATTTTCCCTTTTCATAAGAAAAAATACCGCAATCCGAATTGAAGAATCTGGCGAAAATTTCCCTAGAAATGGAACATTTTCCCCTTTTCATAGGGGAAATTTCCCTTATACAGCATCGACACGATTTCCGGAGTGAACCATACATTATGTGGAGTTGCGGATTTTCGATGCTTTAGCGGAGAGACTCCGGAAGTTCCGGAGCACTTGGAAACTCTGGTTAAGGTGTTAGCTTCTAGATAGGAAGGTTCTTTTTTCGAATCCGGGACAGTGCGTGGTTGTTTGTAAGCGTATGGTGTAGCACCTTAAATCTGTCGTGGCCGAAAGTCCTCATGTTGGGTTGGTGTGGAAGTTTGGAGAATGGGGTGCCAGTTCAGGTATTGCCTCGTCATCTGACCGTGGTTAAAAATTACGCAGTGTTGTCTCTAAGGGGATTGATCCCGGTCCGCCGTCAATAGCCCGTTGTGTTGCTCTAGTACGACGTTAATTAGAAATTACCAAATTGCCAACTCTTCGGCGTCAGCTGGAGAGTGAGGTGCCAACTCAGGTGTTGCTTCGTCACCTAACCGTGGATCAAAATTACGTGGTGTTGTCCTTGGTTCTTTCCCTTTGGGATTGATCCGGGCACCTTCGCCAATATCCCGAGTGCGACGTTAATTAAAATACCTACCTCTTGTGTGCCAGTAAAAATTTTTTCCTTTTATGTCCATTGTCCTTTTTTTGTGTGTTTGATGCAGCTTGGCCAAATGTAGCTCTTGTACCGTAAAGACCAGCCAAAACCACTGCGCTAGCAACGTGCGATTTGTAGGCAAAGTAATTTAGATACCTCATTGGTGTACTTTCTCTCTTCTATGTCCTTTCTCTTAAGGGACTGATCCCGGACCGTCGTCAATAGCCCGTTGTGTTGCTTTAGTACGACGTTAACTAAAATTACCATTACCATTACTCTCTTCTATGTCAGTAAAGCCTTGCATCACTATGTCCATTACATGACAATGTTTTGTGTTTGACTCAGCTCAGCCAAATGCAGATCTTGCTCCATAAATACCTACGTATCAACCAGTGGGTTTGTCTACTGCCCTAGCAGCCTACAATCTGTTGACGTTGCAGGTTCAATTCTCTAGGTGGAATTTTTCTCTCTTCTACACTAATAAAAAATTTTATGTGCTTAATTGACGGATAACACACCGCAAATGCATCATCATAATCCCAATATTAGAATTATAAGCTGCACAAATGATTACGACGTAATTCGAAATTCCTAGGTGTGCAGTGTCACTCTGTGCTTGACCACTATTACACACACTGTCAATAAAATTAGACATTGCTCAGTCACTCTGACTGTATTATTCTTTGACCTTTCTCTTCGGGATTAATACCAGATCGTCATCATTAACCCGTTGTGTTGCTTCAGTGCAACGCTAATTCTACTCTTCACCTACCTACTAAACTTATTTTAGTTAATAACAAACCAATACATTATGATTATACACCCTATCCATACATGATTATACAATCTGTGCACGCATTCTATTTACCTTTAGTCAGAAGCAAAAATGACTAATATGAATTGATGAGAATGATTTATTTTTGTCCATTGATATATTATAGTGTTATTACACATCATTAGGGAAATGAGCCACGACCAGCTAAAGAGGCCAAAACAATTTATACTATCGCTTTCTTTTAAACGGAGAAATAAAGCAGCGAATTATTTATAAAAGCTAATGGTAGGTAGATGAATTAATTTCGCACTGGAGCAACACAACGGGCTCTGTCTGAGATCAATCCCGAAGGGAAAAATTAAAGGTAATGAATGCATAGGAGTGGTTTCGCTTTTCGTCTCTCATGACTCAAAATGAATTATATGAAGCGACTCGAAGCCTGGGATTATCCTGCTCGTCGTAATTGCGGCTGTCTGTTTTCACTGTTCTGCAAGGGCAGCCCGGGGGGAATTTGCGTGGAAACGATGCTGTCTGCGATGCCTGCTGTGGGTTACTGGGACAACAGCTGTTGAAATGTTCCAAATCCGTCGCACCCGCCCTAGGCATAGGCCGGCGAACCCGGAAAAAATTTCCTATCAAGGTCAACCACACCTGTCAAAGGGGACGCCGGTTGTCAAACAGAACCAATTCATCAAGACTACGTCTAAAGTGTTTCCCGTTGGTTCTTTGCCCCACCGTATCCGACTCTATTGTTCCGATTTGGAAAAGCACTGGGGAGGCTATATGGTCTGTTAGGTACTTGATTTTACATCGCACTTGAGTTATTGGCTGTGGTCCTGAAACCATCCCTTGTCATCTGACCGCGGTTCAAAATTACGTGCTGGTGTCAGGATCTTTCGCTTGGGGATTGATCCCGAAACGTCGCCAATAGCCCATTGAATTGCTGATGTCGACGTTAGTTAAAATACCTACCTACTTGAATCCATCCCAAAAGAAACATCGGAGGACAACTCCTTATAATTTTACACCACGGTCAAGTTGATTGACTTTTGGGGTTTTATGGCGCAAGGGCCATATTTGATCATGGCCAGACACAAGACATACAATATCAAATAAGAGATACAATGAAAGTTTTACGTACACAAAAGAGATAAATACACCCAGGGAGGAATGCACCTGACAGGAATCGAACCTCCGCCGCCTACAACTCGAAGATTACCAACGTATTGGACATACCCACTGAGCTACAACGGCCCCTGAATCACGGTCAGATGACGAAACATCTAAACTGGCACCCCACTCTCCAAACTTCCACGATAATTGATGCTTCGACAGATTTAACATTCACCAGTCCTCATACACACAATGATCTTTCGTTGAATCGAGTCTTGAATTCGTAACCTTTTGGTTTCCAAACTGCGATTCTACCAACTGGGCAACTGCGGTCCCACGATTATTTAGGAAAACCGGCCGTAGGCAAGGATATCATCACTACATTAAAATACAATTATCCGTAATCATTAAATAAAATGCGTTAGAGAGAATGCAATTTTGGAAGGATATTGTGTTTGTGTATTTTTTATAGGACCTCAAAAATATGAAACTGAAGAACTAAAGTATAGTTGGTCGTGTTTTGAAAATATGGGTATGTTTTGAAGATAAACAATTCCAAAAGCTACGTAGGTAAATAGCGCAATCAATCTCTACGTTACTGTCTATTTATTTGGGTTTCTTATTAATGTTGGTTTAAATTAAATTTAATGTCCTTGTATGCAATTTAAAATACTTCGGGAACAATGAATAGTATAAACATGAATACATAAATGGAGTATAACATCGTTGTCCAGTGTAAGAAAAATGGCAATTTCATTGCACCAGATGTGTCTGCTACAATTTATTGGTCTGTTATTTTGACATGCATTATTCTTCTGTGAGACCATACCTCGGAAAAGCATTTATTATTGTCTACCAAAGACCATAATATCATAATTCACAATTGAAGTTGATTTAACAAATTTATTCCGATACAGATGGAAATTTTTCAGGACAAAATCTTCTGTGGTTCTTTAAAACAATAGAACTTTCATATTTATACATTTTATTTACAATAAGTGTCACTCTTATGGGATGGATATTACTTTTTGATGCTTAGATCTAGAATGATCTTAACTATATTTCCAGTTTATGAAATCACTGTCTTGAATAATATAGCTTTCATACTACTAGTCTGATTTGTCCGGGGAATAGTTAATTTTGACTTAGAGCAGAAATTCATCATCTGACATATTTTTGGGTGCACTAAATGCTTATTTTCATGAGAATGCGAATATATTGTCATATTGTACCATTCCATTTTAACGATGCATAACACTGTCAAAACACCTTGACTTTGATTTTTTTAAACATAAAAACCAAGTCTTTAAACGGCTGCAAAGTAAATGTTTTTTTGTCGGTTGATGAGCTTTTGCTCAAGCCGAATGTATATAATACTGGGAATCCATTCCATAATTATTTACTTCGTAATTTTCTAAGAGTTAATACCCAGATTTTGAATGGTCCTAATCACCAGAGATTAATATACTCAATACATTAACATTACAATAACATAACAATACATTACAATACAATACATTAACAGCTTATGTGTTTAATTCAATTGCATTGCGCGCAATTTATTAGAGAAAGAATTTGATAGATTTTTACTAAGAAGTAATAAATTATCTTGGAACTTTCAAGCTAAGAATTTAAGTTTCTTAAGAACGTTTTGTAAGTTTGAAGTATTTACCATAATACAATGTTATTGTATTGCTAATTCGAATTCCTCTTAAGATGAAATGAAATAACATTTAATTTAAACAGCGAGGAGTGGTTGGTAGAGAGTTAGCTTCTTGAAATAAAACTTAGCTTATGTTTACAAGATATTAAGGGAAGCTGGTTTTAGTCGACTTATGAATCATGTTCATGTGTATCCGATGCGCTCTCATGCTTCACTTTCATTTGTTGGGTACGGAGACACTGAATCAACAAATCGACAAAATGCTTTATTTACCGATCCGTAATGACAACCTCATAAATTCTTTTGTCCTCAAATTTTCATTCAATCCTCCCGCAAAATAAAAATAACCCGCTTTTTGAAAGAAAGCTACCCTATTCCCAAATTTGAAAGGAGAACAGGAAATAATTAAAAGAAATTTTGTCGTCGTTTCCAAAAGAAAGAGAAGTCAAATAAACCGCATGACTGCGACTCGGGATTGAAAAGCACGGTCAGCGCCATTACCGCTGACCTACATGGTACCGAACAAAACGAAAACAGCGACAAAAAGAAAAAAAGGATTCAAATGCTCACATTATGATCTTAAAGCCGAGTTTAATGCTTCCTTTTCCTTTTATCCACATCGGCTTTATTTAAGTGGCTGGTGGAAAGGTTAGGGTTAACAAACGCGTGCCAACCAGATTATCCGAGGACGGAAATATTGTACGGGACTCTAAGTAAACAGAATGTGTTGAGCGTGTTTTCCCAATGTCAGTCCTTTGTTCGACTTTTAGTATGAGAGCAGTAAAACGAAAGCATCATTGATACTATCTAGCTGGATATGGTCGTGCCATTGTATAGGCATGAATGCCCAACGCATCTGTATATTCCACAGTGTACAATAATTCTATCCAAGGCAACTTTATATTTAAGTATTGACGCATTCAGTTCAAGTTAGGAGTATTACATCAAGGTCTGATTAAAACAAGAATTAGAAGTCTTTTGAATGATAATATCGTTATCACCATTGCAAAGGCACCAATCTACAAAATTGACGTTTTATCAAAAGCGTGTTCAAAGTTTTGATACTTCGAGAAAAATACAATTACGACTCATAGGTAATCTCATCAAAATCGGCATTTCCACTAAGAATCAAGATAATTCGTTGCTTTTTCAAGCATAAAACATGAAATGGCGAGAATCGAACAAAGCAGTTAGATGAAAATGGCTGTATACAGAGTAATAACTTTCGTGTGGTGGTAATGATATGCTCAGTTAACTAGAACAATTTATAATTTGTGAAGTCTTAGATATAATCTCGACACCAATTTCTAAAAAAACCACGGAAATAGATAATTATTCCTATCTTACAACTCTTAAAAACTGGAGCCCTTAATATACGATTTCAGTAAACATTATTTTGGAAGTGCTTATCACCGTCTGTTAATAATTAATAGCACAAGACATTAGGATGTTCTGTTTAAAAAGTTATGAATTGTTACTAATATTGGTGACGATATAACCTAGACCAAGTCTGAAAGGTTTTACAAGTCGCACATACATCAACTCCTGTTCTTCCAGGAGTTGTCAAACCGTGGTATCCATACTATCTAAAATACAGGAGAGTTGGGTTTGAGGGAACATGAACAAATTTGAAATTTCTGAATTCTTCCCACAAAAGTCATTTTTTGGATGCCCACTTCTAAGTCCTATAGAGCATTCTGGCGTAGTGTTGAACCTCTAAAATGCAATGATAGCCCAGGAGACTTTGAGGGATACCAAGAATGGGAGATGAACAAATCGTCTTATGGCCTGTCGATTTGTAAAAGTTATGAATACTCACAAAATGTATAAAAATAACTAAATATAAGTTCAATGAAGACTAAACATAATCAAAAGGAGTAATCGTCTCCCCCTGCTAGTGATTCCGTGACGTCATTAATCATAACTAAATTAAAACTCATAAAATAGTTAAATTCTAGATATTTCTACATAATCTAATTTTTTTACTGAATAAAACTGAAATTTTAACTCCAATGAACATTACAAATTCTTAATGTAATATGAAACAGACAAATGGCAATCTAATAATAAAGTCAACTGTCATTTTATTGTAAATTTCTAAAAAGAGATTTGCCTACAAAAAATTTACAAGATCCAAATTGTATACACGATTTTCAGACCTACTTAATGGTGGAGTTTGCTTGTAATATTTCTGTGAACCAGCTCTCTCTGATAAAATAAGTTTCTTTAAAATAAAAAAAAAGAAACATTTAGGAGATAATCCAAGGAATGCATTTTCTTTTTGGAGAAAACAAAGACTATCCTTGGTATAGAAAATTTTCGATGATTTTGCTATGAATAAAAATATGTATGTACTATACAAAAAATATGCTTCAGTCGGTTCATTGGTACATCCCGCATACAATCGTGTCTATCCTGTATATTAATGAAACTATTGTTGAAATTCATACATGAAAACAACAAATTTAAATTTTATGAATTAGAATAGGATTTGGCGTATTTTTATTCATGCTGTTCCAGTGTCAGGATCCCAACGTCCGAATCATCTTAAAATATAAGTGTAATAGAAAAGAAAAAAATTTGAGTCTTCTCAAGGATCGAAAACCGCACTTTAATCTGATCTAACTTCATGGGTCAGTTGGGAAAGAATGGAGATGTCTTTCGAAATCTTTTGTTCGGTGTCTTGAATTTCGACAAACAATGCTTTGAGCCGAAGAACGAACAGTCACTTAGATGTCATTAGATAAATTCCCTTGTCACACACGGTTTTGAACGGGACACTATACTTCGATCAAAGAATTTACAGTAAACGATATGAGTTTATTGCTTTCCGTGAAAGTGTCGTGGCGATTACGATTTGAACCTATAAAATAACATATTTATGAGGCTAATTGATTGTACAATGGTAGTCAGATATTTTCACAGGCATTTTGCAGGTGAACTGCTATATAAAATCAATTTGATGAAATTTAGGTGGACGTGTGGTGTTTAAACAGGTATTCAGCGTTTTAACTGCTATGATGTCATTATCATTATTATTATTTTAAATTTAAACATAATCCTCGAATTCTTTTATAAATAATTTAATAATGATGTCAATAACCCGTATGATTTAAATTCAATTACCTACCTCATTTATTGACGAATGTACAAGTATTAGACTTAAAATAATACTTGTATTGCTGAAATTGTAAAAAGTGGCTTTTACTTCACTTCTAAAAGTGTTGAAAGTTAAGTATTGAAGTCTAAGTCTAAGAAGAATAAGTCTTGCACTTTTTCTCGGCTTTGTCCATTTTAAACCGGTGCAGCTAATCCTTTTTTTTTTTTTTGATCTTGCGCCATGAAATCCAAAAATTAACCAACCAACCATTTTAAACCATATCTTGAAGTCTCGATGATTTGTATTCAACTTTTGATGCGTGAAATTGAATTTGCCTTAGTAAGCTATTATTATACAGTATACATATAGCAACCTAATGTTCTCATAATTGATATACCAAAGTCACTTAAATTTTTTTTCCCTTCAAACAGTGGAAAATAATCAAATTGTAATCTTTTATCTTAAAGATAATTGAATAATACTAACAGTGGACACTAACATATTATTCCATAATCCAGAATAATCTTAAAATTTTGTCCTCGAAAATGTTTTTAATCTCCAGTAAATTTTCAATTTTTATCAGTGATAGTTACAGTTAGAACAGCCCAATTTGGGGCAAAATAAGTAGACCCATAATCTCATTGAATTCGGATCGTGTGTTTGTTTTACTGGTGCGAAGGACCATATTTGGCCAAGCTGTGCTAAACAACTTCCAGGTAAAAGAAATTGTCCGGGATCAATCCCCTAAGAAAAAGAACCGAGGACAACACCTCGTAACTTTGAACCACGGTCAGATGACGAAGCAACACCTGTGCTGGCACCCGCAAGTAAAAGAACATACATACAAAGAAAGTTTTACTGACACAGGAACGAGAAATGCACCGAAAGAAAGCTACTGGAATCGAACCTATTCAAAGATTACTAGAGGAGTTGGCAAGGCCACTGAGCCACTGTGGACCGACCCAATGGAATCAGATGAACTCCTGAAATGGATGTTAGAGTTATCATAATAATAAAACCAATTCTGAATGGGAAATGGTTCAAAGGTTCTAACTTTTACAGGTAGCCCTAGATGCAATCATAACATTATTGTTTTTATAAAACTTGCTATTTCTAAGTAGCGGTAGCTACACACACAAAAACGCCATACATTAGACAATATTACTACAACTGCTCCAAACACAAGCCTGTCCAATTGGGGTGAAATAGATATGAATATAATCTCAATGGGATCAGATGGGTTGTTTTTGGTGGGTGTTATTATTAAAGTAATAAATAAAATTAATTATCAATGGGCTATGGTTCAAAAATTTTTAAACGTGGGTAACTTTCATGGTAAACCCAAGATGCAACCACGACACTATTTTTGTATAAGAATCGCAATTTATAGGTACCGATTGCTACAAAACTGACCATAAATAAGCTCTTGCTGATTAAGTATTCCTCGTGGCTCTTGCAACAATTCCCCTGAATAAACGGCGAAGTGCAGTGGGACAAAGAAACGAACCATGGTCGTAAAACTTCAGAAATGTCCTATATTCTTTGATTTCGAAAAGCCACTCAAGTATGAGCGATGTAAGACAGTTTTTTTTAAATACTTCCTCCAGAGATTCATGTCTACAGTCTTATCCTCCCCTGGGATTGCACCAGTTTTCAAAATGGTGGTGTTCGATGGCAAGAATAATTCGTCATCGGCCTATTTTTGTGTTTAGACGCGTATGTAGGCAAGGCTCCATCACTTTTACTATTTGTTTTATCGTGTGGGTCACTTTAAACTAGGCCACGAGACGTTAAGAGAGAGGTCTTCGCTTTCTATTCAAATTTATCTATTTGGGGATAAAGAACCGGATTTCGCCTTCAGAGTAGTTAGATGGGAAGAAAAAATGAGTCGAAAGAACATGTTTTCGGGACATTCCCCTTGTGTGCATTTATTAGAACGACCGAATTCTCAAATTTCGTCCTACTTATGACCGCTCTGCCCACCATCATCAAGGTCTACCGAGTGTTCCCATTATCCGGATTATGCAGATTAGACACAATTCGGTGACTAGTTTAAAGTGTTGCAAATCCATTAATCATAAAATAAAGTAACATATTATGATACTCCTGTTGGTCGAGGCTTAAGAATCAGCATGCACTAGAGCAATGCATTCTTGAACTTGTTATTATCACGTATTAGGTTTACTTTTACCACAAATAAAGTACGTTCCAAAAATGTTTCTTTCAAAGCAGTGTGTGTGTGTTTTGGATAAATTTTATAATATTTTATCAATATCGTTTGGTAATGTATGATTCGTTAGATTATTTAGTTCTGAACGTGGATTATTTTACTCAGTGTTCTGAATGTGTGTGTGTGTGTGTGTGTAATAATTTTCGAAGAAACACATTCAAATGTGTGGAGATATACTAAAATACTTTTATAAATTTTCAATTGAATTTTTTTTATTATATTTTTGGGCTGATTCTTCTAGAGAAAAGGGAACTGACTGAAACACGGGATAACCTTCTACTTTGGGAATATTTCAAGCATTTAAATATTCTGAAGCAAATTATGTCTATTGCGATTAAGTTCATTAATAAGTAATACTTGTAAGGATAACTAATAATGCAAATGCTTCCTTAAGGATTCCTATTCATGGCTTTTAAGTGGGTAATTCAAAGTATCAACCATTACAGATGAACAAAATACTCAAGTTATTTTTTATTACTAATCCTAGTAGATACCGTACCAGAACTACCATAGATGTTACTGGTAAGCACTACAAACAATAACACAACAGTTGTGTCACAGTTTATTTTTTCTTTGAAGGAAAGAAAATATTTGCCCTGACATAAGCAAGTAATTCACATATTCTCAGAGCTCCCAATTCTTCCAGCATCAATTCTCAGTTTTTAATTATGATATCAGATCTAATTCTCATCCATCAGCTTCACTCAATATCATTATTAGAGCAGAGTAATTAAAATACTGAGAGCGTAACCAAGCACCATAAACCTCTCCCAGGGTTAACTGACCTGAAAATTTGAAGCCCAAACTTAAAACTATTCACTTTCTGTTAAGTGAAGGGACGTAAAAATCTAACAAGGGGAGATGTTACTGGAAAGCACTGCAAACAATTTACGCAAGAGTTGATACTTTTTTTCTCGTCAAAAGTATCGGATTTATTTGCCATGACAGAAGTAACTAATTCTCACAGGTTCATCTGAATTCTCGATATGTATAGCCAATTGCTCAATTTCCAGTTTTTGATTATGACATCAGTACCAATGCTCATCCAATTGCTTCACTCAGTCTCATTATTAGAGCAGAGTAGTTAATATATTGAGAGCAAAACCAAATGCCATAAACCTTTCCACGGGTTAACTGACCTGGAAAGTTGAAGCCCAAAGTAAACACTATTCAGTTTCTGTTTAGTAGTGGACCGTAAACAGGGCTCTAATAATGGGGGGGGGGGGGGTACAGGAAAACCCAATTGAATTTCGGAAAGTATTTTTTCTTTTAAAATGAATGAATCCATTTGCCATTGGAGACAGTATGTATTAATTATCATCAACTGATTCACTCAATCTCATTATTAGAGCAGCGAAATGTATTGGAGCAAAGCCAAATACCACGCCATATACCTTCCTCAGGGTTAATTGGAGCAAAGTTGTTAAAAACTTGAAGCCCCGAACTAAACACTTGACTCTCCGTTCAGTAGATTGATGTATTAAGAGAAAAACCAAGTGCCACAAACTTTTACCAGGGTTAACTGATCTGGAAAGTGGAAGCCCAAACTAAACATGATTCACTTTCTGTTTTGTGGTGGACTGGTGGACGTAAACAGGGCTCTAATAAGAGGAAAAAGTACAGGAAAGCAATCGTATTTTTCTCTTTAAGATAAATTAATTCATTAGTCATTGACGCCAGTAGACATCAATTCTCATCAACTCATTATCACTCAATCTCATTATTAGAGCAGTGTAATATATTGGAGCATAGCCAAACACCACGCCATAATCCTTCTCCAGGGTTAATTGACTTTAAGAGTTAAAGCCCCAATCTAAACACTTGACTTTCCGTTCAGTAGAGGGATCAAATAGAGCATAAGTAAATGGTCGTTGAACTTCATCAACAGCATCGGTTCAGTTGCGGAAAGGATTCACACCAGTGCTTTTTTTCACTGGTACAGAGGGCAACTTGTAAATATAGTCGTTTCGTTTTGTTGGTTTAATTGATGTTTCCGATGCGTCACTCGTTTTAGTATCCGCCGTGGTATTGTGTGCATCGACATAACAATAGCACCGTATCGGTTCAGGTCACTTGAAAAATAATAAAAAATAGCACTTTATAAATCAATAGAAATATGTGTATGTCTGGTTTTGTTAGAATTCAACCATAGTTTTCAAATTGAACCCACAAAAGCACAAAATTAAACCTTTCAAAACATGGTTCTCTCTAAAATTCGTCTCGGGCATATTTTGTTTCAAATTGCTTTCCTGACGAAATTATCATAACGTTCTCCTATCGTAACTCTGTATAAAGAGTTCTTAAAGGAAAATTTTCTGAAAATGTCTAACGCTAGTATTTAGAAACATATTCTTTGCTTGAATACTTTACTCTATCAAAGAACGAATCAGAAATGGTAATTGAATGCAGAGATACGCGCTTAAAATTATAACGTTTTTAAGAAGAAATTGATCGTAATATTTATTCTGTGAGGAGCAATTCAAATTGCTCAGTACCTTCACACAACGTGGGATTCAATAAACTCCGTAATTTTTTCATATGAAATATAGTCATCATTATCCTCGTACTGTTTGGTTCATAGCGTATCAAATTTTATTGATTTTGTTGTAAAAAAATTCAGCTTCATTCAGTTTTGAGTTGATTGTTTATTTTTTTAAGTTAAAGTTTTTTGCATTTTTTCAAACTGATAAAATATAATTTCTTGAATTACTAGAGCTTATAGTAATAACATATATTACATATATTAGTAATAACAAATATGTATAGTACATATGTTTAGTTATAAAAACTTTAAAATCATTTACTCATCTATTATGTGACAAATTATGTTTAAATATCAAGGCATAAATTTTTAATTTTTGCATTCTATATGGTCATAAAATTGGACATATCGAACGTAAAACAGGGTCACATAACTCCTTTTTTAATGTAGTGAAAATTTAGTTAGATATTGTTTCAGTAACAGAAATTAAGAAAATAAAAAAATAACCATGAAAAGCAATACATAAGCTATCAACGAATTTTTATGTATTCACTAATGTATATATTCTAATGTACTTAAACTATATTCAATTCTATAACATTAGTTTATCACGAAACTTGTATCAGTATTACGATATCAGTATACCCGTTTTATAAAAGAATATATACTTTCGATAGTTGCTTTTCGAAAAATAAGTCACACACATAGGAAATATACGTATTAACTTTCTCCTGTTATATTTGTCAATTTCAAACTTTTAAAATAGTAATTTAAAAAAAATTCTGTTATTTTTAAAATAAAAAATAAAAAAATCACGTTGAATGATCGTGACACGTAACTTTAATTATGGCGAAGAGAAATGTTTCAATAAAAAAATGAGAAAATTTACACTTTAGTTGCATTTCTCAATTTTGAAACAATCACTGCTATCAATCCCATATTCTCTTTAAACAGAGAGAAGTAATTTATTGATAAAACATATTCTTCGTCTTCTAAAAGGGGTGAAAGATTACTTTCAATTAACATTTTTTATTTTATATGTAAAATATCCATCCATTTCTTAAGAACGATGAAACTTTACCGTTTAGTTGGAAATAAAAAAATACGTATGTGAATTTTTGACTGAATAATTTTATGCTATTTTGTTATATTTGAAATAACATTTTAAATAATAGTTTCCTGCAAGACATATATCCTTATTTTAGAAATATGCATTACATTTATGATAAATACATATGCATATATGCATTTAATATGGTTAAAAAGTTTTTGTTACAAAACATTTGCAAACAATTTATATTTTTATAACTTTAATTAGACAACTAACTTCGTGGAAAGGGGTTTACCTTAGGTTTGCAACACATAAAAACTTACCATTCTACGTGAATTTCCTCATGTTATATTAAGTAACAGTTTTTGGGGTGTTTTATGGGGTGCAAGAGCCATATTTGGCCAAGCTTCGCCAAATACAAGAGCGCAATGAGCGAGAAAAAATAGCTGAATAACAATAGATACGCTTCTCTTCTCGAGAGTAAATATTTAAATTCAGGTGCGCTGGAAAAATCCCGACTTACCGGTGCTGGATATTCAAGCGTCGCATCGGAGGGCCCATCCGAAGTTGCGGGCTGACTAGTGGTCGGCGGGGCGCACACGACAGCCCCAACGCAGAGCAGAGCGGAGAAAACCGAAAGCAACATGACTGAAAAACCGAAGCGTCCTACTTTTACGATTCCCTTCTCACTACAAAAGCACCAGTGGAACTGTCCTCTCGGAGGGACAGCGAGCCGTTATATACCTTTCCCCATCCGCCAATGATGAGGAGCTTCGAATGCAGGCCAATGATTTTGACAATTTCCCCTAATTACGAGCCGGGCGTGTTTGGGCATAAATCACTCGATACCAGATCTGCGTTGGCCAATATCAAACTACGTGGGTTTTTCTCTCTCCGACTCCATCCGAGAAGAGGAATTGCTCTGCATTTTGCGTATTCGGGACTAAGAGCGGACGTGCGGGAATGTGCACTATGAGATTGTTTAGCATTTATTTGCGATGCATGTAGGTATTTTGTGCATTTTTTTGTCCTCCAGTTCCGAGTGTTTTGCGTCTTATGCAATGGGTGTAATTCGTATTCGTGTGCGGATTAAACGGATGCTCTCGCACTTTTGTTTCGGAGTTTCCGGCGTCGCCTTGACGAGGGATTGTTCGACGAGACGGCCTTCCCGTTCCACATTGGATACGTGAGGTTCTGTGTGCCTCACTTAACACGTGTCTGTCTGAGCTTTCTTGGAAATTCGGTAGATAACGAGAGTTTTGAGTCGTCGTTTTGACGGATGGACTTTCTACGGAATCTTTACGATGTAGAGTTCAACGTATAGTTTTTGTACTTCTCTGCAAGTCGTTGTTTTCTAGATAAGCTATTTACACTAGGACCTAACCCTCCAAGTTGTTTCGACGAGATATCTCGTCTGTCGAGATCTGACCAATTTCGTCGTCATCTGACTTGGTTCAAAACCAAGCAGTGTTGTCCTCGGACATTTCTCTTGGGAATTGATCTCGGACCGTCGCTAATACTCCGTTGGTAATTTTGTAATTTTTAAATAACGTCGTTCAAGAGCAACACAACGGGATTTTTGACGACGGTCCGGGAAGGGAACATCCGAGGACAACACCTCATAATTTTGAACCACGGTCAGATGATGAGGCAACACCTGAGCTGGCACCCCACTCTCCAAACGTCCACACCAACCCAACGTGAGGATTTTCGGCCAAGACAGATTTAAGGTACATCAGCCGCCTCTACACCATACGCTTACAAACATCCATACCCGGACCCGGATTCGAACCAGGAACCCGATCTAGAGGCTAACTCCTTAACCACTATACCGGTTGGTCGGCTCGAAAAAGAGGGTAATGGTAATTTGGTAATTTGTAATCAACGTCGTACTAGATCAACACAACGGGCTATTGACGACGGTCCGGGATCAATCCCTTAAGGGAAAAATCCGAGGACAACACCTCGTAATTCTGAACCACGGTCAGATGACGAAGCAACACTTGAGCTGGCACCCCACTCTCCAAACTTCCACACCAAACCAACGTGAGGACTTTCGGCCAAGACAGATTTAATGTACATTAACCGTCTCTACACCAAACGCTTACAAACATCCATGCCCGGACCCGGGCATAGTTCGGATTAGAACCATGAATCTTCCGATCTAGAGGCTAACACCTTAACCACTATACCGGTTGGTCTACTCGAAAAAGAGGGAAAATAATGCATTTGAATTGTTAAACATTGGGTACTTGGAAGACATACGTATTTCTATTGTTTTCATGCGAGGCCTGGTCCTTTAACTAAGCATATGGGTCCATCATAAGCCTGGTAATGGGATAGGAGGGTAGACGAGTGTGTGTGGATGAAATAATCAACTGTTATTTTTATAAATTAAAGTAAATTAAATCTTAGAAAACATTTTTTTAAACCACCAATACGAATTGGGTTTTGATCAAATAGACGTGTTCTTGCCCCCTTGAATTTGAAAACACAACTTCAATGAAAAATTATATTAAAAAATAAATGTTGTATATAAACTATTTGTTCTAACACACTTAAAACACTATTTAAACTAGTATTGTGTCATATAATCAGGTGTAGATATTTTAACTAGTCTCAAAATTTACAAACGAGTATGTATTAAATGTTTCAAACATAAACACGCTTTTAAATTAAAACGTTAGTAAAAATATTGAACGTAAAGTATATGTATGTCAGATTACAAATTATTAACAACCTTGAATTTAGT
This sequence comes from Metellina segmentata, assembly GCA_947359465.1. Taxonomy (NCBI): domain Eukaryota; kingdom Metazoa; phylum Arthropoda; class Arachnida; order Araneae; family Tetragnathidae; genus Metellina; species Metellina segmentata. The sequence continues at coordinate 107,831,817 of OX375878.1, forward strand.
ATGCAGATATTTTTTGTGTGTGGTATAGTTGGACACAAAATACTGCTTTTTCAATGACAAATGTAGTAAGAACTGCCTTTAATTTGACGATGTGTAAGCAATTTTTAAATCCGTGATGAAATGATTGAAAGTTCATTTTCCTTGTCTGTGTTAAAAGAAATTTTATTACTTACGATTCTATTCAATATTTTCGCAGAACGATTGATGTTCAGCGTATCTATTTAATCACGACTTTCTGAAGCGCCACAAAACAAGCCTCTTAACAATCACGCTTTTAAAACTTTAGAATAAAAAATTTTACTGAAACTTTCGCAACCGTATTAAAGGGGTTCACAAGAGTTCAGTGAGTCAGAATAAGTAGTTGAGGTAACTCGAGAAAAAAATGTTAATGCATTCAGGAGTACACAAACTGATCCCTGTGATGATAGATATGACTAACTTCGATGATGGAAATAAATAAAAGTCCTGTTATTCGCGTGATAAAAGACTGAATATTTAAGCCTCCTATTTGCCTTTGCAAAAGCTGACTGTACAAAAAGTATCGTCTAGACGAATCATTCTATTCACATACATATAAATGGTTTATATCTACCAAGAATATCAGGAAACTTTGAAGAGAAACTTAGTACATGATTTGGAATATCTATTATAAAAGTAAAGTAAAATTAAAAAAAATATATTTGTTTTATATTATTTTTTTTAAATGTCAAGTTTAAGAAATTTATATTGTCTTTTTGTATGATTCTACGTATTTACATAACCACACTCGAAATTCCATTAGTCTTATCTGAATAAGACTATTGAACAAATACAGCATTTAAAACATCTTGGATAAAAACATTTACATATGGAGGTTGGATTTGGTTTTAAGCTCAACGGACACATCTGGCAAAGCTGCACTAAACCTCAAGTGCATGGAAATACACACAAAAGGTAATGGTAATGGTAATTTTCGTTAACGTCGTACTAGAGCAACACAACGGGCTATTGACGACGGTCCGGGATCAGTCCCTTGCGGGAAAGATCCGAGGACAACACCTCGTAATTTTGAACCACGGTCAGATGACGAAGCAACACCTGAGCTGGCAACCCACTCTCCAAACTTCCACGCCAACCCAACGTGAGGACTTTCGGCCACGACAGATTTAAGGTGCACCAGCCGCCTCTACACCATACGCTTACAAACATCCATGCCCGGACCCGGATTCGAACCAGGAACCTTCCGATCTAGAGGCTAACACCTTAACCACTATACCGGTTGGTCGGCACACACAAAAGGAAAGTTTTACTAACACAGAAAAGAGAAATACTTTTACAAAAGTACTTTTACTTTTACTTAAAAGTACCTTTACTTTTACTTAAAAGTATAGAGGAGAAATTGAATTTTTCAGGTATCGTAACTACAGTGCCTGCAACTCACAAGTTGCTAACTACAAGTGGAGGATAAAAATTAAACTGCTGCCACTTTCCTTACTTTATATTTGGTAATTTTAGTTAACGTCGTACTAGAGCAGCAACACAACGGGCTATTGACGACGGCCCGGGATCAGTCCCTTGAGGGAAAGATCCGAGGACAACTGCTCGTAATTTTGAACCGCGGTCAGGTGACGAAGCAACACTTGAGCTGGCACCCCACTCTCCAAACTTCCACGCCAACCCAACGTGAGGACTTTCGGCCACGACAGATTAACGGTGCACCAGCCGCCTCTACACCATACGTTTACAAACATCCTTACCCGGACCCGAACCGGGAACCTTTCGATCTAGAGGCTAACACCTTAACCACTACACGGTTGGCCGGCCCTTACTTTATACCAGAGGAGAACGCATTCATGTGTTCAACGGGCCAGATTGTGTCGAAAGCGAAACGCAATAAGAAACTGACAACAGTTGTCCATTGTTTCAGGGTGTGTGCGTTATTTATTAAAAATAAATGTGAAGCGTTACATATTTTACCACAATAGGGTTTGTATAAAATTGAATTTATGTCGCACTGGAACAACTCAACAGGATATTGACAACGGTCCTAGAACAATCCCGAAGGGAAATTTAACAGGAAAAATCTTCATTCTTTTGGAACCGATCAGAAGGTCAACACCTGAGCTGGCACCCCATTCTCCATGCCTCTCCACCACGCCAACTTGAGGACATTTGAGACACCACGACAGATTTAACGAACCCTGTGACGTCTGTAAAAAGAGACTATTTTAACACTCGTATCATCGTGGGCCTGCCAAGAGAGGATAGCAGAGGACCCTCCCCCCCCCCCAAAAAAAAAAAGACCACGTGGGTTTCAGTTTTGAAATAACTCAGGCCAGAAAGGCAGTAAATCTGTCTGAGAGTCGGGTGTTAAACCGACTTTTTGCACCTGCTCGTCATGCACATCATTTTCGAACGTTTCCGAGATCCAAATAGGCTTCACAACTGTTAGTTCACCCCCTTTAAGGTTGCAGGTGTGATTCAGAAAAACATCATAATCAACATTCCAAGAGGGAGGCGAATTCCCCGCGAAAAATGCAATGGGAGACGAGTGACAGAAGGAACGGAAGAAAGTGGTAGGCAATAGAGCTCTCGAGACAGCTATACGGTGAGGTTAAACACCGGTAAAAAAAAATAACTGTGAAGAGAAACTTTAGTTTTTCACAAACATTCGTTAAGTAATTGATCGGTGAAAAAAATTTTGTAGATGTTTTTCAAATTTGTCATTGAAACATCAAATCAACTAACAGCCACGGAAGAAAGTGGTAGGAAATAGACAATAGCTCTCGAGACAGCTATACAGTGAGGTTAAATACCGGTAAAAAAAACTAATTGGGAAGAGAAACTCTTGTTTTTCACGAACATTCGTTAAGTGATTGATCGGTGTAAATAATTTTGTAGATGTTTTTTTAATTGAAACCTTTTAAGTGAAATAAATGGCTTGAAAAGGAAATCAGCTTAGGCTAACTCATTGTATCGCTGTCGTGCCCTAAACGCCACAACCACCACGTACCAGATGGTATTTAGTTCGATCGTTTCGAGCTTGCAACCCTCTGGTTGCTAATTCGTAACTACAAACAGCGCTTTTGTGGCCCCGTAGACTTTTAGGCGGGATTCAATCTTGTATTAAGCTACGGTTTGCTAAGAAAGAGGAGCCGTTATCTAGCAACCGTAATGTAGCTGTGGATGACGTTACTAAAACGTTGTTTATACAAACAGATGGCGTTGTTTTCCAAGAAAGCGTTGATTGTGAGCATAGCGACAATTAGCGGAGCCGCCATTTGCATGACGATCGTCATAGCGGTCTCAAACAGTTGGGGAACGTTTTTTCTCTTGTAGCGGCAATATTTCATTTCCTGCGCACAGAGAATTCGAGCGAAGGAGAGTAAAACAAATAAAAAAAATTTAATGGCATTGTTTAGTTCGTTTTTGTAAAATCGAGATCGTTAAACATGGATTAAAAATTTCAACGGATTTGAAATCGGAAAATTTTGCACCTGTTTAAATTTTCCGCAGATTTTAAATTCGTTGAAATTTTCACTCTATCATTAATTATTGCGGAGATAGAGACTTGTACAAGAGAGTAAAAAAGTCCCTTTGTTTTGTTTCTCGAATAAAATAAACAATGACAGCCGTCTGTATCGCCCATTCTTCACCGTATTCTATCCCTCTAAGTTGATACCTCTAGCCTCCGTTAAGATGGCCGCCTAGATAACGTTAGATAAAAGCTCCGCTTTCATAAGAAACCATAGTTTTAGTAACCCTTAAGATATCCCAAAATTCTCGTTTTTTAAATTAGCCCGTAATTTCGTCTTTTTTGGTTTATAATTGAAAAAGTTTTCTCGCACACAAATGTACTTCTGTCTAAGTGTGTTTGTCCCCATGCGCTAGCAATCTACGAGTTTTAGGCGACGTAGGTTCGATTCCATATGCGTATTTCTATTTTGAGTGTCAGTAAAACTTTCATTGGTATGTCTGTCACTAGGCGTTGTATTGTGTTTGATTCAGTTGGACTATTAAGACACCAACCAACTTAACCAAGAAAACTGAACATCTTCTTCGTAGTCGCTTTGAAATTTTTGAACGTGCCCCTTTTACTCAGGCTTTTGTAAAAATAAGTTAAGCGAAATACTTGATATTAAGAGTTACAATATATCGTTTTAATACTGACATCAAGTATTTTCATTTGAATGGCGTGCCTGGTCCGAGAATCCATGGTCCATGGTCAGAAGTTTCTTTTCCTAGAAAGGAAAGAGATTTCTCAGACATATCTATAATGTCCTATCTGTCTTATTAGATTAAACAAACATACTATTTTCTTCTTATTTTGTCGACATTTTTATGTCTGCCTTTCAGAAAAATTAAGTAAACTAAATATTAAAAAAAAAAAAAAAAAACGATTAAAATAAAATAATTTCTCTTGTCTACCCTAGTGATAATACATTTACGTATTTTAGGGGCCGTACAGTGACAGTTCTCTGCCATATCTAATGTTCTTCTGCTTTTGAATATGGTCATTAAAAGTGAATTAAATTCTCATCAGTTTATCAGTGTATTCAACACAGGAATTAAAAAAAATTCGGTGCTAAAAAATAATCAAGTTTTCTTAATACACTTCTGGTGTTCTAACTGGTTAATAGACGCTTCTATGTCGATGGCTTCAATTAATCAGAGTAAAAACAAAATGACTTCTTGAAATGAGAATTATTACCTTTTGATTAAGCTTAAAAACACGACTTCCATGACTGGGTTTTTATGGTACCATAGCCATATTTTGCCAAACAATGTCAAGTAACTGACATACTTAACTTGACTCCCTTAAGGGATACCGACCCTACGAATGGTAAACAAAATTTCCCATAACGTAAAAGATGAACAAATGAGAAAAGGGGGAAAAATGTGTGATGCAAATCCGAAATTTTGAGCTATTAAATGCCACACGCAGGTGCTACTCTAAAAATTTTTCTTCGAGAAAAAGAGGCAATCAAAGTGTCGTAATCAAAAGTTGAATTTAAACCGCTTGCTTGAGCGATTTGTGTGATTTAGCTTTGTAGCAAGGGATGAACAGCCAGGTGTTTAAGCCAGGCGTCGTAGTTCTGAGTTGCTGGTTCCTTGATGTGTAGATGAGATGTGATAGGGCAGGTGGTAACATAGTAGCTACAGATGCAGATCTCACTACAGTGTATATTCATCCGAAATAAACACTGTAGGAACGGGCCATGACCCGTGTAAAAGTACGTGAGCTCTGTGGTGGAGAAAGTTTAATGGAGTTTAACCATCTCTCTTGCCAGGTGTTAATTGATGCAAGCTTGAGAGACCTCTTCAGTACATACCAGGACAGTTTAACTGATGCAAGATGAAAGAAATTCAACTAGTCAATACTAATAGGAAGCGAAGTTGTCCTATCTATAACTAACAATTTGCTGCCAAATCCACGGAGCCACGGTGACATTATGTATGAATAGGAACGAACCACTTGTGTGTTCTTACCAATGTTCTATAAAGTTTTCGTTGGATTTTCAAAACAATAAACCTGTATTGTCGACTTGGAGTAGAAACTAATTAACAAAAAAAAAAAAACTTTTTTAAAGCGTTTTAAAACAATGAAATTTTAGGTTAAAAAAAATAAAAGTTTTAGCAATTGGATAGTGTTATGTTTTTGATCAAACAGATTACATGCTGATGTATATATTTTTCGTCAGTAAATAAACAAACTTTAAATTTATAAAAATGAAATTATAAAATGTCAGTTAATGAGTTTATGCTTTAAATCCTAGAATTTGAATCTACTTTTGTCACAGGATCTTGTTGCATTAACGAATCCAAACTACCTCTAATTACATCTTTGGTCCTTTAAATCGAATTTGTGATGAGAAATAATCTGACCCACATCATTTAAAGGTGTATAAAACTGCATCGAACCGAGTTCAAATATATGTATATAATCCGATCTAACTATAAAAGGCGCCGTAAGTTTAGAAAACCCACGCTTTTTTCTTTACTACTTGATCAGTTAATCACATCTGTCTCGAGCTTTGTGTTTTGAGTTTGCCAAAATAGAATTACATATTTAAGTATTATTGTTATCCTTTTATTCAACCTGGAACAAAGAAATGGTGGCCGGAACGTGTTTCGAACTCTCATCCATCGAATAAAATCTCAAATAAATGTTACATGTTTGAATTTATTTAACTTTTCATTAAAACCTCAAACACGAATCAAACAAGATGCTTGAAATTAATTGGTTGGGTTTTACATCCCAAGAGCCATATTTGGCCATGCTACGCCAATAGCGAGTAAATGGACACACAACAAAGAAGGTTTTACTGACACTGAAGAAAGAAATACACTCAATGAGGAACCCAACCTGTGTCGCCTTCAACTCGCAGGTTGTTACCTCAGTGGGAGTTTCCCCTGAGCCATGACGTCCCCTTAAATTACCGGAGTACGAGAATAACAACTGCTACGTGAAATATTTTATTCAAAATGTCAAGATAGAATCACTGATATGCGATTAATATAATTTACCAACTCACACGTAAACACTTTTACAATTTTATATTAAACAAGTTTTTAAGAGTTATGAATCTAAAATTCTTAAAAGCGTACTCAGTATAAGATTATTAAAGTGTTATTGATGAGTATCTTTACCATTCTAATTAGAGAACTGTTTGGAATCAGTGACAAATGACAATTTGCTGATGTATTGGATTTTACGTAAACACATGAAAAATGATTTAATTCAAGAAACTATCCTAGGTTATTTAAATGTACTCTAAATCCTATAATTGATTTATACCATCTTGAGATTCTCATCTAGAATGGAATACAAAATTAAGTAAATACATACATTTGAAATACATTTTTATTTGTTTTTCATCGATTTAGAATAGCAAATCAGCCCGTCTATTGTTCAAAAGTCTCAAAATTCTTTTTCGCCTAAATAAATTTTTTTTTCTCAGACTTACACAAAGCTTGCCATAAGATAAGAGTACTTTTCGATGTCTGGTATCATGGTGAAATAGTAACAAAAAAAAAATCAAGGTTATCGTTTCAATTTTACACATCACCAAACTGAACTTGCCAGAGGGAAAAAAGACGAACTTAAGAATACTTGGTATGAGTTTGGAGTTTAAGAGTATTTACTTTTTTTGTCAAAAACTTTCGTGTGTTGAGTTTCCTTTTACCAAAAAGATTACATTGACATGAAAAACGATTTTATTCCTTCTTTACAAGTGATAAAATCTTGTGAAATTCACAAATATCTGTGAAAAGGATTTATGATAAAATACATATTAATGAGAAATACTTAATACTTAATTTAATAAATTTCAAACCATACAATACATTTTATTATGTATAGTGATATGTAATGAATATTCCTGATGACATAACATTTGTATCATTGTTTTATAGCATGAATAATAGTCACCAAACTGACTACATAAGTTTTAAGATATGTTTACTTACACCTGAAAAATTAATTTTGACGATTTTTGATATGGCTATGAATTTTTAAGGGACTTGTACTTTTGTTATACTTTTTTCAGGTGAAACAAGAATCACTCGATCATTTGAAAATAGAATAACTCTTTTGTGCATTAAAAATTTCCATTTATAATTGTATGAACAATATACTTCTTGGAAGATATTTTTAGTAAATTTAATAGATTGAAATTGTTTGTAGCTTGTTTAGATGGTTGTCTGACACCAAATGGAAGAATTTAAGCACTTTGTATTAACACAAAGGACCGTCGATGTTGTAGATAAAATTGGATTATTTTTACTCGTTGCTCTATCGTGTGAATTGATCCATAACTATTTTTCAAGAATTACATATAATAATCTGAAAAATTGAAAACATTTACAATAAAATAAAACTATTATCTATATATTCTATAATTATAATTCTCTTACGTGGCACGTAAAAAAGACGTTATTCGTTATAGCGTTTTGGCAGCATTGTACGATTGTTTGTTTACCACTAAGCCTCGCGCCTCACTTGAATTTATAGCGTTATCGGATGAAATTTTATTGAAAAATAAAAAGAATTTTAGTCGAGCTGTGGCAGTCTATAATAGAGATCAAAGAAAGCGGATGATCTTTTCAGGGCCCTTTAAAAAACGGTCCTTTTCAGGGCCAACAATTATTGTTCAACAAGACGCTTGCACTATAACTATCGACAACACACTCAATTAAAAAGTGTGGGTGACTCAAATGCTGGGGAAATGTACACACAAACATGCTGGGTATTCAATTTCCATAGCAGCGCTTACAATTTGAGTCCAAATTTGCTCAAAGTTTTTATTTGAATTCTGATTTCAGAGGTACTGTGTATATATCCTTTCTGTTTTTCAGCAAGTTTATATTTGAAAAATATTATTTTGGAATATCATATTTTGTAAACAATTCCTTCTGTTAGGACACGTGACTTCATTGATGCGAGCGAAGCGGGCATAAGTTCGTGCAGCGAATCAATGAGGATTACGAAGCAATCCTTCGGTGGTTGGCGAGCATTTGCGATCATGGGCCGGGGCCCCCTAGTATTTTAAAATGGTCTAGAAACTTCGAACACAAATACTATTAGACATACTTGTATTTTAGAGATCTACAGAATATTCTAGCTCAAACAAATAATATATCAGTTAAATTGTAACAAATATAGTTACGAAATTGGATAGGTAAAAAGTCGAAATTTTCGCGACAAAATTCAGAATATTGAAATTTGCTAAACTTACACTAATGCATAATACATTTATTGAATATAAAAATTTGCAAGTTATATATTATAAGTTGAGCGATACATCGTATATTACGCATAAGCTAGAAAAACAGTTTTGCCTATTCTTGCAATGAATTAGAATTCTTGTGAACTCATACTTTTCTTAACCCCTTTTAACACAAATGTCATTAGACATATATGTTTCTGATTTCTACAAAAAATATTCAGCTCTTACAAATTATAAATCAATTATATTCAACAAATAGTTACAAATTTGGATAGATAAAAAGGCTTAGTAACTGAATTTTCACGAGAAAAATTTCAGAATATTATAATTAATCTCCATTTGCAAACCAGAATTTAGCCAAAAACCCATCTAATGAAATTTACTGTTCAGTCATAAACTTCCTTCGTATTCCATATTGTTTTAAATTTAAAGCAATTAAAAGATCTTAGAAACGTTTCATTGACGTTTACTTAATACTAATCTAATTTGTTACTAATCTTTTTACAATTTGGATCACTTAAGTGACATCTCTTCTTGATAATCAATCGATAAACATTCCACACTTTAAAAACGTTTCTGTTTCTGTGAAGCAGAAGCCTGGAAATAGGGCACGGAATTAAAAAACAAAGAACATTTCAAAATTGCAGTATGCTTAATGGCGATTCCCGGAGATCTTGAGCTGATTGTGCTCAACAAAAAGTAAAATAAAAGAGAAAACTAATGAGAGAATGCTGCATTCGCTAAACATAACATCTTGTTGTAAAAGTTCTTATTTTTATCTTAAACTGTCTTTGGCGAAGCTTAAATGAGTAATGAATCGCTTATTAGTGCAGAAACGTTTTCACATTAAACTAGTTAATTTGCAGAGACATCTCTGCCATTACTTGCGTTAAATTGATGATAGTGTTATTAAGGTACAATGTAAACAAATTAATTTTAGATGCAATTACAAAAGCAATGAAAATTAGTCATACTTATACCTGTATTGCTAGCGTTTCCTTTCTAGTACGGGAAGATCAACCGGTCTGATTGTTAAGAAAGATCGGAATGTTCCTGGTTCGAATCCGGATCAGTGCATGGATGTTTGTAAACGTATGATGTAGAGGCGGTTGGTGCACATTAAATCTGTCGCCGCCGAATGTTCTCACGCCGGGTTGGTGTGGAAGCTCGGAGAGTGGGGTGCCAGCTCAGGTGTTGCCTCGTCATCTGACCGTGGTTCAAAATTACGTGGTGTTGTCCTCGAATCTTTCCATTAGGGGATTGTTCCCGGACCGTCGTTAATAACCAGTTGTGTTGCTCTAGTACGACGTTAATTAAAAATTACCTTACTTTGCCTTACCTTTCAATTACGGGCCGACCAACCAGCTTGGTGGCTAAGGAGTTAGCCTCTAAATCGGTAGGTTCCTGGTTCGAATCTGGGTCAATACATGAATATGCACCAATGCATACAATATGCACCAATGTATACAATACATGCACCTTAAATCTGTCATGGCCGAAATTCTTCACGTTGAGTTGGTGTGGAAGTTTGGAAAATGGGGTGAATGGGTCAGAGTGGGGTGCCAGCTCAGGTGTTGCCTCGTCATCTGACCGTGGTTCAAAATCACGTGGTGTTGTCCTAGATCTTTCCCTTAGGGGATGGTTCCCGGATCGTCGTCAATAGTCCGTTGTGTATCTCTAGTATGACGTTAATTAAAAATTACCATTACCTTTCTATTACGGCACGATCTGACAGTGGTTCAAAATTACGAAGTGTTCTCCTCGGATCTTTCCCTTAAGGGACTGATCCCGGACCGTCGTCAATAGCCCGTTATGTTGCTCTAGTACGACGTTAACTAAAATTACCATTACCATTACCTATTACGGCACGGCGGAGACTGGTTGGAAGAGTAACGGATTAGAAGAGGAGGGTTCGAAACAATTGACCGAAGACTTGTGACAGGCCGTTATTTGTTAATGACT